>JAAGVU020000036.1:15602395-15628693 GCA_011763525.2 Mormyrus iriodes | reverse complement strand
AAGCTACATTTAGAAATTCTTTAATATTTAGAATTAATCTAAAATTAAGGTAAGATCCTAATTTGAGTCCAAGCAAGATGGACACTGATATGACTGGTGTTCACATGCCTAGTGACCCAGTGTTAGGGGGTAGGGCCTTTCTAAGGGAAACTTAGCATTGCAGGAGTGTTGCTCTGTACTCTTGCCTGTGTTCTGTTACTACCATTGGTGACTTTCTTCATCGTCACGCTCTCAGCACAGCAGAGATACACGCTGACCTGGTGATCCAGGCTCCAGCACTGGAAATCCTGCACATCCCCAACCCCCCACATCTAGAGGAGACAGTCGGCTGAGTTGTGCTTTAATGACTTTTCTCTCCTGATAATTTTTAATGTGCGTGACGTTTGAACAAATAGGGGTATAATTATTACACGCTGGAGAGTGCGTAGACACGACGCCCCCACCCCCACCTGTTCCCCTGCCCCTCCCCCCCAGTCCATCTGGCTGCCCATGCCATTACACCAGCATGGCAGAAGACTATTAAACAAACAAGAACACTGGTGCCCTAGCTGCTCCGCTTTCTTCCGGATGGGGACTGAACAGCTAATTCTCTACTCTCTACTCCACGTAATTCTAGATAATTCATACTGATTCCCTCCTAATGATCAGACATTCGGAGACTCTTTGGGTAGCAGGAGCATGGGAATGTTTCCATAGTACACCATGTGACTATCGGAGGCGGGACTTCCTGCCAGAAAGCCGGCGTATCCTGGGTCCAGCCTCTGCCTCATTGCTAACAGTTCTGCTGGAATGAGTAATGCAAGCATTTGGCCCCAACAAGCAATTCCAGCTGTAGCTGTAGGGCAGACGGAAGATGATTGTGTACTTTAGGGGTATTAATGAATAAAGTATTAATTAACATCCTGACACAGATAAATGGGGAATGAGACAAGGGAGAGGGCAGTGAATGCCAGCTATCCCCAGATGGAGAGTGAAAAGGACATTAATTCCCATCTTATTGGAGCATCTGCTTTACCCATAATCCACTGCCTCACAGCAGATTCACTTGCAGAAACACTCACACACTCTGTTTTCACTCGATTTGATTTATATCAGTCTAATTTTGTTAAGTCCAATTTGTATTCCAAATCTACAGCATATTAATAGCCTCAACCCTGAGTCTCCATCTGCTTCTCGTTCTCCATCCAGCGAAAATGCGGCCGGCAGAACGAGCAGCAAACGTGAGGAGGGTGTGGCGACCAGGACGGGCGTTAGAGATGGTGTCACAGAGGCACTGCGGTTTCAGGATGAAGGTGAAGCAGGTGTGCGCCTGTCTCCAGCTCCTGATGCCTCCTCGCTCCCGCAGAGCCAGCCCCAGCCAGCTGTGTTGTGTGGATGCCGAGACGCTAGTAAGCAGTTTCCTGTTTCTAAATACCGCCTGATTTCCAGAAGCTTTTTAATCTGTCAGCTTCTATGGGGCTCCGAGTCAAATTAAGCCTTTTACCTTGTTGATCAAAGGGTAATCTGTCTATTCATGGCACATCGGGCCAAACGGAGATTGATCACAAGTGCGGAGCAGTAGCAGAGAAGCATAAATGAAAACAGTGGAAAAAGAAGCCCAGCCAGAATCCGGAGTGCCCCCGCAGCGGGGCGACGTACCTCTAAACAAAGAGGGCTCCTTACCACACATTCATCGCTGTCATTTACACACACACACACTGAACAGCAGGTGCACACTAGAATGAGTGCTCACAAGCTCAAGTTGAGGAAAAAACAGACCTCCATTGCCTAGGCTGTTGGACACTCCAGAGCTAAGGAGCGTGAGAATTAGAAGCTAATGTCCCCCCTGTCAGCAGCTGGTCACGCCAGAGTGGCTCATGGAAGAGGAAGTCAATCTGTAAGTCAGTCTGCAGCTTCCTGTCTGGGCTGTCCGCCGTTATTTTTCCACAGCCTTCTGCATGTCACCGAGGCCAATGGCCCTCGCTCGCCGGCCCCCAGACGTTTGTGATGGAGCGTGGAACTGAAGGCATAGAAATGGCGCCCACTTTCTGCCCCCCAGGCAGTAGTGCACAGCTGCTGTGTTCAATAACAAGGAGAGAAGCTTTATAATTCATCTCAACTTTGAATGAGAAATCGGGGAACGGGCACAAAGAGGATGGGCTGAGTGTTTCACAGGCAGCCATCATGCGTCTCCAGCAGCCATTAACAGCTCACTGCTCTTCATCACCAGTGTTCTTCTGCCTTTCATTCCACCACATAAAACCGCCCAGCATGGCGGCCGATTCCACGGGGGGGGGGACCTGACGCCTGTCCCAGGGGGCCCTGGTGTTGCTCTTTGTTTAACATCTGCTGCTGCCACCCCTCATTCTTGTCCAAACAGAGGATGACAGGACCCGATTTCACTGGAGGAATGCAGCGATGGAGAATCTGCCAGCGCAGGAGTCAATCATCTCACACCCCTCACGCACGCTGCAGGCCTGCTGCCTAAACACGCTGTGGGTGTATGTGTGTGTGTTAGGTAGTGGCTGTTGGAGTTCGGCCCCCCCTCCTCCAACTTTTCCTAATGCAGCAGATGCCCACTGAGAGTACCCCCTCGGCCCATCCCGCCCCGCCCGGGGCCGGCCAGGCGAGGAGGGCTCATCACATCCATCCCATTTTTATTCATGTGCTGAGCAGCAGGTGGGCACTTTGATGATCCTCCCCTAATTATTTTTATGGCCTCCCTGGAGAAATCCCACCCCAGTCTCCAAATCAATACCCGCACCGGCCACCTCCGTCGAGCAGGCAACTGCTCCCATCGGAGCGATCGGTTGTTCCTCAGCAGGATGGCGAGTATCCCAGGGCAACGTCGGAATCCAGTGCACGATTTATCCTCGGGAAAGAGCCTTTTTCGCACTGAGTGTCAGAGCAAGGGAAGAAGTGACAGAAAAAAAAACAAAAAGAAAAATACACAAAGACTAGCTTTTTTGGAGGTGTGACCAATTGGGGGCGGCCCAGATCACTGCCACACAGCGCTGATGCAGGGCATTGATATGACGAGCATAGGCTATGAAAACAAGAGTGTGAGCAGAACAACTGCCAGTCGGTCAGGAGGCACTAGCACCGTGATCTAGGGGCTCGATATTCACACTGACACACAAGAACAAGGGACCCGTTATGTGCAATTAATGTCATCCAGGGTGACGTTTCCTGCTTGTGCAGATATCAGAGTGTTTTTGCATGTGTACACGGCAGAGGGCCTACACGCATGAGTCCGTACACGCTTGCGTGCATTCATGCATGTAAGTGTTTGTGCATGTGTCTGTGCACGTGTGTCTCCCTGGCCAGCCCCCTGGTGCTGGCACTTGGCTGCCACAAAGCGCGGTCCTTCACACTTCCATCTGTCAGTAACAGAAGCCTGATAGAGGAGCTTCTCCCTCAGGATGAATGTCCTGGCCCTCGCTCCCATGACAGAAGAGCATCCGTCATGTCGCTGGGCGGCCATAAAAACACAGCCGCAGCAGGAAAGGACGAGGAATGCGCACGTTGCCATTAGCGACCGCAGGCCTGTGCGTCCGTCTGTAACGCATCCTGCATGAGATTTATCTACCTCGAGAGCAGCCAGAGCAGTCAGACTGCAGTCAGCGCAGTCAGGAGCAATGGGGATAAACTAAAGTGCCATGGCTGGTGCAGTCAGCACAGGAGGAGCAGCTGGTGTAGTTAAAGCGGCACAGGCAGTACAATCAGCCCAGCCTGTGTATTAGGGGCAGATTTTACCCCACTAAGAGTGCATGATGCCTGCGGGGGGGATACCTTCGCTGTATGTGGTGGGAGGAACACCACAGGGCATTGAACAGCTAGGCCACAGGCGAAAGAAAGAGCCGAGGCCAAGAACAGGCCAGGTACATCGTACCCCACATGGGATGAAGCAGCTCAGTGAGCACGGTGTTACGGGGGTCCAGGGGGCCCCAGGGGTCGTTTGGGGTGTTGTGATGACCCCTAAGCATATCTCTCACTCTTCCATTTCCCCTCCCTATTTTGCGCCCCCCCGTCTCTCTCTTTCTCCGTTCTGCCACTTTCAGCCTCTCTCCTTTCCCCTCACTAATGCTTCCCTCTCTCTTCACCCCCTCATTTTCTCTCACTCCCTCTCCCCTTTCCTCCCCACTTTCTTCCTCTCTCCTCCTCTCCTGCTTTCTATCTCTGCTTCTCTATTTCCACTCCCAGTCATCGACAGGAAGTGATTCTATCACTCCCTTCAGGACACAACCTGTCAACACACGAATAATAAATATCAGCTTATGGGGTATGTGTGTGTTGCTCATCAGCTTGCTGGGCATTCCCCAGGCTGCGTCTGGAGATGTCACGAGTGTGTCGACCCTCCTTCAGTGCCCGAGCCGCCTGCATGTTCATAACGGCCTCTCGCACCAGCGTTCGTAGTCAGGGCACACATCCCGGCTCCTTGCACGCGTGGGTGTAATGATCCAACGCCGAGCGCACTGCGAGGGTGTTTAGCACCCGGCCTGCTTTCACGTGCCCACTGTTCTGAAAACAGACCCCATGAAGCCAGGGGAACGAAATGAATACAACCGATTGATTCTCCCTCAAGCATCGTAATCTCCTTACTTCTTTCTGGTATTACTGGGGAGGCAGGCAAATAGAACAGAGGAAAAATAAATCAGCACTTTGGCTGGGTGGAGAATAACCTTTTCGGGTGGCTCTGGCTGCTACGAGTGGATAATTGGGCTGCACGGGGGCCTAGCCCCACGCTAAGGACCTATGCTCACGTCCGTGTGCTTAACCAGCACCCGGCTCCGCAGGTCCCGGGCCGAGGATTAAAGGGGCAGAACCCGGCCACGGCCCTCAATTCAGATCAGCTGAGCTCACACATCAACACAAAGAGGAAAGGGAGACGTCCGTATTTATCATTTGCCCCATGGTTTCCTGGTTCTGGAATAGCAGCCCGTGGGATATAGAGATGGGAGGGTCAGGATTTTTGCAGATACCCAAATAAGCCCTCAGCCTGGCTAGAAGATGACAGATCGGTGCCATGGGATGGAGAGCTCAGGGGGGCCCCTCATCCTACTTGAGCCACTAAGGTAACCGGAATGGGGCTGCTGGCGGCTTTTTGGGCTGGCTCACACAATGCACAGACGGTCTGAGCCGGTTTGGGTTCCATGCTCAGCCTGCAGAGGGGATCACGTGCGCCTCCACAGCCAGGAGACAGAAGAGTCCAGCTGGAACAGGCACAGGCAGAACCCCCATCCTGCTGCCAATAAGTAGCTCCCACATTGCTCATGTTTAACTGTCATTTATTAAATTTATTAATTCCATCAGACTACATGTGCATGCATCCTTTTGTGTATAAAGACATGGGCAATGTGGCTGACTGGCATCCCATCCAAGGTGCCCCCGACCTGTGCACCCAGGGATAGGCTCAAGGCTTAAACTAACCCTTTGATGCAGTGTTTCCCAATCCGGTCCTCAGGGACTCCCTGCCGGTTTCCACGGTTTTGCTCCCTCCTAGTTCGCTGCCAGACAGTCCACATTTTTTGCTCCCTCAAAAACATGGACTGTCTGCGGGTCCCTGAGGATGGTGTTGGAAAACACTGCTATAGTGGATATGTGGTATATACAACGCATGGATAGATGGACTAATGCCTGTACATGTATTGTACTATACTGTACATATTCTCTGTGCGTGTGCCATATGTTATACATCATAAAAAAATCTGAAAGCTGAAAAGCAACATTGGTGATGTTACATCCCCTGCCCTCTCTGTCATGCCCCCCTCCATCTTACCCAGATGACAGCAGAGCCCTCTCTCTATCAAAGGGCACATCCACACAGTCCTCAGGGCCTCATGATGGGGGTGTCCCTAACTGCTCCTAATCACCTGTTTAGGCAACGGGGCGCGTAGGCATGCAGGGGGAGCAGCAGCATCACCATGGATAATCAGTCACATGAGGTCCCTACCCTGGCCTTCACAGATGTAGCACTCACCTGGCCTGTACTTAACCTCCACCCATACAGAGGGAGCTCTCAGACTGCCTGGGGACACAGAACCATCAGAATCCATCAATCATCTACTTGGGTTTCCCCTCTTTTCAATCTGTCTGTCTTTCTCTGTTCCTCATCCCATAAAATCCAGCCATGTACCCCTACCGCAGCGATCAGGTAAAGTTAATGACAGAAACTTTCCCGTCCCGTGCCGGGCAAACGATGACAGGCCAATTAGAAAGGAGATAAATCAGCAGGGATACAGGAAGAGAGGCTGAAAGCTGGCTTCCTGTGGGACGCCCCCATTGCTCATTCCTCAGTCCCCTCCCAAGGTAATCCAATCAGCCGTTAGCATCTCCCTGAGCCCGTAAATGTCAGGAGAATGCATTTTGGAGAAGAGCTGGGGGGGGGGGGGGCATGTCAAGACATTGCTTGTGAAAGTGCTATTATCTCCCATTCTGTGGCAAGCAACGCCCCTCCTATCCACCCGTGACATTTGCAGGGAACTACAGCTTTCTTAGAGAAAAAGGGCTGACGAAAAAGAGAGAGAGAGAGAGAGAGAGAGAGGGTAAGTGAGGTGGAGAAAGGCAGCACGCGCTGCTTCATGCACATGGTGACGCACGTGGCAGGACGTCCGTGTGTGAGACACCAGCCATAGTGGCCCTCGGGGGTGTAACGCAATACAGCAGGCAGGGAGTGGCGCCACGTTGCCTACCCCGGGGCTGGCAGGCCTGTGTCACCACCGAGGTGCTGCCTGTCATAGGGCTGATCGGCCTGTAACCTAACTCCGTACAACCACACTGCAGAAACACCCCCCCACCACCCACCATGCTTTCCCCCCCACTCCTCCAATTCCCTGTGTCCTGTATCTCCCTGTTGCCAACAGCGATATGTGAGCTAGGCATCCTCCCAAAGTGTCCCCCATAAGGTAACCCCTAAATATACTCTCTAAGTGCCCCCTCATAACCATTCCCCCTAAGTGTCCCCTGTAAGCATCCCCCCAAGTGTCCACCCTAAGCATCCCCCACAAGTGTCCCCTGTAAGCGTACCCCCAAGTGTCCACCCTAAGCACCCCCCCACAAGTGTCCCCTGTAAGCGTCCCCCCAAGTGTCCACCCTAAGCACCCCCCACAAGTGTCCCCTGTAAGCGTCCCCCCAAATGTCCACCCTAAGCATCCCCCCACAAATGTCCACCCTAAGCATCCCCCACAAGAATTCCCTGTAGCGTCCCCCCAAAGTGCCCTCCCTAAGCACCCCCCACAAGTATTCCCTGTAAGCATCCCCCCATAAGTGTCCACTGTGATGGTGATAGTCTGCTTAATCACAGTTTAATCACAGTTCTTCTTCATTTAGTCACAACAGCTAAAGTCCCAGCCATCCTCCATGCCCCCTTCCCCCCAGCTCTGGCCATGTGCTCACTTTAGTTAACCAAGATGAACATCAAAAGTAATATCAAAAATTAAATTAAAAAACCCACAGATGCACCATTACCATTTGAATGAAGGAGTAGTGATATGACAGATAGATACAGAAACAGAGAGACACAGTCACGTATGCAGGTCACACCTCGAGGGACAGGAAGCAGGATGAAGCCTCTCGCACCCACACAGCCCCCATTCACTCACTCCAGCAGACTATAGAATGAGTGTTGGAACCTTCCCAGGGTAACCTGAAACCTGCTGGAAACCATTAGATTGCACTGGGCCTGTGCACTGTGGCTACACACAGGCCAGAAGCGAGCCCCTCAAGCTGTCAACTTGTAGCAATCGGTAAGGAAGGGCTGGCGGGAGTGGGGGAGGTGGGGCACTCCAGTTCACTGACCATCCTTTAAGAAATAACAAGATAATACCTCCGCAAGTCCTCTGCTGGGCCACCATAACCGTGATGCCCATATTCCACATTACGCAACAATGACGACTGCTCCTGGTGCAGAGCTCCCCCAGCGCCTTCTATGCACTGCTGCAGCAGCACCCACATGGCCAAAAGTTCACTGCGACCGACCAACCAAACTAGGGCTGCTCTCCAAAAATGCGTGCATCAGATATGCCTTCATGTAGCCTGGGCTCACAATGGCGGGGGGGGAGCTGTTTAGCATGTAAACATGAAGGGAAAGGGGCTGAAGCCTGGCAGCACGGGGGACAAACCCACAGGCCCGCAGAAGCAACTTATTCATGGCTGCCCGCCGCGCTCCTGCCACTGCCGCATCTACTTCTTTCCCTACCTAATCCCCAACTCCCAAACCTCCTTTTCTGCCCACTTTTCAGTCTCTCCCCTCTTCTTTCTGCCTCGTCTCTTTCAGCCTTCACGGCAGCCCATTCCCCCTCCGCTTTCCCCACAGCCAGCAGTATTAATCACGCAGCTCTAAAAGGCCCTGACTGACGCCATTCAGCTGGCCCGCTTTGTCACTAATGTGACCCGGTGAGCACAGCTCCACACTTTTTGTCTCTCTAAGTGGACTCTTAAAGGTGGCTCCTCCCTCCCCAAGGGCCAGCGGAGTGCCTCTTAAAGGCAGTTTTTTTTTTTGGCGGGGGTGGGTAATACCATTTCGGAGGGCGGAGAGGAATGGCATGGGAGCGCGAAGGAGAGAGGACCCACAGCTCCTATAGAGCCCCACCAGTCCCAGTGTCCATGTTTTCAGCCTGCGCTTAGCAACCAGCGGGCAGGCCCAGGCACAAGCACAGGCACAGGCCCAGACCCAGGCACAAGGACAGGGACAGAGTGTCACTAATTTCAGAGGGTGACCATTACGAGCTCATACGGGAGAAGCGCTTCCAAAATAAACACAAAAGGCAGAAATAGCGAGGAAAGTGGGAGTCAGAGTCGCGGAGGGGGCTGGAGCACTTTTGCACAGCGGGACCCGCCTGCTCCCTCCTTACACACACAACAGTGACACCTCCTCAGGCTCCAAGAGCCAGACGTACACACACACACACACACACACACACATGCAGTAACGCAGCTTTGATCCAGCTGCCCCCTTCCTTACACTGACTGTGTACATTTCCAATGTAGAGGTATGCTCTGCACTAGACTGATGATATGAAATGCAAATATTCTCATGTGGTCACCTCTTGAAAATTCCCCTTTGTCAGATTAGTTTCTTTCCAACCCCTCCCCCCCCACAGCTCCCCCACCCCAGACACACACACACACATCCTCAGTGTTAATAGCCCTTATTTCTGGAGCAGGTGAAGAGGCTATGAGAGGTCAAGTTAAGGGTCTTAATCTCTCGCTGACAGTTCTGAAGAACTATGATTTACGAGCTAGAGGTGGGGGCAGCTGATGGGTTGGGGGGGGGGGGATCATGATTAAGACACTTGTTTTCAGAAAGAGGCTCTTAGCTCTAAATGACCCAGTAGCAATGGTACAGCGGTTTGCCCGCACAAGTTCACATTCACAGGGAAACTATACATGGCAGCATTCTTTAAGCTTCAGTCACCTTGACAATCAGTGGCGCCTTTAACATGCAGAGCTGCATATTTTTAAATATGAGCTGAGTTCCTGGCATAATGAGCAATCAGAGAAAGATGTACAAAGCGAAATATCAGAGCATTGCTGAGGAGAACAAGTGGGGATTGTCCTCGGGATGGTTTAAACCGAACTGACAATATTGTCCATGTAACAGTGATTTTTTTCAAACTGCCTGTAGGTCTGGTAGACAATCAAGGCACTGCACTGGGGAAATCAGGGCATGTCCTGTGCTACAGCCAGACTATATTGAAAAAACATGGCCCATGACCAGTAATTTTGCAATTAGCCCAGTGATTAATTTACATAATGAATCTGATCTGTTAAAAATATGTAGTACTGGTTTCTAACCAGAGGGGGCGAAGTGTGTTACACGGTGGTTACATCAGGGCTGGTAAGATGATGAGAGATCCGATCGGGGCATGCTGCAGGGATTCATGCAAAGTTCCCAGAAGCCATATGAATCATACTGGCTAAAGATCTGTTAGGAGTAACGCTGAGCTCTAACTTTCAGCTGTATATAATTTGGGCACTTTAAATGAGGCCCCCACCCAGGTGATTTGTAACTGTCATTTGTGCAACATTTGCTCATTTTTGCTAAAATCAGTTAAAGCTGGATCAGAAATAATTCATCCGTACTTTTAATGGTAAAATGGAACTAATTTTCCAGGGACCTGGTCCCTTGATGGAAGCTGGTACCATCTAGTGTCAAGTGAAGGACCTTAATAGATTAATTTACATATATATTTACAGACGGCTGCCACGAGTACATCACTACAGGCTACCTAACTACCTTCGGTCATTCAGTACCTGGAAAACCAATTTCAGTCACACCACAATCATTAGCTTTAAATGCCAGCAGGCTAATACAGGCCCCGTTAGCCAGCTGTGAAGATACATAAAAGTGATCAAATATAAAGAGTCAAACAGATGATTAAAAAAAACTTTTCTGAAAGGAAATATAGCAGCTTTTCAAAAACGTATAAACCACTGTTCTGCAGTAAGTATTTTCCAAAGTGAATCACTCCAAGAAAACTCTAAAATAATATCGTGGATACTGTAAAGGTTACACCATATACGCCGAATGCGGTACGTTCAAATGTGGAATGCACATGACATTTTATTTTTCACCTCAAAAAAAAGAGGGCCAAAATCATTTCCATACTGAAATTTCTAGGCTGAGAGGCATATTTTTAATATAATACGCATAAAACTGCTCAATTACTTTAATAAAACACTAAGCCTACACGTCCACTCGTTATAAATGATTTGAAGAATAAAATGCAATCGAAAGACGCGTTAGATGATACTATGGTTAATCTAAGTACAATGACTAAACATGCGAACCACTTCAGTCCGTGCTTACACACTGACACTGTGTATAGCATTTTCAGATGAAAGTGTCATTCGCGCTGCTCAGCTTTCAGCTTAATCCCGAGCAGCGGCCGGATTATGCGGAGGTGCGATAGCCACGCAACCCGCACACGCTCCGTCCACATCTACTGCATGTCCGTGCGCAGAACCGGAGGCGCCGGATCTGAAGGCTAAACGCCGATAAACTTGATCGCAGAGACCCCTGTTGATAGCCCACTGAAGCGGAGAAATGCAAGATAATCCAATTATCTGTCTGCGACCTCTTTTGAAGGGTGTCGCCAATGTCAAGCTGCAAAAAGTAGCATCCATATGCAGTTTTCTCTACAGGGCTAAAGTGTGAAGCTCAGACACGCCGTAACACCGGCCCCCAAAGCTGGTTCGCATGAAAAAGATGTTAATAAAGAAACCAAACTATATCACTAACTACGCTATTTTCTCCTAATCGGTTTGACCGAGTCAATAATATGGATACGAATGATTATTTCGTCTCAGGGGAATGAGTGCCGTCTAGTTACTGTCAAATCTGTGCACAAAGGTGCAATCTATTTTATATTAAAATGTCTTTACACGAGACGAGCATTATTCATAGCCAGACCTACAGTCTTGCACTTAACGAAATGGGAGAAATGAATTAATGACACGATCAATGAATTAAACGAGGCGAGCGTTAGGGAATCTAATTGTACTTTTTAAAAAAATCATTTGAAGCCTTTTAATTCCAACAAATTAGTGTTCGTCAGAAAGCCGGGATAAATGATCTCCGACGTACTTCCTAGTGGCTCCAGCGGGATGGTATAAGGCGCTTTCAGATGAGCCCTCGCAATGGGTTCCTGCTCCTGGTTTCAGACGCAGCATTACCGGAGTATTTAGTAGGCTGTCACCCCAGCCGCTCCCCCAGGACCAGCTCCCAGCGCTCCGCTTGCTGACTGGGTACCTCCTTTCATGTATCATTTAATTCCGAGCGTTATGCAACAGTAACAAGAATAATTAATGTCGTTCTTAAAATAATCACTGCATAGCTTTAAAAAAATAGTAGCTTTGTATATTTAAGGCTTATTTCTATCATTTCTACAAAAATACAAACAAGAGTAATGCTTTTTGTACTGTTATTGCTATCATCACTAGGCCTAATTTAGAAATGAAATAATCACATCATCAGCACATTATAATTTTATTGTTATTGTCACTGAAATGAGATTACTCCATACTGTTAACTGACAATGTTTCTTTTACAGAGCAGAACTATCCGCGAACCGAAGCATAGCCCGCTAGACCCCACATGTGCGGTATCCGCTGCCTTTTTAAAAGATATATCAGACCACAGCGACACTTCCACATCCGATTAAACAGGGGTCTTTGAAGTGGCTTTATACAGACGGTACAGGTGACTCAAAAGCACTCCGTCCCTGCAGTTTCCAAAGCGAAGTCCATCTGGGTTAAATATTGCAGGCTGAACACTAATCACCGGCACATCCCACGGACCCAGCAGGTGTCATCGCCCGGTGACAGCTAGAGTCCCGCATCGAGGAATTCGGCTCTGCGCCGCCGGGCTGCAGAACAAGCCGAGCGGAAGGGCGGACAGTACCGATGTCTCCCCGGGCTGGCAGTAGTAACGATCGCTGCTTTCAAAGTTCACGTTAAATCAGGATCAATCCAGTTTTAAGCAGGAAATAATCTGGTATCTTTGCTAATAAAGGCACCACATTTAAAATCCAGAATATATCCTAATATACGTGTACAGAGAATCCAGAATCACTGTACTGGCTTTTTATTATCCTATACAAAGCGTCCCTCTTAAATATTTTGTCCTATTTGCGCACTCTCCATAGACGTATCTTTCAGCAAGGACAAGGGAGCCAGTTTCACAGTTTCAACGATCAATGATACTGAAAACTTGCACTATTGAATTTTTGGCTTAAATATTTCGTCAACCAGTATATATAGGCTACTAATATACGCCGAGTAAAGCATCTCACAGTACAACCGTAATGTGTAGCTGCTCGATACCGTTGATGTTTGTTAGAAACATTCCGTTCCCATTAATGTTAATGCAAAAGGTGGAAGTGATTTTGCTTATTTTTAGTGAACAACATGCAATTCGCCCTTAAAGAAGTTAATTCTCAAAACTTACCACTAATTTGAATCAGCAATAATCCACAGAGAAAAGCGTACAGTAGTAGACTCATCCTAGCATAGTAAACAGCCACGTATCTTGTGCTCAAATCCTTGACTTAAAAAATATCAACGAAACTGATGAGTAGGCAAGTTTCTGTCTCGCTCCTCTTGAGTTTCATACAGTTCCTAGTTAATTGACTAGAGCCAGTCTTGAGGTCCAAGAAGGAGACAGTAGCGAGTCATCGCAGCGTCTCGAGGAGCGCACGATGTGCCAGCGTATATCCACAGACCTGTCACTGAGATCCCATATGTTTTTCCAGCTGCCTGTCGCACATCATACCTTGCATCGTATTTTTTTTCTCCAAAAGAGAGCAGCGGTTAAAAAAATATCCAGAGAAATAAAATTCAGAAACCACACATTTTCGTTTATGTGCTATAAAGCGGTAGAGTTCCCTTGGTATCGGGAACTCGACGACTTTCTTTCTTTCTTTTTTTTAGACAGCACCTTGTCAGTCTTTCTCGGTGTGCAGTGTCCCTTTTCAGTGCATGCCTGTCATAACGTAAACGCCAGAAAACCACCCCTTCTCAAAGTTTCCCCACACTCTTCCTCCACGCTCACTCCGCTAGTGTCCTAAGAGGGTTTCCGGTGTGCTTAAGTACTGCAGATATACTGTGAGTGACTGTAAGCTGGAGAAAGTTGAATAGAGCAGGTCCTCACCGTGGCACCGGCAGAAGCCATTCGTCTATCCGCACTCCGCTCGGCTTCAGCCACGACTGACACACACACCGAAAAGCGGTGGAAGGGGGAGGAGAGTGGAAGGGAGGGGGAGAGGCGGGCGGGGAGCTGGGGGCACAAGTGTGTGTTGGCAAGCTTTATTATTACTACTGCCAGCAACAGAGTAAAAAGGGAGCAGGACTCGTGCCACACTGTAAAGCAACACTTGAGTAAAATGTACTACTTGGATCGTGCCGCGCCAATGTTAGATGTCGTTACCGGGACGACACAAAGACTTCTGTGTGGCCAGTATTAGCAGTCCGTGAATATGGCCATGCAATTCTGTCGAGGCCAGTTATATTTCTCACTTAATTTAGGTTCAGTAATGAAATTCTATTCAATACATTTTGGCAGCACATTTGGATAATCATTCCATCTTAGGTACCCAGAGTTCTACTGGCACTAAACAAAATGATCATAATACCGTTTTATGTTAATTTATTTATTAGACGGCCAATTTTATATGATTTTTCATAATTAAAACTAGTCATGGTGCGCGAGCTCTAAATGATGATTAGCTCTCGAGTCAGTCGGCGCAATTATAATTATTCTTTTGTTTAAATGCTGCGGAAAGATAAATAAAATTTATTAAATCCTATCGTGAGTGCATTTGTCACGAAAACAGTCCGGGGTTTTCATTATTCCTCTTCGTAAATATTGCGTACGTATGCCAGAAACAGCATTTAACAGCAAGAGTTAAATGGCTCCAAAGACATGATTGCGGGAATAACTTCCTATTTGATGAGGCTCGCGACACTGACATACCGAACAAGGCAGTCGTTACGGCAGACTGCGAACAGACCGGCTCAGAGAGACGAGCCTCACTTTAACAAAGACGAGGCGAGGACTAGCAAGTACGTGAAAGCTACGCATACTGAAAAAAGCACGAACAAAAAACGCCAATATTATACAACACAGTTTAAGGAGATGCATCGCTAGTAGATTTGATTTTCACAGAAAGCAATTAAGACACACTAAAACCATTTAAACAAAAAAGGATCATTCATTTTAAATCATTAACCTCTCCACAGCAGAAGCACCTGCCCTGGAAATCGAGTGGGCATTGCTTTGGACTCGAAGTACTCCCGATCAGATAGCGGGCGTCTCCCACAAAGGCGCCCTAAAGCTATTTGACGCTTAGCAGGTGATTACAGTACCCGTGAGTGTGAGCAGGCGAGGCTCCCGTCTATTGAGAGCGCAGGCTCTGCGCAGGCTTTCAGCGCCCCCTACTGGTGTTACGCGTGCAATGTGCAAGAAACGCTTAAAACATCTTATCTCCGTCGTACTAAGAGTAGCGATGCATCGCGGATGTGTAGGATAACTGACAAAGGAGAATTAAAACAATTGCGTCAACGCTCGCTAGACTATAATTTAGCGTGATCCGATAACTGTGAAGACAGCCGCATTATTGTTAAGAACATTCAGATATTTTATGCGCCTTAGCCTAATTTAGAAATCGTTATTGCTATTCTAAATGATTTGATTTCTATAATAATTCCACCAGTCGTTACACTGTTGATTACTTAATTTAAACCGGAAACACAGCTGCTACGAGCCCACTTGGCTTTGCACAGACTCACAGACACGCAAAAACGCACCATTGGGAGGATACTGTAGCACATGGCTTATCTCCGTTAAGTTCAATAATACATCGACCAGTAACAGTCTGCGATGTCTTCGCGTCTGTAAACGTCAATTTAGAACGAATCGGACAGCCTACCCGAGCAGGGCATATATTAAAAAGTTAATTTTAAAAGATTTTTACAAGAAAGATGTCTTTGTAGCAAAGAACACAACAAGGCTCCTGGAAAACATATACGCAAGCAGAAATGCTGAGAAAGAGAAAATGCGTAACGTTTCCCCAGAGAGCCTTAAATAGAAAGGGAACTGAGCTGTGCAACAATTTCTGGCCCGATCAACGATGTCCGCGGCTGAAATGGCATTTTGACAGGAAATTTGCCGTCGTCTTCTCATCTTTCTGCAGCAGGCACGTTATCATAACGCCCCGACAATGGCTCCGATTTAACGCGCCGTTGTTTCATATACAAGGTCAGATGCGAGCTAGTGTGTGTTGTACGTTTCTGGAAAGGGGGCCCGGAAGCTCTGATTGACTGGCAGCAGGGAATGAGTTCGGAAAAAGAGCGGCCGAGAGAGACTGCGACCTTTTCCTTGATGGAAAGGTGCGATTATGATGGCGATGGACGGGCGTGATCGTTTCTGATGGAAGCCGAGGCGGCGGAAAAGGCACTTGAATCTGCAAAATTTAAAACCGCCGAACTAGTTATGTCTCAGAAATCAAAATGTAAATAAACGTGACGATCAGAGATGTATAGCTGTGGACATGGGCATCTGAAAAAAACGTGGCAACTCAAAGAGGCAAATGTTTTTTAATGTTCTAATTCACGCTTCGCAGTGCAGAACACACGTGTACTATCAAGTATGTTATCTTATAAATACACACAAGAATTATGCGTGTCTTCTTTGATGCATGGTTACTTGCCTCATACCAGTACTTGTATGTGTTGCTTTTTAATGTATTTAGCATTTTTGGGTGGCTAATTTTAAATTACTTTTGTCATTCACATGATTGGTGCATTCAGATGTACGGCAGACAGCTCTGAACTTGTCAATGCACTGGAATCCCAGTCAAAGGCATCAAACATGGGACATGAATAGGTATTAAAGGTGACCCATGAAAGCATCAAAGGGGCTTGTTTCTTTAGAACTGCAGGCTAAACCTGTGCCGACAGCACACTGGGAAGTACAGGGTCCACGCTATGCTGGCCACGCCTGGTGGAATGCCCCGCTTGCAAGCCATGATTGTACTTCAAAGGGAACCAAAACAAGACTCACACACGGAGAGACGCACACGCACATACATGCTGAGCCCTACTCAGAGAAAGCGAGTCACTTTAGCACTTTAGCATCCTTAACTGTAAAGGGATTTTTTTCCCCGCTCCGTTGTTTGTTCATCAGGCAGCATGTTAGAGCTTGTAAAAGCCTCTCTCGCCATTGCTTGGCAGTTTAAAGTCACTCTCAGTGAGGACTCCTCTGTCAGCAGGCCAGACAGAGCGATTTGTCTTGATATTTTAATACAAGTATGGGAACTGCATGAGAAATGATGCCCCCTTACTCAGTAATCGTCCTCTGTGCGCTTCTGCAGCATGCACACGCAGACACACATGCATATACACACAGACACGCACAGATCATATTTTCCTATCATTGTGGGGACTCCATTCATTTCTATAGGCATAACCCTAATCCTAACTATGACAAACTTAACCCCTACGCAGCCCTAACGATAACCACAAGTAACCAAATGAATACAAGATTTTTGGCATGTTTAGTATTTTGATTGCATTCATAGTTTTTTTTTTATAAAATTGAGGTTTATATTGTGGGGACCTGAAAAATGTCCCCTTAAGCTAAAAAGTAACACAGTTTATTACATTGTGGGGACATTTGGTGCCCACAGTATGGTAAATACAAACCTATACACGATCACACACACACGCTCAAACACACAAGCTCTCTTGCACATAATCGGGAATAAGGAGTGATACCTGTGACCCAGGAGCAGACAGCGCTTACAGAGGGATAACAGCAGAGAGGGTCACAAGGGAGAGACTGCAAAGAGGTCATGGGCCTCCGCCATGCCCCCTCACCAGGACGGGCGCAGTCCAGGATTTCATGTGGTGCCTTGGATTTTTTTTGATGTCTGACATGCTTGAATGCACATATGTCTGTTCTGGACGGTTCTTTCCAGCGTGCGCAAACATTTCCATTCATTTTATTGGATCAAGAGAAAAAAAACACTCGTCTTGGTTTTTCAATAAATCCACATCACAACATGGGGAGTGGTTTGTCGTTTCAGTACCCGGAATGGAAAGTTCTTTTTTTTTGATGGCTAAGACTAATGGCATTAAAATAATAATCTTGCAAGTTATTTTAAGGGTAATGAAAAATGCATTCTTGCTGGGGAGCTACTAGAAAGGATTCTGCAGCTGGAAATTAGATCTGCACAGCACAAGGAAGCCCCCGTAAATCTGTAGAGTTGGGAATATTAGTGAACTAAAATGACAATAGCCACAAATATCCAGATTATCCTTATGGTCCTGCCAACACAAACATACAAGCCTACCAGACCATCCAAGTTGGCTACTTGTTAATCCCTCAAAGTATCACCGAGGAACCATATAACACTTCACATAGTTATTGCATTTTGGTATTTTCTTGGTTGGCTATTATTCTAAATTCCCGCACAGACATTCATGTAATGTTTTGTTTGATTTCAGCGTTTTTGTGAACCATGTCTGATCGTGTTTCAGGGGCCACAGATGCACCTCTCAGATTCATCTTGCACTGATTTTCTTTTATGAAATGTTTGAATTTATATTGTTTGGCTTTCCAGGAGTTATTCCCAATCATATTCCCTCAGCAGATCAAAAAACACACCACTTAAACTTCCTCTTAGAAATCTGTGGATGGTCTCTGTAATCTGTTTTCCTAAGCGATGTGCTTCTTGCTGTGTTTGTCTGGCCGAGGCTGTTTGTTGAACACAGAATGCGTGGATTCACCAACAGCTCGAGCGAAAGGCTCCCAGTGCCAGCTAGTTGTAAATTCAGCCACTGAATCTCTGTATCTTTTCTAGAGCATTTCTCCCCGGGGGGGTTCCAAATGTTGGTTGGATTGTGGATTTATTTTAATTAAAAACCGCAAATGTTTACTCGGGGCAGGCGGTGACACTTGGGGAAGGCGGCACCTCGGCTAAGCCGGTGGACGGTAAGTTATGAGCAGCATTAGCGTGGGCTTACCCATCAGCTTTGGCAAGGCGATGGCGGCCTGCTTCTTAATTAAACGCCTGTGTCGTATTTAAGAGCATGGTGGCACATTCCCGGCTAATTCTGAAAGTGATGCGAGCCACGGGGAGTCACCTTTGCTACAAACAGCGATGGGATCACCCTGCGATCACACCCTCACACCCTCACTCACAGAAATACTGTGGGCACAAACCCACAGCAAAACAAACATATTACACAACATTTGGCTCTTCCAAGGATTAATGTCATTTATAACTTAAATTGTCTTGAGCCTATTTGTAATGTTGTTATTAAATTTTATATCAAGCACTCCAGGCATCCTGAGGCCATATGTAATAGGGTGATATGCAAAAAAAAAAAAACATCTGAATTGAAATTAGTTGAGGCCGTTTGAAATTTAGCATTGTTCAGCATTTAAAGAGGAACCTTGAACCCAGATGAAGGTAGAAGGTGATTAATTCTCTGGGGCCCTGCCACAAATAGGCTCCCATCTGCACGGAACCTCTCTCCTATTCTCCTTCTCCCGTCCCCCATCCTCCCACAGAACGGTAAGTGACCACCATCTCCTCGCCACATGCTCAAATGGATCATTTGTTTTTCTAAATAAATCAGACCCCAATTACTGTCAGCTCATTGATGCAATTATGTGTATCAAATTAGATAAAACAAATAATCAATCAGACAATCTCCTTTTATGCAGCTTTGGACCATCTGGTCATGAAAGGTAATTTCTTGGGGAAGGTTGTGGTCTTTCCTTAAAAGAAGGCGAGTTAAAGGTGTGGTCCTTTGGCGTGTCCCTATGACATTCTTCATTGTGTGGCTGTTGGTACAGATGACCATTTAACCCCAAAGAGACACACTGTATAGCACAAAGGCTGTTCCAGGAGCACCTGGGACGACACTCAGGCTCATATCATCTCCACTCAATATAGGCACAAATGGCCAGACTAGGATCGGCCATAATGGGGCTGCTTGCAGTGACCCCGGCTCCGGGGCAGTTCTGTAGTCAGGGTCCACTCTCAGCATACGCGGGCTGCACACTTGCTTGCGTATGTGCGTGTGTGTGTGTGTGTGTGTGTGTGTGTTCACGTAAACCTAAAAAGACTCAAAGTGTTTGACAATTCAGTACAGCGTGATAGGGGCATCAGACACATTCCTTATAAGCCAGTCTGGCATCATCACGTTTGGGACCTGTGTTCGGGTTATTTCGAAGGGGGAGAGGGCAGTGTTTTGCATGCGAGTTGATTAATGGGGATGTCAGAGTGCATAGCATGCACCCACTGCGCCCCACTCTCCAGACTGCCCCCCCCCCACACACACACCCTTGGCATCCCTAATGGCACCTGGGATCACAGATTTAGTCCACCTGTGGCCCATCCTCCCCAGGAGAGCATGATTACCTCCCCCGATCCTCTGCAGTCAGCAGTCCTGTCACTGGCTGGGATCAGTCCCTTATTAATGAGCCTCTCCTGTCACACAGAGATATTAAGCTGTGGTTGCGACAGAACAAAGCTCCAGCGCTCTACCCTCTCGACAATCCATCCAACCCCTCCCATGATGCACCTCTCAATCCTCCACCTCTTCCAACGCAGCACACTTCAAGCCATCCGTCTTCTCCAGGTCTCCGCAATAAAGTGAGATTTGTCTGGCGGCCTGCACCACTGCAGAGTGTAATTTATCGCACGAGCTGCATACATTATTACAGCCTTCTCCTCCTTGGGTTTCTCATGCCGACGCAGTTTTGTGACAGAAACCTGACCCTCACTCCTGAGCTGCGGGGGGGTTTAGCACCATTTGGGAACACAGCATTCAAAGGCTACAGGTTACTGCCGGACACATGCAAGGTCAGTGAGGGAAAATGGAAATGCAATAGCTGTGGATGTGTGAGAGGAACCTGAAGTGAGAAGATTTAGGGGCTGCAAAGAAAACGGCGGGAGCTTCCTGGAAAAGGGCGCGGGTGAGGTGGCAGGCGGATGTGCTGAGTTATTTAAGCGCTCAGCCTGAGTGTCTGCCTAGACCAGCACAGTGAGTTAAGGCAGGGAGCTTATCAGAAATTGACTGTGCCCTTCCTGGAGAGGTTGTAGCGGACCAGAAGCGTCACTGCCGTGACCCTGCCTGGAGTGTTACGGGACCCGGGGCAGATTTATCACATGGCAGGGGGGTTCACTGATGGTCCCCAAAGGTTTCTCCATACACGCCAGCACATCTGGTTTTATAAACCCCAATAAAACACTCGGACAAACCGGTTGCACTGCCCACGGCCGCCAGCGAGGGCCGGCCTACTCCAGTACTTCCAGCCAAATGACACTGGGAGCACACCTGCATGGCTCGCTTCGACAAATTTCGAGGAGAGGTGTTTGGGGGGGAGGGGTGCATGAATTATTGAATTATCTGTAAAAGCGCTATTCCATGAAGTGTCAATCTCACCACGATATGAAAACAGCGGTGTCCTGTTGTGGGGCGAGAAGTGCTGTATATTTTCTAAACCGTTCTGGGAGGACTGTTTGCGGAGGGAGAGGAGGCGTGGTTAGGGTTTCAGTGGCTCTCCTTCAAAAATCTGAGCTACACTCCCTTTTACACACAGTAAAAATAAATACAGCTGAACACTGTCAAGCAACAGGGATTTCCCCAATCACTGTTTACGGGAGGGCCATTCTGTCTGTGACCCAGTGTAATGAGAAGGTAGGCCGCATGCCTGAAATGCTTGCCCTCCAGAACAGAGACAGGAAGCACTTTGGGGTGGGGGGGGGTGTCTGTGACGGCTCTGGTGATCCAGCCTTCGGCACATCTGGCCGCTGTGGTAGAATCACACTCTGGGTCTCATCTGATGTTAGGTCACATCTGTTCTCTTCTTTTCTCTTTCCCTCTGTTTATCCTTTCATTTCCCTCTTATTGTCTGCCTTACTCTCTTCTTCACTGATCTTGCTATTTTTTGCTCTCCTTTATTCCATGTTTCTCTCTCAGAAAAGAGCAAATCACTTCATTTAGGTAAGGCAGGAGAGTCTGCCTTCAGGAAAGGATTTACCTCATAATCTCGCTCATAAGCGACGGTAGTAACACAAGACAGGCAGGCAGATTGGTGGTGGGCTCAGTTCTGTGGGCACATTATGGTGGTGAAGACGGACCTAAGTCTCCAGTTGAAGTTTGAGGTTCACCAGTGAATCTATATCCATATTGTCATCTGTGGACATGAGCTGTGAGTAATGACTAAAAGAGCACAGTTAGGGTGCCTGAAATGAGGTTTCTCCACAGGGTTGCCAGTCTCACTTTCCATGACAGGGTAATGAATTTTGAGATCTGGTGGGACCTGGAAATACAGCTGTTGCTCTTCCAGTTCAAGAGGAATCAGCTGAGGTGGTTCGGACATGTCATAACGGTGCTGTTAAGCCGGGCTCTCAGGGGAACTGTCCGGGGTATGTCCCACTGGGTGTGGCATTCCATAGAATGAGCTGGAGTCTGGGAGTCTGACCTCCACGATCCTCACTGGAAAAAGTGGTTTGAAGATGATGAGGATGATGAAGAAAATGAGAAATGATAGCTCCGCAATATAGGAACCACGTTTAGGTACCATGGTACCAAATGCGCCCCCTAGAGGTATGGCTAGTGCAAGCATGTGTCTGGTGACATGCTCTTCTTCCTGCACAGCGGGCTGCCACTTGTGATGTGTGCAGTAAGCAGACTGGAGTGCCCTTGAGGCATTCAGAACACTATTATTAGACACTAGGGCTAATGGCAAATAACCATGTTTGTGGCTTAACTCAAGAAATACAGTAAGTGATTTGAAGAGAGTGTGAATTTAATTCCACATATTATTCATTTTTCATCCAAGGTTGTAGCCTACTCCAGACATCATAGGACAGTTTCATTCTGGCTGGGATGCCCGTCCATCAGAGGACTCACAACCAAACATTCATCCATCCATCCATTTTGTAAACCTGCTTTTTCAATTCAGAGTAGCAGGGGTTCCAGAGCCTATTCCAGAAGCTATGGGTGTAAGGCAAGCAATATGTCAAACGCAAGGCCTGCAGGCCACATCCAGCAGCAGGATTCTTTGTGGCCTGCATAATGATTCTGATATTCTGTTAACAATGGCCTAAGAATCTGGATGTATACGGTGCGCAAAATTCACGGTTCAATGCATACGTAGGTAATGGGTTAACGGTTCGGTGAAATTTCTGAACAGCAGGAAAACCAGAATTCATTTTGAAATTATTTAGCCTCTTATTAAAACTATAAACACAAACAATGAAACAACTGTAGACCAATGAAACAACTGTAGACCAAAGCCAATGTGTCTGACGTGGACGTGTCTGAATAACAAAACATAAAGGATGCTTATTGTAAAAATAAATATGTAAAATAAATAAAAATTCAAAAATGCATAATAACAACCATACTGAACCAAATCCTGTATCCTCTACTACCAAGTATAATCTGTAACGATGAACAGCCCTATAGTCCAATGTTTTTTTATTGTGGTCTGAATTTCCTGGCAAAAGGACCTTCAACGCCCCGGGGAGACTATCTCGTGAGACTATTTCTGCCTTTTGCTCCGGTCACACACACACTGTCTCAAGTGAGTTAGCATGTTGGACGTGTTTTTCTAGCAACATAGGCTGTCCAAGTTCAGTATAACCGAGGAGACAGACTATCGACTGTTCTCTCTCCAGTGTGGATGTAATTTACTGGGAAACAAAAATCTTCCCAAGCTGCCAATTATTACTGACTGCGACGAACTTTAGCAATAACCAGCTCACACAGTTAGCATAATGTGTTTTACTTGTGAATTTAAGTTCCACCCATGTCAAGAAATGCATTAATTCGTTTCATTGTGCGTTCCGAACTGATATTGAAGTAAGTGAACAGCAGAGTACGAATATGCGAACCGTAACAGCCGTCCCCCGGAAGGAGGGATCATCCTGGGATAACTTGCACCTTACTGCAAAGTATGGGTCATACTGATAGTACCTAAATAAAAAAATGTTGGTTTCCTCACAAATTTATTGGTGGTTTTAAATATGGCCCTTTCAGTGACTGAGTCTGTCACCCCTACACTCAGGTATCTGCACACATACAGCCGGGGTAAGATGTGAACCTCCACCCGCAGAGGTGCAATGCGACAGTTCTATTCACTGTGCTGATGTCCTACCCAGATGCTATTCAAAATGATAAATAAACTTGATTCCGTGTGCAGTGTCGAGTAATGTATAACCCAACAACAAACCACAGCGCTCTTTACGAAAAACTCACTCAGACAGGAAGATTCCAGAATCTGATGAGTCAAGCCCATCAGACCCAGACTAATGTCTTCACCTCTGGGAAATCCTCTGCATGGCTCCACCAGCCAAAAAAGCACCTGGAGCTTCACCCAGTGCACAAAGTATGCAGACGCTGGCCTATAAAAGTGAAACGTTTTGTGGCTTTGAGTCAAGCCATGCCTCGGCAGTCTAATGACAGGGCGAGGAGGCAGAGCTCAGGAGGAATTCCCCCCACTGAGCCGGGGCTTCAGTGCCTGGTCGATCCTGGGACCCCGCGCCCTACAGGTACATCACGGCAAGCTGGGATTCCTCAGCCCTGGTCTCCCGACCCGTGCTGGATCCTCAATCAAGGATTATCTCAGCCCCCCCCCCCCCACCCCATGCACTGTCTCACACTGAATACCCAACCCTTTGTGGAATGCCCTGCTATGCCTTATGGGAAGAACACGCCTCCTGAGAAGTACCTCGCTCATTAGCGAGGCCGATGCCCTTTATGGGGGCGCCCTAAGTTGCGTGTCCCATTTCCGTGGAGACAAGTGGAGATGAGAGGGGCAGGGCGGGCTGCTGCTGTGATAGGCCATGTAAACAGCCAGGGCTGCTGAGCAATAGCTACCTCAGCGCTAATGAGCATGACCCCGAACGAATGAGGCAAGGGAGCTGAGGGGAAGGAGACCTGGCCGCCCAGCTTCCTCCCCCAAAGCCTTATCTACCGCTGCTCTCCTTACAAGGTCCTCCCACCAAAAGTCACAAGCATCATTAAAGCCTTGCCTTCTGGTGTGGAGTCTGCAGTACTCGTTGCCTGTAGTAATCGCACCCCAATTCTGCATCTGTTCTCCAACAACTGGAGGCCAAGGACTCTAGATGCACTCGATCCCGAGAGGCTGGTTGCGGGGGCTGGAATACGGGCAACGTTCACATGAAGCAGGGCTCGGTCTGAACCCCGCAGTAATTAGGGACCATCAGTGTGGAGGAGTCCGAGGTTTTCTCGTGGCAGGGTGTAGCAGGATAAGGCTTTGGCACATTGTCAGTATCGTTTATCAGGAGGAACCCGACTCGTAATGAGAGGAGATGAGCGCAGGAGGTAAAGCTCTCCCTCCATCGCCTCTTTTTCTCCTCCCAGTTTCTTTGCAAGCTGTAAATCCACCCATCTCTAATGTAGGTCTGTGTCTGCAAATGTTGGCGGAGCTGGAATAAATGGCTCCCAGTGAGCCAGCAGGTGGTACGCTGTGCAGTGGCAACCACGCCAGAGCAATCAGTCATTTTAATTTAGACGGCTCAATGAGGGCAAACAAGTGCATACAGTGACAGGGAGTGTGTTTGCATTCATTTTTTCCCGTGTCCCCATAATTTCCAATGTCTTGTAGACAAATCACAGCTATTTCCGAAACTCAATTGAGCAAAGTTTTGCACCACTACTGTTGAAGCGTGGTTCTGGCTATTTGTTCAGTGAAATGCCTACCTCTAGTCTATGGAAGGAAGGTGCACAGACATCCACCTTTCTCACCTGCATCACTACAGGAAAGAGGACAGTGGGGGCCCTCAGACTGTCAGCCTCATACTGTGTTTCCGCCCTGCTCGATATGGCTGGCCCAAAACCCCAAGATGCCAATTTTGAAAGACATCACTCTAATGGCATAGGCAGTGAGGTCAGTAAAGTCTTCCATCTTCATCACTTTTAGACCAGTATTATTTTATTTGTTAATTTTTGTGTTCGAATGAGACTTGGGGACTCACTTCATTAGCTTCTCGAGGCTGTTCTCAGTCCCGGACGGGAGCCCAAATCTTAAACAATCTGAAACACACCCTCCCCCCACGCAGAATGCCATAATGTGCCTCATCTTCACTCAGCAGGAAATGGGCACAGCTACACCCAGTACAACGATAACTCAGCATCTGTGTGCATTAAGATCCCAAGCATGCGTCTGTCACATGGATGCTGCTCTCTTGTTGACCAGGGATGGGATCAGACATGCCTGAAAGGTCTGTGTGTGAGGCACCATCCAGTAACGGTCCCAGTTAAAATCCAGATTCCCAGATATTATATCAAAATCAGTAAACCAGTGATGAACTAGTTATTCACGTAAACATGAAGATCGACAAAATAGAAAGACAGGGGGATGGAGAGGGGATTTAATTAGCAGCCACAGGATAAAAATGATCAGCCCAGTCAAGCATACAAAACAAAAATGAACAAAACTGAAAATGCTGACACTCAGGCAGTTCCTGATGTCTTTGCCTCGCTCATAGACAGGAAACTGATTTTATCTCCCTCACAATCGATTAAAGGTAAGTAGGCAGGTGTGTCCCTTTCCACATCCAACAATGAGGTGAACTAGTCAGGGGCACCACTAATACTTCTGGCTATCGAGAATTCATTCACTTGTGCAGCATTATACGGTCTGTAGGAGGGTGACATACGTGAGGCTGTAAGCTGCCAGCCCACTGACGGCCCTCGATGTGCTGTCACTAAGAGGTCAGCTCCGTGCTGCTGCACTTCCGCACGCACACACACACACACACACACACACAC
>JAAGVU020000036.1:15576222-15586240 GCA_011763525.2 Mormyrus iriodes | reverse complement strand
GAGGGAGAGCGCCTGCCGTGGAGGGAGGGTGCCTGCTATGGAGGGAGAGCGCCTGCTATGGAGGGAGAGCGCCTGCCATGGAGGGAGGGTGCCTGCTATGGAGGGAGGGCGCCTGCTATGGAGGGAGAGCGCCTGCTATGGAGGGAGAGCGCCTGCCATGGAGGGAGAGCGCCTGCCGTAGAGGGAGAGCGCTTGCTATGGAGGGAGAGCGCAGGTATGTCAAGGAGCCCTTCATAAATGCGTATCCACATGCTAAAATTCACGTTTCAGGCCCAGCTGAGCTCTATGCGCCTGCACACCAATGTGGGCCGATCACAGAAGTAGAGCGAGCGGGTCACGCGGATCCTGCACTGGTGATGCACCTGTAAATAACCATGCTAAACCGCAGCCCCAAGGCCCACACAGGCCACGCCCATTGTACTTGGAACAGGTGTATCGTGTCCCTAAGGAGCAGTGCTCACAAAACAGCTCATGATGGGCTTTTAACAGCAACCTACCCTCGGCGCACCAGGCTGGACGTCACTCACCCAAGGCATCTAGTAAGTGAGGGAAAATGAAGCGCTGACAGGACATGTGCCCCCCACGGCACTGTCACCACAGACACGCCGTTACCATGGCGCCGCCTTTGATGATCAGCCCGTCCTGCATGCTAATGCCTCCACATTCCAGCTCCTGTTACAAATATGACAACTATAGGAGCCGACATGAGTGTGGAAGCATCTGGGAGGCTCTGTAGAGCCCAGCAGGGTCAGCTGATTAGCACCCCATCTTTATGACTGTCACAGGGGCTTGGAGCGCCCCCTGCCTTGGCCTACATCTAAAAATCCCTTTGTTTCTGCAGGGGTGGGCCCATGGGGAAGCTGCCCGCCTCAGCCACAGCCACGGGGAGAGGATCAAAGCCATTAGGCAACAATCTGATTCATCAAGCTGGGATGGAAGCCGTCACTGTGGGGACAGAGGAAGCAGTGCACATCCACAACCCTCACAGTATTTATAAGGAAGCTTAATCTTACGCTAAAGAGGAGCAGATTAAAATGGTTCCAGAGACGGCTCTCTGTCCGCACGACCCCAGCCCAACTCATGTGGCATGTTTTCTGCAAAACAAAAAAGGATTTAACCGCCATGCATATTAGATTTTAATGTTTTCACGATTCACCACAATGACTATTTGGCCGATGCTCCCTGCAGTTCCAGGTGACTGTGAGCTTCAGACCTGCATTAGCTTGTAGCTGTAGACGTAGTTACAGTACAGTTGCAGTTGTATCTGCTGTGATTGTACAGTTGTTGATGAGTCAGCGCAGATTCCGGCAGCTGCAAACTAGACAGGAGGCTTTTCTAGAATTGGAAGGTCACCTGTATATTCTGTCCAGGGTGTGGAGGAAGGGAGGCAGAGTAATTATGGGCTAATGACAGGGCAGCCGAAGGACATCTGCAATTTGGCCTGTAAAGCAGGTATGCGCCGGGTTTCCCAGGACCCAGGCCGGCTGTGGCCTGCTTCTAAAACAAACGTCAGTGCACTGATAACACACAGACTTCCATGTTGTGTGACAACACGGCATTCTTAGAAGCCCAGTTCAGGGTGAAAAACTGAGCGATGGTGTGGGGATGGCCTACAGGTTTATCCAATCGGCAGTGAGGAGCAGAAACAAAAAGAACACAAGAAAACCAAAGGATTTTGGGAAAGACCATGGCAGAGTGGGGGGGGGCAGCTTTTCTGGTGTGGATTCTGGGTCTAACTCAAAACAGAAGTCAGTTGCATATTGTATTGTAATTATCGAAATTAGGCACAGGCAAATGAATGGGCTCACTGCTCGACTTAGCCCCATCTTCCCACCTGTCATAGAAATCGGATATGTTCCTCAGTGAAAAACAAAAACTCTCACTTGTCCAGAACATGAATAAAATTGCTTGTGGAGCACTTCTCTCTGCCTGTTTTCACGATGCCTGAAAGGGGCCAGTTCCCAAGTTGCCTCCACATTACAGCGATGTGTCACTGTTAATAACACAGGGGTGCAGAGTGCAGCACTCTGTAAGATTATAAATGACACCGGTCACCGTGCCTCATATGAACACAGGTTGCGATTCACGATCATCAACGCTGCCGGCATGGACTTTGGGTTTGGAGTGCGCCGAGGTCCAGGACTACAGACGATGGGCAGGGCAGGGAGTGTGACTCTGCACGGAAGCAGTGGATTCTGGGTATTACTCAGCTCACATTGTTATACTTGTGGTAGGAATTTCTGTTCATCCAAATGTCAACAGGTGTATGACCTCTAACTCCCGATGTGATTGTCCAAGTGTATCAAAGGCGTTCAAGTTTAAAAAATAATAGAGTGTCTGTCTGGCCGCTAGGGGGTGACTTGCTCATCTGTAGCCCTGCAGCTGGCTTGTGTAGTACATCAGCTCCTCTTCATGAGCTCATGAGCTACAGGGTTTTTTTGAGTCAATACCTGTAAGAAGGTGGGTATGGAACACTCATCTGTAGTTGTACCCATCTGCACTGTTTTCTGCAAGTGAGTTCAGCTGATTGTCTAGGTTTGTTTCTGGCCCCAAGATGGTAAAGAGACCACCTTAACATGGCAGGAATCCTCACACTGTACTCTTACCACTATTTGCTGGGAAATAAACTAGAGCTTCATGGGAGTAAGGGGGGGGCAGAATACTTTGCCTATATTCCTGCAGAGACAGAGTTTAGAGATGTGTGTTGCATCCTGGGAAACATTATCCAATTAAAAAGAGTTTCTTTAAACCAATGCAATAGAAGGTTCCACTCTCTTGCTTCTGTAATAGCATGTGAACATCCACAAATGATCATGTTCATTAATTTCCCTAATTTAATTTTACAAAGCTACTTGAACAGTTTAGGGAAACTGCTTATGATAACACAACATTTAGTATACTCAAAAATCTATAAAAAACAGTAAATGTAATAACCAGAAAATTATTTTATTTTTCAGACAATTAGACCAGTCCTTGTAAACTTTTAAAGCACCATCTGACTGTATAAGACGATGATTGCTGGAACGCACCCAAAGCTGCAAGGACACCTCAGTGACAAACAGATGGGCCTGCAGCAGCTGATCCCCGCAGCACTGGAGGTCACTGTTTCCCCTTTTGCTCTGCACTGGTGCCGGTGCTGGTGCTGGTATTGGTGATCGGCCAGTGCTAAAGTTGGGAACCAGCCTGCATTTCCACTGACTTCAGAGCCCAGTGGGAGCCGGGTGACAACACTATGACCACATCACAAACCACGCCTCTATGAATCCTGGTTTTGCTTTCTGCCAATTTCTTTATCTAAAGGGGCATTTCACCATAAAACTGAAAAAGATATCCTTTAGAGGGGTGTTAGTGATATGTATCAGTCTAGGTTGTTCCGCTGGGAGTTGCCTAGTTTTGGTGATATTGGCCATAGAAATGTCAGGTATCTCTCAAAGAAGATACAAACAGGAGCATCCCAGCAATATTTTCTGCGCAATGAGAAGACTGATGTGTGGAGTTTGGTGGAAGAAAATAGCACCTACGTTAAACTGCTTACTACAAAGTCTGTGGATCATCTTGAGTAACCGGGTCATGATTTCTGGTAAGATACACTGCTGTCGGATTTTTCAAATGTATTTCTCTGGCGCTTTAATCACCACAGAAACAATGCCATTCGCTTGCATTATATTCGAGAGAAGCCTGACATTTCTTCAACCAATATCTCCAAAATGAGGTAACTTCCAGCAGAACCACCGAGCACTGCAGCCCCCTTAAAGCATGTCATTTTTCAGTTTTGGGGTGAACTGCCCCTTATAAAGTTGTCCCGATTACTCTGCCCACCTCTCGTAACAACAGAGGTGCTTGGTTCCAGACCAGTAAAGTTTTAGTGCTGGTTTGGAGCTGAATTTGCAGCACTGGCACCAATTTTTTTCGAGTGAAAAAACATGGCACTGGCCCCAAATTGGGGACTGGAACAACACCAGCACCTGTGCAGTGGAAAAGGGGTATGTGAAGGCCTCGTCACCCCCTCTTCACCCTGTGTACCCTGTCATTATTCTTCAACAGGGCTCTCTTCAGGCCCGACTCCTCATAGGCTTGGCTGGGGAAGCTTTTAGGACAGAAGGGATTAGAGAGGCAGGGTGACCGGGGTGGGGAGGTCATACAGTGGGAGTGTGCAGTGATTGAGCAGTGTTTTCTAAGGGATGGAAAGCGGGCGACAGGTGGCATGTTAGCGTGCAGCCTGTGGGGTCAGTGCCGTAACATTACTGAGATGATTGTGGCTGTGGAATGCAGATATTTCCTTAAATTTCCTCTGACGTTGCATGTGGGGAGGCTCCACATGCAAGGAACTTATCTGAAACCTCCTGTCACATGGGGGAAGGGGGGTCAGACACCTGTGATCAGCCTGCCCTTACTCTCGATGTGTTTGACCCGGACTGCCAGTAAGAGGCACCTGCCTCCCTGCCTGGCCCATCCTGCCATCTGTACCAGTCACTAATAAGCCTGACGTGTACTTCAAAAACACTAAAAGAAAAACAATTCTTAATCTTTCAGACCTTAAGGATGCAGTGCCAATTGATAATCAGCTTTCTGATTGCATTGATTATTTAAAACTTCATAGACTTCCAACAATTGAGTAGCTGAAAGATAAATGTAGCCTAATTAAGATTCATATATAATCTTTCTTCTTATCTTTATTTTTTGAGGCACACAAAGGTAACACATTTCATTTAATTAGCATACTTTGCCTATAATCATATAAGGGTCTCTAGCTGTACGATCTGGATAATCTTTTAAACTGTGGAGGTTTCAGCAGACCTGATAGCTCCACCCCCATAATGTTGTGTGGGCCTTGATCCCCAATCCTCCACACCCCCACACCACAACCAGGACGAGTTCGCAAAAAAAGCACTGCAGCAGCCTGCCGGAGAACAAATTGAAGCGTGCAACCAACCAATGAATTAATTTCACGTAACATTAAGAGTCAGAGAGAGGGCATTCATCAAGCAGAGAGCAGAGAGCAGGGTGTGAGGGCTAGGGAACGGGGTACAAGGCCTGGGAGCGGGGAACAAGGGCTGAGCAGCGGGGAGTGAGGACAGGGGAGCAGGGAAAAATGGCCAGGGAACAGGGAGTAAGGGTTGGAGAACAAGGGCCAGGGAGCGAGGAGAAGGAAATGGGAAATGAGGGCTGGGGAGCAGGAAACAGGGAGTGAGGAGCCGGCAGAAAGGGCCGGGGAGTGAGAATTGGGTTTTGAGAAGTGAGAGCCAGGGAACAAGGAGTGTGGGGCAGGGAGTGAGGGTAAGGGAAGAAGGAGCAAAGAGTGGGGAGTGGGGTCCAGGGAATGAGGAGCTGGGCGTGAGGAGTAGGGAGAGAGGAGTTGGGAATGAGGGCCAGAGAGTGAGCATTGGGAAGCGAGAACGATGCATGTAGCTGTGTTACAGTGCCGTGTTAAACACTCCATAGCCGCGATCGGGCCGTAAAACTCAAATAAAGACTCAAATAAAAAGGCAACTCTGCCTGCTTCAGCACCCATGGATTCTGGTCCCCTGGGTCAACACAAATTTACACATGATGGGGCCACGGGAAGACAGGAAGTTTGCTTGTGTGCTTTCAGCCATGGACATCGTCCCAATGCTCGGATTTATTACCGTGGTGTTAGAACACGCCCGGTAACCGATGCTCTCAATTCACTAAGAGTCACGGAGGAATTTACAGGGTGCAGCATCGCGATGGCAGGTGGCGTCTCGCCGGAGGCATGAGACTGCCGTTATTAAAGGCTCCCGCCCCATGCTGCCTCGGGAAAAATAAAACCGATAAATGCACATAAATGTTTAGAGGTCGTCAGAGGGGAGTCAGAAGGAGGCAAAGGCAAGGTGGGCACAATATTGGTATATTAGAGAGATTTATTTAGCAGCTGAGAAATTAGATTTATTACTTATCTCATAAATAATTCTCAGCTGTTTGACGTGAGGGGCAGCCGATACGTGGCCTTAGCATGGGCTGAGTCAATAAGGCTTTATCAAGCAGTAATAATGGGGGGTGCACCAGGGCCCGCGCCAGGGCCCAAGCCCATATTAAAGCTTAGGGGCCTTAATGAGGGCGCTGGCGGGCAAGCGCACAGCAACTGGCTCCCCACACGCATTGCTTATCGGCGTTAGAGCCCGGCGCCACCACAAATGTTATTACTGACCCATTACGGGACACGGGGCACAGGGAGGGGGTTACAGGCGGAGCCCCTGCATTACAAAGCGCTTATTAATCCTGAGATTCATCTGCAGATTAGCCGGCCTATATTGGTGCTTAGAAGGGCAGGGGGGGGGGAGGGGGTGATCATCAAAATTGACACATGGTGTTACCCCCTCGCCAGACCTTATTAAAACAATCACAGAGCTATATGAGGGCTACCTGGACCCCCTGCCCTCGCGTTATCTGATCACTGGGCTGGCTTCGAACACCGATCTAGATTAATATTGATATTTTCACACCGATGGTCCCTCCCACCACACCTGCTAGATACTAAACCGGCTGGAAGGCAGATGTGGAGGAAACCGATGCTGGCAAGATGCCATAGGGAGACAAAGAAAGTGCAGAGAGCAGGGTGGCACTAATGTTAATATTAGTCTCACGGTGCCGGTATCTCGCTTTCTTGGGGACTGTGACTCATGCGGCACGTCCATCAGGACCGGGGACCGGGTGGGAAACAGAGCAGGAAGAGGCAGCCGCCACAGAGACAATGGGAATTAAACTGCACGGCAACAAGCTGGCAGGAACGTGCTGCCTTCTCCACGACATAAAAGCCATCAGCCCGGCGCCTTAAATAATTCCCAGAGTGACATTTTGGGAACAAATGAAGAGCAGCCTGTCCGTGCATTCAGAGGCACGTTCCCGTCGCTCTGAGAGCGGCCCGGCCCCTATGTCCGTGAGAGCCTGTCTCCCCTAATGAGATGTCATTTGATTTAGGGGCAGCGCAAATAAAGGCGGCTCGGTTTCACAGGGCCACTCTCTGTCAGTCGCCGGTCGATAGCGATCAACACCATCAATACAATTATATGAGGAAGGGCCAGCCGCCAGGCGCAAACGAGGTGGCTGACATTAAGCGGGATTGATCCACGGGAAGCAGAATACGACCCTCGTGTCTGAAACAACGGCACCGCTGTTAGGGCTTGGCGTGGCTGCACATGCAACCCGCCATCTGCATGCACGGGAGGCGAGGCGGGCCTGCCCGCATACTGTATGACCACAGTGGCTGACTCAAAGCATGCTGGGAGAGCTGTGTCACTGATCCAAAGATGAGACATGCAGGCGAGGACCATGTGCAGCAGGTGACGCGTTCATCACCCCCTACAGAGAGGTGTGAGGATAGCTCCGGGCAGGAGAGATGAAGGAATAGGGGTATTATTTGGGGATGAAACGAGGAACAAAACAACCACAACAGGAATTCAACTGGGACATCAGGGTCTGGCTACAATTCTTGACAGAGAGAAAAAAGCAGGTATAGTATATAACGCAATAAACCAGCATATAATCTGAATGTGTAATGATAGGGTGCAGGTGAAATGACAGAGTGGGCGTATCACCTGTCCTTGCCCCACCTCAGAACATCCTTACCTCCCCTGGCCAAGGAGCCGGGCCATCGGACTAGGAGGCAAGGGAAGGGCAGAGGGGGGTCTAAAGAGACTGGTGGCCTTTTCCCGGGTTCCAGGTCCATTGAGGCAGAGACAAACCAAACAGAGTGCTGCTAATGTGGCCTGCGAAAGCCCGCTGGTGCGTCCGTGCTTGTCTGAGCACACCGTGTGCACCACAGCTGTTCTGATCCAGCGGACCAGCAAAAGGAGCTCTTCCCCCAGTGCAGCAGCAAGATAAGGGAGCTTAAGGCCACTGCGTCCCAGGGGTACAGTACAAATAAAAAACACTGCCCCCACTGCTGCAGCTGCCGTGAGCAGGGGGAAATTAAAGTAGGCAAACAGAGAGAGAGGGCCATGAGTCTGAGTGTGCGTGGGGAGGTGGGGGGCTGTTTGGATAACCTCACATCATGGGAAGTCACTCTGTACAAACCAGACCTGCTTATTTCCACTAAATCTAGTGCAGCTTCATTTGGCTATCTGAAGACAGTTATTTATTAACTTTATTAAGTGCCACAAAGACTCTGAATTAAGAAGAAAACAGGAAAAAAAACATCTGCTAGAGAAGAGAGTGCCTGGGCAGCCAGCTCGCATTAATTAGTGGCAGGCCTGGCCAAGGCTCCCGGCGCTTTGCGGCAGGAACAGCACCAGCGGCAGGGCAGCAACCCGTCTTCTGGAGGGGAAGGGGCTGGCGAGGGGCGCAGAGGAAGGCCACCCACACCAGCTGCTCTGTGGGACCGGCAGCTGGTCCTGTTCCTCCCCGAGCAGGCAGCGGGGGGGCAGGGGGAAAGAAAAGGCCAGGAAAGGAGATGCGTGCAATTAAACCTGAATGTGTGGACACCAGGGGCACTATGAGAAATCAGGAAAAACATGTCTGGCACATCAGTGAGCACAAGGCATTGTGGGAAACGTGTCTGCCTGAAACACAAACATGTCTTCACTGCTTACCATATCGACACCTCCAAAACAACAATCTATCTGCTAAATTACATTTCTTAATCTTGTAAAAACAAATTATTTTTTTTCATTACACCTGCCAAATGGTCAAATTCTCAGCATCACTTGTTGGAAACGAGCCTCACATTGCATTCCAGGCCCAGCTCTGCCTGTCAGTCACACTGATTGGTCCCTAAACACCGTGGGCTTCTTCACTGGACTTTACTGAGGATAATCTGAAATTTGAAGCGAGAAATAAACCCCGCAAAGCAAAAACGGAAGCCGTCCCACATGTGCCTGAATGGTCGCACTGATCCCATTAGCCAAGTCACACAAGCCTTGAGCTGCAGAGAAGCTTATGCTGCCTTCTAGCCCTGGGCTCACGGCCCTCCCCCAGAGTCCCACTGGGCCCCTGCTCCACACACAGACACACACACACACACACACAGACATACAGACACACACACATAAAACATTCATTTCATTTTTTATCTCTGTTACTCCCCTACCCCCACTTCAAAGTCTGTTTGAAGCAGAGCAGAGCTCTCCAAAAGTTTTAAGGTACTGCAGGACAGCGGAGCCCTGCAATGTGGGGCGCGATGGGTGTTTGCCTGCTGATCGAGGGAGCTCTGATTACTGGATGCAAATGTTAATAAGGTGCCCTTAGGTGGGAGGCGGGAGGCACAATGCGGACCGAGATGGGGGAACTGTCACAATATAATCAGAGGCTCTGTCCTGGTGGTCTGCATCCACGCTATTAATCAAGATAATAAGTATTAGCTGAATGCTATCGGACAACATCATTGAAAGTAAATGGCAACTGATACCATCACATTACCTGTCAGTCTTTATAACATGTTAAAATTACACTTTAATAAAAAAATTCTAGCGACAGGATAGATAGCATAGGAAGACGGCATGTGATTTTTTTCAACTCCGCTAATGATCCAAGAAGCATAAGAAATATTATCCGCTTTTGTGAGATCAAGAGATGATATTTGGCTGTTAGATTGCTGAAGTGTGATTCTTTTGGAGGTGAATGAAAGAAAGACTTTACTCCTCTTCCATCTTAGTCCTGCAGAAACATGCTGCTACGTCTCAGAAAACACACACACTCATCCATAACTACACACAGAGAGCCTGTTTTAGCAACGAGGGCTTAAATGAGGGCTGTTTATACAATGTATGATACAAAGCAGGCTGAATGACAACAAAGAAATGGTTTGCAAAGAAATGTGTTTCTATGTGTTTGAATCTCTGTTTCTTGGCCTACCATTGCATAAAGGTGAGTCTGTGTGTGTATCTCTGTGCATGTATCTGTGTGTGTGCATGTATGTGTGTGTGTATCTGTGTGTGTATCTGTGTGTGTGCATGTATGTGTGTGTGTATCTCTGTGCATGTATCTGTGTGTGTGCATGTATGTGTGTGTATGCCTGTGTGTGTGAGCGAGCCCGGCTCGCATTCCCTCCAGTTCCCCACCC
>JAAGVU020000036.1:15528908-15563308 GCA_011763525.2 Mormyrus iriodes | reverse complement strand
ATGAATTCACATCCCCCACCCCCCCGCCCCCGCCACCACCACCTTTTGATTTACCGGACGCAGGAGATGAATATTTCATTGTAATACACGCGAGCTAATGTGGCAAGACATCGACGCCCCAGTTTTGCTGCACCGGCCGCTAACCAATCAGAGCCAGCAGTGGGTGTTGCTGCCCAGATAGGGTGCTTCACTCTCATCCAAGGGAGGAAACAACATGGCGGATGTTACAAGAGCGGAGCTGCTGGGGTCCCTCTGCCCCTGCAGCTACAGCATCTGGAAAGGAAAACAAGCACTGCAAACTTCTGTTTGTGTAACACCCCATATAGAATTGATGCATAAAACTCTAAGAAACAGCACATATTTCCTAGCATTACATACAATTTAAAATGGGACACAGACCAATTGCGTCTATTGAAATTTGCATTGAAAGGGAACATAGTGGCATGTATTTCAACATCAAGGACTGCACAATTCCACAAATGACGTTAAACATCCTCTAAATGCATATTTTCTTCACACTGCCTAAGGAATCAGCGTCAATGCCTAAACCTCACTAAAAGCAGAGGTTTATAATCAAAAAAAAAAACTGACACCTCAGTTTTAATAGCTACCAAGAGAAACCTGTCTTGACGTTAAATGTTCTGTTAAGGAGCTTATGTGTGGTATATTTAGTCTGTGCCAGGGATAATCACTACCCAGGATTGGCTCCACTATGTCATGTGACCTAATCATCTCAGGGCCCAGGGAATCATCCCCCCCCCCCCCCCTATGAAGACTGTATAAGAAAACAAGCCTGAGATTTGCAGGAGAGGAGCTTCAAATGCTAGAGATTTAGTACTGCTCAAAGCAGCCAAAGATGATATAATGGAACATTTTATTGGCCAGATTAGTGGTGGCAGAATTGGAGTTGGACGGTGGTTAAAACTTCAGGCTGGACTTTATCTGGGCAGGTTCAAAAGTCAGTTGCCATTACCTGCATCGAGAAGTTTTCCGGAAGAGAGATTTCCGGAGATGGGTGTCTAAGGCCTCCTGATGCTGTGTTGGTGTAATCCCCACCCCACACCCTTCAGTAGTTCAGTGTGGCACATATACAGGGAACTGCACCAGCCACCCCCCAGCCCACCAGGCCACCTGCCCCAGGCATCCACACGTGCTGTATGTAGATCTCCCAAGGTAACCAGCGTCTGAAAGAGATGGCTTGAACCCGGGCCCGCAGGGACCAGAAAGTGGTTGGAGGCTGACTGGGTATGCGCTGGATCTGTCACACGGGGCAGCGCTAATAAGGCGAAGCTAAACTGCTAACAGGCTTAAGCGGCTTAAGAGGTAGAGGGAAATAAACATGATTCCAGAGCAGTTTAAAAAGCTCCAAATCCTTAGAGTTCAACATACTTTCTACCTCATCAGACCAAAAACTCATGCCTAACATGTTTTTCTGTTCTCACAACTGTTTCAGCTTTAAACGCAACACCAGCAATGCCTGCTGACGCTGCTGCATGCTATACACTGCAGCATAACCAATCCACACATATAATGTAATTACAAGCATATCTAACATGAAGGAAATATTTTCATCCATGAATCTTGGGAATGTAGGGCCACGAGAACAAGACACTAATTGCATCTGGGGGTCAATTTTTGAATTGATTGGCTCCACTTTCCAAAACGCAGTTGCCAATTCTAATTACATTTTCCGCCTGGGGTTCAGTGTTTCCTCGGATCTGGAGTAAGACAGGAGTACAAATTAATTGAGGTAGAGGACCAAACTGACCCCAACACTTGTTATCCTCCTGCCCCACTGCTTATCATTCCCAGCCAAGGCGTCTCTCTTTGTCCCTAGCTGCGCCAGTGTCTCCCTGGGTGCTGACAGCCAAGACCTCAGATCAATAAGCCCCACACACGTGTCTGTACCCGCCTGATGCCGATGCCTACAGACACACTTTGTGTTGCCTACCAGCCTCTGTCTCTCACAGCAGGGGCCACAGGACCAGAAGGTTGAAGGGTTGCCCAGATACCTGCACACCACCACACACTCATGTGCATGGTTAATTATCCCAAAAGTAGGTAGCTGCCCACCTGGATAAGCTGTGTGAAAATCACATTGAAGGTAGATGGACAAACTCACCCTGAAACACCTCAGCTAAGGTTATCCTCCTCTTCAATCATATTTTTTAAGTATCATTTTAAGTCATAAAAATTTTGTCGATTCCCTTAAAGTCATGTCATTTTAAGTCATAGTCATGTTCACGTGTTACATTTTTTCATTAATTTTTATTTTGCGCATCTGTTACATGCAGCCCCTCCAGCCCACCCTCCTGGGATCCCACAGCATCACTTACAGACTGAATCCCCCAGCATGCAGTGCAGCTCAATTACAAGCCTGAGAGGCAGAAGAAAGGCAGAGATGGCAGGCCGTGTGAGGCAGGCAGCACAGTGTCTGGAGTGGGCCAGGAGCGGGGGGGATCCTCTGCAGTGTCACCAGCCGCCAGCCCAGCAGGGCAGGTGTGTGCGTGTACGGAGTGGGGAGGGGGCATGGGGTAGTGGGGATTGAGATTGATGATGACAGGAGGGGGATTTGCAGGAAAGCTCTCACTCTGTGCTGTAAGGAGCAGGCAGGAAATGACCGGTTTTTACAGACGGAAGGGCCCCTAGCTTTAGCACCTCAGACTCAGGGTGGCAGCAGTGGACGTTCTGAATTTCTGTGCTCTGCTTCACCTGGTCACATGTCTGAGATGTGCCAGGCCAGAGGCACAGCTGGGGGGGATTTATTCTCACCTGTAGTTCAGTTTCTAACCCAAGCTTGCTCTTACATCCCAGCCCAAATTATTTCCTGCTTCACACAAACACATCTGTTTAAAAAGGGTGCCAACAGACTCAGCGGAAGGCAAAGCAAGGGGCTATGCAGCCAATACTCATCCGTCTTCCGCTGTGCAGGAAGGAAAGCCCATCCAATGAACCTGTGCCACACGCCCAGGTGTGACGCTGGAGAGCCCCGCCTGTCTCACCCTCCAACGCATGGCCACACAGCACATGGCTCTATTCTTACAGTGCACTAGAGTGTTTCTCCCACCCTCCTCCACCTCCTGCTCCAGGGGGATCATTTGCTCTTGTCAGGCTCTTGTCTTTTGGTTCTGCTGACAGTTTGGTGATGTCCCAGAGACTCCCCCCAGATGTGGCACATCCAAAAAGGCACCCACCCCTCCCACCCCCCAGTGAGCCAAGTCAACTTCAGCGGACCATGAACTGAGAAAAAAAAAACGTGGAGGCAAAACAGCATGGACAGGGCGTAAAGCCGAGCTAAATGGGCGGAGGCACTGCCAGGACCTGCACAGGACCACCCCACCAACCCACCCGCTATCTGTCTTCTTAGCCCCGGGGCTGCGGCCCGTTTACCTCTCCGACTCAGACGGTCTATTCATATGCTGGGCCACCAGGCCACATTTACTCACATACCCAATAAACAAAACTTCATATTTGGACCATCTGCTCCTAAGGTCATGGACCCAGACACCAGGGCCCTGAAAGAGCTGTGCAACAAATATGACTTGTGATTCATACATTTCTGTAAACAAATAATTTATTCACCTTACAAGGTGGTCAGGAAGTAATATCAGTTTTCCAGCCATGCATCTTCCATAACTGCTTATTCTGTGCAGGGTCTCAGTGAATCGGGGACATCTGCCAGCCATGGGGGAGGGCACTGATGTCAGTTAATATCAGTTTTTCACTCTCTTATACTACATGGAGCATACAGCACAAACATAGTACTAAATTCCGTTTGATTAAATAACTCGTTCACCGACTGACTGTGTGATTAATAAGGGCAAGTTGGTGGCACAGGAAGTTTCTGGGTCATGTTCTACTATATATAAAAGAAACCGTCTCCAATGGGCTGTGCATTCTCAGCTGTCAATCAGCCCATGAGGAGGAGGGGCCAGGGCCACACAGAAGTTAATAATTGGACACCACTGTGCAGGCTTCAAATTCAGTAAAGCCCCATGAAACAGACACAAGCTGGCACAGATGTTTGCAGTAGGTTAAAGGTGAATCTCTCATACTGGCATCCGTTTCGGAAACAGTGTCTGACTAGTGTGACCTAAGTTAATTAACCCAGGTTAATTATCTTGCTTACTGCTTTAACTGGAGCTTTTAACCCCTTGCCTGAACAGTGCAGCGATCAGCTACACAGTTACAACAATTGCACCACATAAAGTGAAAGATGCTGATGCATTTTCTGGAAGTTCCCTGTAGAAATAGTTATGATGCTACTAAATTCTGAGAAGACAACTTTCACAGAACGTCAAAATAAAATGTACAAGCATATATGCATAGCTGTATATTAAAATATTACACCACATCGCCACAAAATTTTAATATTTACTTATATTTACTACATAGATATTTTTGATTACTGTTGCTGTTGTACAGGTATACCGGGGAAGCTGGGATTTCTACCATTTGAAGAAAGTCAGTAAATGTATTTTCTTATCCAGAAAAATTGAAGCATTACCTGCATGTCATTTTATTAATACATTTTCACAATTAAGTTTGGTTAGGGTCACATTTTCCCATCCAAGTTAGGGCAGCAACACCAGCGGTTCTGGTACCCAGACCGGTTCCTCATCAGCTGCTCACGTCCCACCATTTTGGACTGGGCTGCATTTACGGAGGGGTTGCAAACAGTTGTTCTCAGTTTGCTTGAGCCCCACTTCATGGCTTCTCTAACGCACATTAGAGTCAATTAAGAGTGCCTAATTAACAGTGACCACGGAAAAGGGAGGGGCCATCCTGTGCTGGGGGGGGCTTACAGCAATGCAGCCGCGATGCAGCAGCTCCAAAGCTCAGCTCCCCTTTCGCAAAAGATCCCCTGGCATGAGGAGATTCAGCACGCATGGCCAGGCAAACAGATGGGCTCTGCTACGGGCTACTTTAAGGGCCTGCTGGGGCCCGGGCTCAGAGCGCTGCTCCGAGGGCGACGCGGGAGTGTTGCCATGGCAACCCTCCGGCTTCCAGAGCCGTTCTGGCTTTCTGACCGGCTGCCCGCGCCCTGAGCCGCGGCCGGGTGCGAGCTGTGCGCCCGGCGGGGGCCTCCTTATCATGTTTACGCCAGGACCTCGGGAGGGCATGTACCGCTGGCTCCCAAGCTGGCCCGGCGGAGGCGGAGCAGTGCGAGAGTGGGCACGCTCCACCTCGGCGCCCCGGGCTGGCGCCCCGCAGAAACTGACAGACAATAAAAGTGAGGCAGTGCCAGCAGCCAACGCAGAGCTAACGTAATGGCCCGGCCCGGCCCAGACTGCAGGCTGGGAGGAGCTTTATTTTTATACTGGGACACATAAAAGGTGAGGTAATGGGCACACATTAGCCAGCGCTCCCAACAGAGGAAGGCAGAGGAGGAGAATATTACAGCATATATGCGTACCATTTCTGCATATCTGAATATTTATATATCCCATATAACATTTCTTTAATTTCATTCCTATCGTTATATTCTGAGGTTTATTACTCTCGAAGTGTTTAAACTGTAAGTATTATTATCACCATTCAGATGGTTAAAGTGCCGTTTACCAGTGATGGCAGACAGAAAGCTTCTTCACAGGGGGAGGGACCAGTGTGTGCTGTCAGTCACTTGGGGGTTTTCACCCGATGAGAGGTCAGTTAAACCAGTCACCCGGTGACAGAACACATATCGTACCCACTGTCGGTTTCGAAGCCTCATCACAGCTCTTTTATTTCAGCCATACTGCATGATGGTCATTTATTGGCCACGCAATTCTTTTTTCAGATCAGCTACAATCATTCTGGTGCCTGAAAGGTCATTCAGCAAGGTCATTCCAGTAAAAGCAGTTTTGAACTGCACAAAATTAGTGTCACCTGTGGATAGATGGAACAATACAGTCCATTAATAAAGTCCACAATTTACCACTGAGAGAGACACGGTCTGGATTAAACAGAAAAGCAGGAACCGCCAGGTCTCTGTGCAGCACTGGGCCTAAACCTATAGATGAAAACCAACATAACAGCACAGAACTGGAGCATTACCTCCTCAAAGAGACATGCACCTGATAAAAGCAACAACACAAGGAAGGTCATTCATACTCTTGCAACCTCATGGTTGAAAAACTGAAAAACTTGCTTTAACCAACAGCACGTGTCTTTAATAGGGAGTGCTATTTACACGGATCACTCATATTCCTGGTGGTGGAGCACAAAGAAAACCCAAGCAGTGAGCCGGCCACTTTATGTCCAAAACAAAACCCACTGCGAACAAAATCCAGTCAGTTCAGTGTCCCTGTGAGTCAGTCATGGAAATGAGGGGAGAGTCTCCCGGGGAGATAAGGCTAAATTGCACAGTGCCGCTTTATACCCATGACTTATGGGTATGTAAACACCCGCAGAGCACGCTGTCTATGGCTCGGCTGCGCAGCCCCCACTGCACCGTAAAACTAAGCTATTCCTGCACAGCGTAACAGCTCAGGGGTGGCAGCCACCCCAACATATGTTCTAATTAATCTTAGAATAGAATAGGAGTGCAGATATGAAGCATGGATGGGTGTGCCTCCGTGTCTGCATGGGAATGTGAGGAATGGTGCAGACGCTCCATGGCATTGATTCATTTTCCATGACGATTTCTGCCGGGCAGGATCATGGGGAGCCTGGCGGCGATGTCAGAGTATGAAGCACTGGATGGGAGAGCAGCCGGGCTCAGAGCACACACATACACACACACACACCTACACCTACGCGCGCGCACACACACACCTACACCTACGCGCGCACACACACACCTACACACACGCATGCACGCACGTGCGCACACACACACACACACACACACACACACACACACACACACACACACACACACAAACCAGGGGTCAGAAAGGGATCAGCAACTCTGTACATGTGAAGCCACAATGTCATCCTGTTTCTATATTTGGCCAGAATCATTGTTTCTATACAGTTTCAAGCAGTCATCTCCCAGTCCTCTCCACAGGAATATATTTGCTTGATCAAAAATATTGATTGTAAATTTGTGTCAGTAATGCTGAGAGTAGAGTAAAGGTCTTTTTCTTATTCTTCCCCAGTTTATGAGTTTTGTAAATGGCAAGTTGTTTTTCAATCAATTTACTATTTTTCCCAGAATGTTAGTTCTATATGAAAACACTGTTTACGGATCCTTCTCAAGTCCTCCAATGTCCTCGTGGTTTTTTCCAGTCTGCCAGGTTACTCCCTCTCAGCTTCTGTACCTTCATGCTGTCCCTCCAAGGCCAAATTTGACTTGAAAACGCTTTAAAATTCCTTCTGAAAGTTTATGAGCCCTTTGCTTCATCAGACATCAGAAACACACAAGACACACAACACAGCAAGCAAAAAGTGACGAGTAAAAGCTTCCCGCTATCCCCCTCTGCAGTGACTGCTCTTCACTGGTCTCAGTCGCCCTGAGCGGTGGCATGACATTGGCGGTACGCCAGGCCACACTGCTCACACGCCACGCGCTGATAGCGCAGGAATGGCGCTAGAGACTTGTGGGTTTCAGCTCAGCGTGCTATTAAGAAAAGCTGACAAAGAGACCTCCCAGGGAAGCGGCTGAGGGGGCAGATCCCTTTGACACATCAGGGAGTCCATTTTCACGGCAAGGGAGAGCAGGCATGGCCACTCTGTGTCAAGGAGATGAGCTTGAGGGGATGCAGCAATATATTTGTTCCTTCGTTACAGCTGTGTGGCAGGAGAGGCATGAGACCATGATTTTGAGGATTTTCATTCTGTGATTTGTATGAACTATTTTTGTTTTGTCCCCCATGCTCAGTAAACATCTCAAGATTGCTTTTGCTAACTTAATGTCAATATTGGTCATACTGTTTGTCATAAAAGCTGTCTCCTGTACTGCAGCCAAACGATTTACAGCGCCTTGTCCTGGCCCCATTTTAGTCTCATCTCCATGGGTCTTGAAAGAATAACCCCTATAAAGTTTCTTTCTCTCTGCTGAACTGTTTTTCCGACTCTGTTAAAAAAAAGCTATCAGTTAATAAGCAATTGCTAAGCTGGAGGGCCTGTCATTTATTTAACCACTTTCACCAGGGAATGCTCTGATAAACCTCTACTGATTATGATGATCTGTATTTCCCCTCAAACCATTTTTTCAGGATTCTCAAGATATTTTGGCATAAACATTTCCTGTCTCCTGATAACTAGGAGATCTTTGCTTACCTTTGGCGTTTGTGCTGGCTCCCAAACAAACAGACACTGACAACTTCATGAGTGCATTCTCTATTATGTTGCATTTTAAGTCTAAAATAAAATCAAAATCATAGATAGTAAATCTGATGTATACCTGGCAACATTCCCGATCCCTCCTCCCCCCACAGGGGCCGAAGATCGCCATATTTTTCATAATCCTAAAATTGGCAGGTATGTTGGTATCTAGAGGTCTCATTTATAAAAGTTGTGAATGCACAGAAAGAAACACTAACTTTTTACGAAAAATCCTGGATTTATCAAACAAATGATGGAAAAAATTGCATATTTACAGAAACTCTGGATTTTAGACAAATCGGGAAAAAGCAATACCCATTGTAACTGCAGGTAAACTGACCACATGCAGGCCAACAATTCACACCACCATCCCGTGCCTTCGTGTGGAAAAACCGTACATTTGAAAACGGGATGTATTTTAATAATAATTACTTTATAAATTTCATTTATTTTATTCTACTGGAATTCCATTTGCTCGTGTAAGCCAAAGACGATGTATTTTGCCTTGCAATTTAAATTGCTATTTCAAATACTACATTTTGGCACCTCTCCCTATTAACTGAAAATATCTGTAACTGTCACTCATTATGCTAAATGTGAATTTGGCATTCACATGCACGGATAAACATATAAAAATAGCTGATAGTTGCGAGAATGTGAAACGGCATAATTGCCTTCTTGCTAGTGACTACATAAACGGAAAGATTAGAGAGGAACGAGTTTTCTTGGACCATCAAGATTATTTTGACTTGTTTACTGCTAGCACTATGTGTAATGTCTTTGCACGTTGTCTGTTTAGAATCAAAAGTATGTTTCCCTACACAGTGTGTAAACAGCCAAACGTAAAAACTACATTTGCAGCGATGTCCAGTTGTCCTAATGTAATAATTGACTGGCACTGCGATGAGGGGACCTCAGATCGAATCACTGCTTATTTATGAAAGGCATGCAGCAGTAGATGCAGACAATGAACTGAGTGATAATTCAGGTACTTTTGTCAATCAAAAGCCATTTCATTCTATTAATGCACAAGTCATCTGCGATGCCGACGTGACGTCGACATTGTGATTTGTTCATTCTGAGTTTCATGTCTCACATCGGCATCTCCCAGCTGCTCTGGCACAGCACTGCATAACAGGGCGTCCCTTATTATAGATGCCATACCCATGTCGAAGTCTGAGGGCTAGGGTATGGGTTTGCCCCCAATAGCTGCAGTCATACTGGCCCCCGGTGCAGCAAGTCTTTTCTTCTACGTTCAGAGACAGTTTTTTCCCTGTGCTGTGTAAAGCAGAATTTACTGCATCAGCAATGTGTTGTCATGCAGCAAACTTTTTAAGATTCAACTTTATTATCATTACACAAGTACAAGTATTCTGACAACAAAATTCAGTCGGGTCAAATGCAAAATTGTGCAAAAGTGCTAGAAGCAGCTGTAAAATATATGCATAGATACATTGTTAGAAAATGTTTATACATTTACTTGTTTTGATAAATGTGCTTAGGCCTCCAAATATAACATCGTGCCCTTACCTTGCACTGTTCAAAACCCCTCTGCTAATTTTTATTTAGTCACTTCTTTTGGACATTGCAACCAGAAAGGCTTGATTTCTTCATTATTTTACTCATTTGCATTAACCATTTGTGGTTATTTTTGGAAAGCAACAGGGTAGGATCTCACACACTTTTACAAAATAGTTCTGACATTGCTGTTTGATTTCGTGTGACGTGTGAAATAAAAGGAGGAAAGATATGACATTTCCATTTCCGTGCGTACACCAGCTTTGATAAACACAAATGCTTTTGTCTGTACACATTTTTTTTCTTTAGTGCGTATGGATTTCTTTACAATTTACTTTACGCAAAGTTTGATAGACGAGGCCCCGGGTCTCTCATTCTCTAGGATGGATAAGCATAATGGAAAACAAGAATTATTAACAACAAGGCTACCTCTCTGTATATTTTCCATAACAGGTCTTCTTTAATTCCAGGAATGTTTGAACCTGAAATTTGTTCTTGATTTGTTCTTGATGATTAATTCATTGCTTGCACTGGTCTTGTGTTTAAATCGCTTCTGCATGATTGATCAGCTTTCCCCACTGTTCTGCTCTGCTGAGGATGGTCGTTATTAGACTGCTCTCACAGAGGCGACCTTGTGACAACACCACTGTGCTCCCTGTGACCGCACACTCTGCCAAGAACTGCCGAGATCACAGGAGAGAACACGAGCTCTGCAATACTGAAAAGTCAATGTTTTTAAATAACATACCCAAATGCCCTGTAAATGCCCTGCAAACTTTCTACCTCTCAGATTCACAGCAAATACATGCACCTCACTTCAACCTGCTCACAACCCGTGGGTGTGCATGTATACCTGTATTAATAGCATGTGTCTACGCAGTTATATTTGCATTTGTGTTAGCGTGTGAGTGAGTGCCTGTGGTCAGCTGGACTTTTGGAATTGGGTGATGAAGCAGACAAGCATAGAGGTGAGGGCTCCTGGCTCTGCGCTAGAAAAAAGCGCAGACTGGACGCCTTACCTCTGCGGCAGTACTGCCTCGGCCGACGAGATGCAGACTGACACCCCAAGTAGCACTGGGCCCTGAAATATGGATGTTTATGGACACGAGTCATATTCACAGGTAGGAGGGAGTTAAGGGGGATAAGAGGACACAGGGAATCAGTGCCAGCAGATGAGAAGGGTGAGCAGACCCAATCTACATGCTGACACAAATGCACAAGTGCTCTGACCCCTGACCTTTAAAGGGTAACCTGCTGCATCCTCACTTTAACCTACTGGATCCCCCCCCCCCCCCCGCCCCACTGGAATTGTGACCTGCGGGAGGGGTAGGAACGTCATCACAGTTTAAATATTTAATAAACGTGTGCAGCCATAAAACACAATCTGACAGTTTAATTATTTGCCGAGGCGTTGCTTGAGCAGCATTACACCCAAGCATCCAATCTTAGATTTAACGAAGAAATCAATACGTGCATAAATCATATGGAGAGAAGCTATTACTAAACTGCAAGAGGTGAAATAAATATGTTAATTTGAAAACAAAGAAGGGGGGAAATAAGGACCAAAAACCTTGTTATCACCAGCATCAAAAGCTATTTGTTTTATGGTCAGTGTAAGTTTGAGAGGGTAGGTTTTATTTGATATCAAGACAGCATATATTTTGATAATTTGTTTGCTAAGGGAGCTGTCAAAGGGCATGCCTCAAATACAGGCTGCCACCATTCAGCCAGAAGGACAATTGGGAGGAGATGAGAAGAGACCTTCTCAGATCCCATTGAAGCAGCCCTTTATTGCGGTCATGGAATGGTCATAACTATTTAAAATGCTCAAATCCATACTATTATTAGATTAGTGGAGAGAAAGAAGCATTGCAATTGCCTGCCTATTTTTGGTTTTTGTTCAAAAGGGCTTTGACCTTTTGAAGAGTCATCATCTTTAGTCCTGCTTTCACATTTTATCAGAGCCACATGGTGTGTGCTGTTGGCTTGGTCTCAGTCTGAGTCTCATACCACCTGCATTCATATTGTGATGGATTTAAACAGGACACCCACTCTGGCTGATAAACCAGGTTTAAGCGATATCTCAGATAATAATCATCAGATCATCCAGAGCATTAGTGAAAGGGACCCCTTCTCTTAATCACTGCCTCTAGTTTTATTTTCCCTCATGTCTCCCTGTGTCTTCCTTTCCCTCCAAATTTCTCTTTCGGTGCCCCCCCTCTGACTTTCTGTGTAGTATCTTTAAAGATGTATAAGTAGGTCAATGCTCCTTATGTCTCTCCATTCTTGTTTGATGAACCGTCCATGAAGCCTAAAGCCACATATCTCGCAGTATGTCTCTAATTCCTCATGGCTAGAGGCAGCTCTCACATCTTCTCAAGGTCTGCCCTGTAGGTGGGGAGGTAGCAGGCAGCAAAGGACTAAAATAGCTTCACCTCCCACGAAGAGGAGGAAAAAAAACAACTGCAAGTTCTTGTTTACAACTCTGGCAACGTCCCTTTATGTTTTTACTCTCTCTCACTCTCTTTCAGCCATTTAGCCCACCAAGAAAGTAACAGAGGTCAAATGAAGTGGATGAGCGAGAGTGCTCCCTCTACTGGATACTAAAAATACAGCAACTTTAAAAGCAGGCCAGCGTTGGTGCCAGCGTACCCTGCTTTTAAAAAATCCCACGGGAAAAGCAGCGTGGGTTTTAAATCAGCTTTATAAAGGACAAAGGGAAATGTTAAATATATAAATACATAAAACATGGTCATTCTCTATCAGTACTCATCAAAGTAAGTACCTGTCACTGAGTTTGCCTGTTGTACATTACAGTTGTATTAGAAAACAGCAGTGCGTTGCACCAGCTAAGATTAAGTTCGATCGCAGCCTACGATGGACGGAAACCGGCCCTACAGTACGTTCGCATTCACGCACTACTAAACAATAATCGGTTGCACCATGCAAATAGTTTCAACGTAGTACTAAGTTATAACGTAAATGTTATATTACCTTAACATTAGGTGCCGGGCCGATCGTAACAAAAAAATGTTTCGAATTGGCACAAATGTGAATAGCCTAACAAACCTTTTTTGTGTTTTTAACATGTAATAGTATAACGTGATTATCAAAGATCATTTTAATAATCTGTTACCTTTTCCGCTGATTTCGGATAAAATATAGTAAATATATTACTATAATATATATCACTAAAATATAGTGAGCTAACGTTAGAGAAATACGCTGTCCTGCCTATGTTTGTTTCGCCTGAACCCTGTTTGTATTCATTGAGCTCGAATATTTCATGTAGGAGAACGACAGTCAAGCACCTACAATAAATGTCTGTTTAATGTACCACAAATGTAATTAACATAGTATTGGTGTAACAGACCCTGGTTAATCCGCACGGATCTCACCCCCCCAGTATGTGAACCGCGCATTAACTGCAAAGTTTACAAGGTCATAGTGTGAAAGTTTAATTGCTGCTGTCACTCTTTAAACTTCATTCAGATCATTTCTCACAACGACAGAATCCCTCACTTATGTGTAGGAGACGGGGAAGTTTAGATTTTCTTTGAGAATGCAATAACAAAAAGCTGCATACATGCAATAGCATGACAGCATTGGCGTTTTCAGCGGATTCCGCTTCCCTCCTTCTCATGACACATGCTGTTCGCGTGTCTAATTACAACTTTTGTTTTTCCGAAATAACTTATTTTGAGATCTTGAGAAAACAACTGTGGCTATATAGAAATCACTCGACATAAGACAGAAAAAGACAATGATGCATGTCCTCTATGGACTTCCGTCCGATGCAGATTTGCGGTGAAAAGACAAAGCAGTTTGTTAACGTAAACGGGCATGTTAAAAGTTCCTCGCTTTGAGTCTCCTTTCAGTTATTTTAATAATAAATGGAAAGCAAAGTTATGTTTGTCTGTCTTTATTTTTTGCTGATTCGAAAAATGATCCGATCCATGACTCAAATACCACTATATGAGCCCAACCGTGAGTTTTGTGATCCTTTGCACCCCTAAAGCCAGCGCACCACCCAGCAAACACACTTCTTCCATCGCACGCTTTCATTACAGCTGTGCTTTAAACCCTTCTCACAAATACAGAGAAAACTAATCGTTAGCTATGTATAACCCAAACTCGGCAAACGTGGAACAGCGAGTTGGTTCCGGTAATATCAGACAGTGATATTGCAGGTTGTCCACGGAGAAAACATCATTCTGTGCGACATTTTTCTTTATTTAGTAGCTACTAACTACGATGTGACCTAAGTAGCAGTGGTGCAGCCGACAAAGACCGCGGCGCTAGTTTCAAAATAGCCAGTTTCAACGTAAGACTTAAGATATATTTTACACCCGACTTCACGATGTAACTTAGGCTTAGCTGGTGCAACCCGGCCCTGGATTTTATTGCTACATTGCAGGAGAAGATGAGACAGAAAAATACAACACCTCTACCCACACAAGCTCTGATCACAATCGCTTTAAAATAGAGTTCACTTGTTCCTCACCTACATCCTACACTGTTTGATTTATTGTTTAATATTAGCACACATTGTACTTTCACACTATGGTAAAGAACAGGGGGAACATGTTGATATAAAATGGTCAAAAATCTCAAAAATGCTGAAGTCGTAAGCTCAGATTTATCATGCAACATCCTAGCAAAACCCTTAAAGTTCTGCCTGGAAAAGTCTGTTAAGCACACCCATTTACATGATCCTCTTCCCAACAGTAAATAACATGCAGATGTGCATTTTAATTTATGGGCTGGGGTGAGAGTTTTGTCTTTAGCTAAAACCAAAAAAAAAAAACAGGCACATAAAGCAGTGTGACGGCAGCTATCGGTTGAGGTGTCTCAAAGTGAGCTAATATCCCTTCACAACACAATTGGGCGCAAGCACCGTAACCTTCCATGTTTAATTATGGTGAATTACAGACCCAACGACAGTGATTTATTATATAATGCTTTTGTTTGAGCATTTATCCATTAAATGATGCTTGGCCTGCTTATGCATTATGCAGTGAGTCAAATTAAAGTATTATTGATAAAAATAAATCGGGCAAAGCTGAACGTCTCCCCATTGCAAGCCGTCAGACTCCCGCCTGCTCTGACGCAGTGCCATTATCTTTAGGAACTGCTACGAGATTAAGGACATTTTAATGTAATTGCCACATCTCAATAATAGCCCCAGGAATATGGGAGAAAGGGGAAAGGCTGCCTTTATTGTATTTAGAGCTGTGGTTCTCAACCGCAAAAATATCGACTGGCTGGTGGGGTTGAGGATCGGGTGAGAAGCACTGACTGAGAGAAACCTTCAGGTCACAGTCGATCATACTGCTTTAACATTGCCTACAATATTATAACTGAAATTACTTATGTGACACTGGATAAAGACTAATGTAACTTGCAAATGTCACTACTGCTACCACTGACAACACCAGCAAAAAATGAGCATGTATTTAAACTAATTTAAAACTTCCCGGTGCAAGGCAAAAACAAATAAAAAATCAGCGGATAAAAATCATTTAAAGGTGCTTTCCAATTACACAACAATTCGTCATGCTTCCTCCAGTTTTAATTAAAAGAAACACTTCAAATGGAGATGTGAAACAGGCCGGGTATTAGCGTGATGACCGATAATGGCTTCCACAGGGCCCCCCCCATTGCACAAAGTGGGGGTCTCGGAGGGCGGGCAGGCCATACCGTGTCACAGCTTAGTCCTAATTTCTCTTCCTGTCAGGGAAGGAAAAAAAATACATTTTTCCTAATTGCCTTTTAAGTTATTCAGAATGAGTGCCTGTGTATGTGAGGCTGGGGGAGCACAGGAGCTGCAGAGGCCTTCCTGGTGGACGGCTCGTTAATTACGGTGCTGCCGGAGGGCGCCAAAAGGGAGGTGGGGCGGGGGGGGGGGGGGTGACAGTAGGGCTGTCCCTATGTGAGGGAGTGCGCCTGGGCCCCTCTGGCCCTGCTCTGATAGCATCATGGCTACTGGCAGGAACCTTGCCTGGGACTCTGGGGAGATCCTGCGTTTCCTACAGAGTCTGGAGGAGGCTTACCCAGACTTGGCATCAGAGCTTGGGCACCAGCTGAGTACGGGTGCAAGAGAACTTGTGAGTGCACTAGACATAGTCATAGTGCCTTGAGACATTTACCATACTTCCACTGTCTTGCAACACATCAAAATAGCAAACATAATAGTAAATGACAGCCGGGGAGGGCTTTACAGCCCCAGCTGTATGACAGCCGGGAGGTGGGGGGGGGGGGGGGCTTTACAGCCCCAGCTGCATAAAGGTAGAGAGAAAGAAGGCAGAGAGGAATGTGCTGAAGCAGGATTTACCCGCAACACAGTGGTGACTTCAGAAGGTGGGCTGCGCATCTTGCATGGCTGCATTGTGCTGAGGCCCTGACATGGCAGTGGCTGCCTGTAGCTGACAGCAGCTGGGGGCTGAACCCGGGAGACACCTTTAGCCTCCTGTGTGCTGTCATTCATCCAGACGTGAAACATGAAAGTCCATCAGAAAGGAAGACTTTGGTTTCTGGAACTCTGCAGGATGATAGCATAATCAAAACAGCCTGAGTTTGTATCACAATGCGATTGGCGGTCTTTTGACACCAAGAACAGCATCAGTGTGAAAGGAGATGCCTCCCGTCCTCGAAAATCCTGCTTCCCTCCACTCGCATAGTGATTCCGCATGTCCTGATCACTGTCCAATTAACCTTGATATGAACAGAGTAACCGGGGGGCTCATCACACTGCTGTGGCAGCGTCTGGCAGCACCGTCCATCTCTAAAAATAGGAACAACACAGCCTCTGTGTAGCTCTGTAAAATTAACGTAAAAAGGCTTTGGATCAGCATTGACAGGGGGCCAACGGTGCTGACAAGGACAAACACGGGAAAAGCCCTGTGTAGCAGCCGGGTCAAAGAGCCCCACAGACCACAGGGCTCAGAGCTGTCCATGGTGCTGGAACCAGCTTCTTTCAAAAACATGCACTCAACGTCCATTCACCATAAAGTCAAGTACGGTCTAATAAAGTTGCATGTTAAGGTTAACTAAACTGTATCTAGTTTTATTATTTCATAGCTGTTTTTTTTTTCTTGCTAAGAAACATTCAGCCATTTGTAGCTATATATTTTTACTGGTGTTGTTTCAGTTAAGCATGTTATTCAGGGATATAATGCAGAAGCCAAACCCAGTGACATCCAGGTTACTAGGGGTAACCCATATAGGTAATTTACTGCTACTGCTATTACCATCAAGAAAGTATTTCTCGGCGGAGCACCGCTATGCCTAAAGTACCATTTTTTAAATTTCTTATTTTTGCTCCGTTCATGGACAAAACCTAATTCACCCTTTTGCGCGAGTCCGAGGCTCTGCCGCGACACCCTGCCAGTTCCGGCGCATTTCCCTGGCCTGTATCCATTACACGCCGCCCCGCAGACACGCTAAGGGCTACGCTAACAATCATAAATGCAAAACAAAGGGCCTCCCTTGGACCAGTGCTAATGTATCAGAGTTAGAGCTGTGATCCATGAAAGGTACGGAAAGCACAGCACTGCCCTGCTTCTCTCATTAGGCTCTTGCCGCCTCTGACACTATCAGTTATTATTAGTGAGCCAAACAGGTTTCTAATCGTGACAAACTGCATTTCCTACTCACGATGAGCGGGGCCCGCGGTGGACACCACCAAGAGGCCAGCGGCCAGGACGACACACGGGGCCTTCAGAGGCAGGCAAAGCAACAATGGTAAGAAGTGTTTGAAAAAGATGAAATATTAACCAGGATCATGGCGGAATATTACACTGTGCTTTATAGGGGAGTCCCATCAGGGTCAGTGAGCACCATTAAGGCCTCCATCCATGCTGAGACTATTACACCTTAGGGAGGGATATGGGGGTGACCCACGGCCCCGCCTTCTGGCCTTGCTAATTGCGACTGACTGTTCTATGGAGCTTTGGTTCACCCTGCCCTCTGTCCCTGTACTAAAGTCACCAGACCAGCAAACCACTGTGTGTGGGGGGGGGGGGCGTTGTCCATGGTGACCTAGAAGAGGTAGCACCCAAGGGGCAGGAGCTAAGGGACAATCAGACTGTTTATGACTCATGAAACGGTGGTGTAAAGTACTACACCTTCCTCACCTGAAAACACGGCTGTCGTTAGACTGACACACAGCAGAACAAACGAAAGGGCGCATGAACAAACGGGCGCTCTGAAAGTAACAGCCGCGCTGCCTTTTAACACAAAAGGATTTTTTTCACAAAGGAAGTGCTTGTCAACAATTTGCACACGTTTTCATTTTCCTCCACTTAGCCCGCTCTAATTCAGCTGCCAGACAGTCTTATCAAGAGTGCCATGATCATTAGGCAAAGGCATACCCAAAAAGCATGATGAAGATGTAACAATTCATTTATACACCTGTTCATTACCTGCAGTCCTGTGTTGTATTACATTCTCAAATTACACTCCCACACCCCATAATTACCTGTGCCCCCCATCTCACTTTACACTCTCAATTAACACTCCTACTCTTGTTCATTAGGTGCAGCACTCTATGGCTAATTGCTGTTATTCAAGCGCACATGAAGATTTATGCATCGCATTAAAAATTCATACACAGAATACTGACAGTGGATTTTAGCAGCTTAGCAACGACGACAACGTGTTATATGTGAAAACGCAGATCGAGCGGCTTCCGGGCCAGCATGCCTGGTCCGACGCTGGCTATAAATCCGACGGCATGCTGTTGAGTCGCAGGTTCTGACGCCACCTCGCAGGCAGCTCCCCGCAGCATTTCCTCCCCTCTCCTGCCATCTCTTGACCCACACTCCAAGTTTAAATTTGAGTCCATGCGATAATTCCTTCTTCTCAAATCCAGGCGACAATGAGCTTGTAATCTCCCAATTACCGCTCTGAAAGGAGGCATCCCAATTGCCAGCATTTGGAGGGGCTGGGAAGCGGATGGGGCTGACGTGCCATGCTGCTGATCATCTCGCTTCTTCACTAATCTCTGTCCGGCCTGAATACCACTAGGGGGAAATGTACCTTTTTAAAAAACAAGAAAGCCCAAAACCCCTTCTTCTACAGATGGGACACCACCTTGGCGTGGGAGATGGAGAGCATAGCTTAAAACCATGGGCAGTGGTGGGCATTAACGGGGCACCTGCTATGCTCGTGCTGCCCACGGTTATGAGTTTGGCACAAACTGGGTGGGGAGGCGGCCCCCCCGTCAGCGTGAAAGCACACAAGAATAAACGAGCATCGCACAGGGAGGGGTGACACAGGAAACGAAGGCGAGAGAAAAATGGCCGTGGATGATGATCATGCGATCAGCGAGGTTTTGTTTTCCGATAGGGTGTGTCACAGAAAATATATACCAGAGCAGCTGATAAAAACACAATAATAACAGTGCTGCAGTAATAACGGCAGCGATAATAACCAGCGCCATAGCGCGGCCGCCCCGAGTCCTGGCCTCTGCCAGATGCTCCACAGATCTGCTGGCCCATTCCTCTCTGTGCAGCTCCAGCATGAACTGAGGACAGCAGCCAAGCACATCAATAATGAAAACACACTCTAGGGGGGGTAGAGGAAGCTCGCCGTTCGCAACCAGCCCCAGGAAGGCAAGTCGGGATTTTTATATTAAAAAAACTCCATTATTGCCTAGCCTCTAACCAAAGCACAATATGATGAAAACAGGAGAAATAAAATAATGAGGTGCTGGAAGTGTGTCAACAACCCCCCCCCATCCCGGCCTGAGTGCCGACCTCCCCCTCTCTTCCCCATCTCCGCGTTTCTCTATCCCAGTCGAGCTGCTTCCCAGGATGCCTCATTCTTTGAGGTAAAACCTCTCAAAAGGGGCAGCCCTAGGAAATGGACGGCAGATGAAGCGGCAGCCGCAGGGACGCTCCCTGGCACGAGCCTCCTGTTTGTGGAGGGTGACACTGGTAAGGCTGATAGCTGGCCGTGAGGGATCATGGGGATACAGGGTGCTTCTGCCCGGGGGCTGCTTACTGAAAGAGTCACATGCAGGGCAGGGTGAGAGGTGCCTGCATTTGCATGTATGGAGCTGCTGTTTATCGCCTGTTTGACAGTCAGTGCAATAAACAAGATGCCAGGAGATGCAGCTTCCTTCAGGCCTGGCCTTCCACGGGACCCCCAACTGTGCCCCTACAGGACGGAGCTGGTGAGTTGAAACCAGGGAGGATGGACAGCCAGCAGGGGGGCCTGACGGGCAGTCCAATTGTGGCTGCCTCTGCTGCCACCAGCTCGTGTCTCCCCTTCACCTATACTGCGCTGGGGGGGGGGGGGGGCTGAAGCAGCGGACAATGCATCAGACACTACCTCGCGCGACAATGCAATTTTTACCATCTTGGAAAAGCATGGCGCGTTACCCAGCAAGCCACTAGGATTGATGGCCGGGCACCTACTGGTGATATCGATCTCATTTCTTCACATGGTGGCTGATGTGAGCTGTGAGACCAAGAGACACGTTAAGAGAGGAAGAATGACAAGCAGACAGAGTCTCGGGGTGGGGGGTGGCTGGGCCTGCCTGGCAAATGTGTATTTATCTGTGGGGAAGGTCGTCAGTCACCGGCCTCTTTGCTGCCATCTGAGAGGTCATATATTACCTGACTAAGAGCCATCAGTTCACACTCAGAGCTGGCTGTTAGGGCCCATCCCGCTTCAGCCTGGGCCTCTATATCTCTCCGTACACCTGGGCCGTCACGTGTCCCAAACCAGCCCCTGTTTAACCAGCATCGCTTTATCAGCCCATGCTTCTGCCTCCATCCTCCTGGTGCCTTTACACTTGTGTCCTGAGCCCTGATCTTTCACCTACACCTGGCCCCCTCACCACACCCACGTTTTTGCTGCCACCCCGCCCCCAACCTGCTCCTCTCACACCGTCAGCCCCATTACTGCACCCCCCGCCTCCTCTAAGCACATCAGCTCCAGCTCCTGCTCACAAAAGAGGAACTCGGCTGACATCTCTCCATTCTCCTCACAGCAGCACGAGCAGCCGCTAAGACCGTCCCCTCGCTCGCACGCGGTTAGATCGCTGCCCCATTAATAATTCACGTGCCGTTAGCGTTTCCCCCGACCTCCTAAATCACGGCCAGCGAGCGGCTGCGTTCACGCCGAAGCTGCGCTTTGCTCTCCCGCCTCCAATCCCCTCATCGCTCTCTCCTGCTTTATTTTCACCTATTTCTATCGCCCTTATTTTTTATGCTTGTATAAAAAAACTGCAAGAAACATACATCTCTAAAACACACCCGCTAAAATAAAAACATGCCAAGGGGATAGTGACAGATACTAAAAACAGGGACTTTGTTACCTTGCTTTCTTTGTATTCTTTATGACTGTTGAGGGTTTTTGTGTGTCTTTATATAAATGCAGCTCTGAGTCTCTGTGTGTATGACTTAAACGGGTCATTTTTTTACATTTGAGTATGTGTGCGTTTGTGCGTGGGTTTTTGACACAATTGCAGTGTTTCCTTAATGAGCTAGAAACACAGAGATTTTTCTTTTATAGAAATGTAGGGGTATTTTTGCCTGAAAATGTAGAAATACTTGATGACGTCATGGTTTATCTGGGTTAGCGGCATATAAAATGAGTGTGATTCTGTACTTACTGTATACAGAAAAAGAGTAATACCCGGCGACAATCTTACATTTTTATTACACACTGTCATGTGTTTGCAAGTTTTGCTGGTTTTCTATTAATGACCGTTAATTGTATTGACATGAAAGTGGACGGGAAGCCGCACAAAGATGCAGGTGCATGTGCATGGGCGTGTGTGAGAATGTGTATATTTGGCAGCTCCTCCCCTCCTCTCCCCCCAGCCCACCTCCCCCAGCTGGCACAACCCCTTCCCTCTCACATCAGTCAGGAATCGGCTGATTTATAGTGTTAATAACCGGCTCATTCACGAGCCCACTGTCCCCGGCCTTCTTTGTCTTACTGGCTGCAAGTGAGCCTCTTTTCTGTCTTTCTCTCTATAAAAGCTGTCGCAGGAATGGCTTCAGTCGCAGTCCTCCACAATGCCAAAGCGTGTGTGAGTGTGTCTGTGTGTCCGTGTATGCCAACCGCATGCAGGTCCTGCATCTCTGTCACGTCAGGTTTTTAAAATCCTGCCAAATAAGCGTACGGCTTATCCAGTGCTGTATGTTTAACATGATAAAATCAGCAAGTCGCACTTTCAATTACAGTTCTCCATTGTACAAACCCAGCCTGAACTAACTTGAAAGAAAGAAGAAACAAAACTTACAGAATCTCTTCTTTCTTCACACTATATACAGAAACTAGACATTCATCTACTTATGCTTTCATACCAGCAGAGCTCCTCAGATACAGGTTTGCAGTCCATTCTCAGCGTTACATTAGCCCATGGCAGCTGAACCAAAATGCGGTTTTTCATCACAAGCAAAACATGAAACCTGCCAATCTGCCATGGAAATGTTCCCGCATGTATGTACTCCTGCATTTAATGTTTTGTGGTGTTTGACAAAACTGTTTTCCGTTCTAGCTTCTGCACTGCTGAGGCTACCTGGAGAACTTAACAACATCACTACAAAAACTGTGGGTAGTATTTGGGTTGGAGAACAGTATTGTTCTTCTTAAGAAACAAGCCATACTTTGGTGTCTCAGACGTCCCCCAGAGGTCTTTTTACATGCTGCTTGATATTTCAATATATTCCGCCATCTTAAAGAAAATTAGTTAATGACTTAATATTGCCACTTCATATATAGTCAGATTGAAATAAATTGGTCTTAGGAAAATTCGATCAGTGAGCCGATATTGGTTTTTCACACATATTTACTTTTCGTTAAAGGAGAATTTAACTACAAGGCAAAACGAAAATCATTTTTGTTAAGATCACTTAAGAGGCTTTTATACTCAAAGCACACTTGTATATAGAAATGTCAAGTGGGAAGTTCCTACTTGTTTGCGCTGTTCTGGGGACTGATAACGAGCCCTTCTCTGCTACAGGGCCCCTGCATGCCTGGAACACGCCTGAACCACTACACCTGAATTGACACCATACTGAGCACCTACCCACTGCTACTGTGCTTCACCCTGGCTCCAGGGGGGGTCACATGCACCTGTAGCCCCGCAGAGCCCTCACTTCCTTGTCCATGAAGTGCCTTTGATGCAGAGCCTTACCTGCCTGGAGGCTGCCTGCCTTGCCCTCCGCGAGACGGTGAAACGGGCAGTGCCAAAGGGGGTTTAACTCCACCTTGCTGTCCCAGAGCAGGGCTGCATGCCAGCAGACCCCCCTCCAAAGGTAACTCAGCAAGCCCATCTACGCACAAACACCCCCTCTCCCCCTCCATCTCTGTGCATTAAGTCTCACCAATTCCCAGCGTGGGCTCAATAATTCAGCGGCTGAACGGCTCAACCCAGACAGCCCTGCTCTACAGTACCGTGCCCAGGCGACAGCCTGCATGACCTGCTTTCTGCTCTTGCTCAGCAGGTATGCATATTTTTTTGTCTTTTTTTTTATTTTGAACACCATTTTCTTTAAACATTAAAACAACACCAATTAATATCTTGGCTCAGGACCTGACTGGGAGGATGTTGACTTTATTAGCCTTGGACAAACTGTCGTGCTTCAGAAAGCCCCACAAAGACACCGGCGTGGCCATGATAATAAAGAGTCTGACAGTGTAGAGAATAAGTGCATTTGGCTCATTGTGTCCCCCAGTTAATGCTGTTCCAGATACAGAATGTGGCCGATCCCTAAAGTTCCCAAGAAAGTCTCTTTCTCACCATTCAAAATCAAACTAATACCACAGACTGGACTACATTTTTTAGAAAGATTTGGACAGACTTAATTTTTCTTTTTTAAAACATGTGCCTATATCTTTTAAATACGATTATAGTCAGGACAAGCCTGGGCTGCTTTAAATGTACAAATTAGCCTGGGTTTCATAATAGAGACACTCGTTATATATGCATGGTAATAAAAAGATAATTATGAATCCCTTGACTGTGTTCCGGCATTTGGCAAGCTCCCTAACACAAAGCATACGCTCCAGAATGCCTCGGCTAATCCTCGGCATAGAATGGAACTCTGGGATTCCCTCGGCAGAGGCGCTGGCACCGCCAGGTGGCGGGTGGGAAGGAGCAAGGAGACAAGAGGAAGGAAACAAGGGAGAAGAGAAGGAGGAGAGAGGAGCGAGAAAAAGATAGAGCAAGGGCCGAAGCTGCCAGAGAAAACAGTTCCTGAGAGGCGGGAAGGAGAAAGGCGAAGCAGGGAAAATGGCAGTGAGAAAAACAGAGGAGACCGACAGAGAGATAGAGGAGGAAGAAAGAGAAGCTGAAGGACACTGGGAGGTCAGCTGAGCACCCCCTGTTGGATAGGGTGGAGTTTTCAGGCAGCTTTGTCAATGTGAGTGGGGGCAAGCATCTAACGAATGCACGGCAACCACAGTGCTCTAATAGCTAACTAAGTGGACAAGAGACAGATAAAAGGGAAAGGAATACATCTAAAGAGTGTAATGCCTCATCAGGTAACCGAGACAAAGTGCATCAATGACAAACTGACTTTTCTGAGAGCCTGTGTTCTCTTTGGCTACCTTTAATTAATTAGCAGGAATGACAGCCAAACGGCACCAGTTAAATGAATGTTTTAGCAATTAGCACCTAAAATGCAGCATATCGAAATGGAAAGTGCGGCTGAATTAGTCAAATGCCTGCAGCTACCTCAGTGCAACTGCAGAGAACCACCAGAAACGGTCGCTTCCCCTGGTTGTCTGCACATCCCTGCCGTTTCCTCACACGATCGCTTGCTGAAACCTCAAATGGCATCAAACGGCTGACCGCATGCAGTCATTTCCTGGACAGAAACGGCCGGGCAGGTCGAGCGTGGGCCAAACCCTCCGGGAATGGACGCCTGTCGCAGTGACTGCACAGACACCGTGGCTCGACAGAGAGAACACAGGGAGAGCACCTCAATGAAGGAGTTGAGGCAAGAGGAGAAGGAGGTGAATCAGTACCGTGAACTAGCAGCAGATTGGGTTATACAGTGGGCACCAGCTATTTGATCACAATGCTAATGCTTTCGGAATGTTAATGGTAAATGGTAATGCTTTTCTCCCTTCATCCTACGGTGTGTTTAATGCGCAGTACCAGAGCAGGGGCCATTGGCACATCTGTGAGGCAGAAGGAGTTGGGATCGATTTTAGAAAGGCCCCTCATTTCTCAGGGGTGAATTTTGGTATTCCTTTGAAGGGTTTGAGGTTGGAGATACAGCCATCCTCTTTGACAAGGCCACCTCACACCAAAATAAGGCCCCTGAGCCCTGCTGCTCAGCTTTTCAGACGCAAATAAAACTGAGGCCTCAATGCCATGAAGAGGCCCCTCTGAGGCAGGGAGGAGATGGAGGAGCATCGCCATGCCTGACCCAGTGAAGGGCCTGTTTAGACTGAGGTATCATTTGCGCAGCAGGCAGGCAGTCCCCCCCCCCCAAACCCCCTTTGCTAGGTGACTTTAGAGCAAAAGTTGTGAGCAGCAGTGACAGCAGATGGAAGTGAAAAGCTGGTCCAGCTCTGCAGCCAGCCTGTGAAACAAGCCCATGGATGTGACGGCGTTATACCACATGTTTATATAAAGTTTTTTCCTTTTTTTAGATTGAAACCATTTGAACGTTTTTCCCCTGTCTTCTGTTTGTTTGTCACTTGTTTATTAACCAACTCTCGTTCCCACAGCCAAAGTCAAATTTGCTGGCTAATTAATCACGATTCTTCATCTTCCTCATCTATTTTTCCTTCCTGCTTTGAATGAATTTGCATAATAATGACTTTTTCCTTCTGTGCACAGTAAATAATCGAGTTGTGCTGACTTTGCTGTCCTAATTCCGGGCTTATTAAGAAACTGACTACAGCCCTCCAGGGGGCGCCGTTCAAGAACTAATGACACTAGGGAACAATGTTGCAGTGCAAGAATGAAAGGGGGGCTCCCAAGTCACAGGGGTGTCAGACGCAAAACACATCAAAGGTTATCCTTTAATCTAATTACACATGTCTGCAGTGTAATGGGGCAAGGGGGGGTAGGGGTAGTGGAAGAGAGAAAAAAAAGTCCCAACATGCCTGAATCAAGATGGAGATGCAAGAAATGGCAGCAGACAAGTGGAAATCAAACACTAAATATCGGATGTCCAGCTTCAGTACTAAAATGGTCAAATAGCATTTAGCAGATTCTGAAGGTATTTTTTTGTGCAATGCAATTGTGAATACCCATTTTCGACTAAAAATGAAACTGACACTGTGAAACTACACTTTTATGACCTAACACAAGTCCTCTCAAGTCAACAAAAACAGGCACACAGCTTAAATTTTGCCATCAGCAGCCAAGCATCAGTCCCTCTGAAAGATGAAAGTACACTGTAAGTGAAGTACATGGTGAGGATTTTTCTCATACACAAATCACGTCCATACTGCTGTAATTACATTCAGGCTGTACTGAATGACTTTGCTTCACTTTTGGGATTAAGGCAATAACGGGGATGGTAATTATAAATGGAAGGCCAGCCGTTCGTGCGGCGAGCCCTGTAAAAGCAACGTACAGCAGTTCAATTTCACCCCTCGTAGCAGAGCAGCAAGGCGATAGGAATCTGGGGCCTGTCTCAGAACAGGAGAGCTCTGTAAAAATACAGAGACGAATTAATGAAGCTATACTCTCCACTTAAACCTCATCTTTCAAGTGTTAAGAGATAGCATCGAGGAATTAAATTCACTCTGAACAGAAGGCCTGGCTTGCCTCCGGTGCTATTCAGCGTGATGACTCGGTATGGATGGAACAGGCTCTGACACACATGAATGCAGTGGTCTGCCTGCTCCGTTTGCCCCCAGCCCTGACTCCCTCCATCCGCTTTCATGCGTTTTCCATTTGTCATTTTTTTGTGCTGAATGATGTACACAATAGCAACAGGACACACCAGCACATTCAGAAGCATTTTTGAACCTCTTGACCCTCCGGCAGCTTCTGTATCTCTCAGCAGGGCAACTGCTGTTTCCCTTATTGCCATTTCTGCTCTCTGTCTCATCCCTCTTCTCCTCCTTTGTCGCCCACCACGCTCTCTCCTCCTCTATCTCCTGCCACACTCTCTCCTCCTCTGTCTCCTGCCACACTCTCTCCTCCTCTCCACGCACCTCTTGGTGCTCAGATCCACTATTATCATAGTGGTCAAGGATGCTGACAGGTAACCTGCAGGTTGCGTTTAAGCCCTGCTGTAGGACCCTTGAGCAAGACACTCATCTGGAAATACTCCAGTAAAATGTCCTGCTCTATAAATGGGTATGAAAATTGTAAGTAGGTTGGAATAGCAGCACGTTAGGCAATTATGTGCAATACTGGATGTCACGTGTCACACGTATATTGACAGTCAACCTGTAGCCCCATCCTCACCCCCATGTGACTGACAGCGTCTGCCTTTCCCCAGTGACTCCAATAGACAAATTGCCTCGAGCCCCCCCTTCCTCCTGACACGGTGCACCGTATTTCATTGACTCTGATACGCGGGAGTCTGTGGACTGGCAACAGCCTCCTCTTCAGCTGTCAGCGACGACGTTATTTATTAAGCTGACCCGCATTAATGATCGGTGACAGGAGTAATGGGCTCTCCCTTCTGTAGCCGCTCTTCGCGCGGACTCTGCGTGCCCGCCACGAGATTGATGTGTTTACCATTTGCCGTCTGTATAGTATGTAAATAACTGCACGACGTGGGGTGAAATATTTATAAGGGCCGACGATAGTTACGAAGGAGCAATGGTGTGACATGGCAACACGGATTTCTGCGTGCGTGCAGGAGTGTATGAGAAAGCGCACTAAAGGGGAATGGGGGCACAGCATTTGTGCTCACGTGTGGGCTGGGGATGCAGCCGAACCCATTGCATTGCACAGGTAGAATCGGGAGCGGAGCGGCAGAGGTGCCAGTTGGGGGAAATGCAGAGGAAAGCGCAAGAATTCTGCAAACGCCACATGCCGTATATGCATGTTCCCTCCCCACACGACTCCCCACCGGGCGAGGGGGCAACTTTGCCACCACAGCGAAATACCTCTGTGGCATTTCTGGTGAGATCTGGGGCTGTGTTATGTATATATATCCAGTATATACTTTATATTTCACCTACATAATCAAAGTTCCACCATAACTGATTCTAAAGACGCTGACGGCAAAGCCACCATTCGACAACTTTGGGGAAACTCTCACAGAACACAGACGAGCTTCAGATAAAGTCTGACAGGAAACACTTGTTCCTGTGGGTTAGAGACACATGGAGAATCAGTTTCATCCAAGAACAAAAGACAGAGAGAGTCCAAGAATATGCCGCAAAAAACAGCCGTCACCCTCAGCTCTGGTACATAAGGGGTATTTTTGTGTACTCAGGTGGAAATAACTCCTGGGAAATAATGCATATTCTGCCCTAAAACATTAACTTTGTCTCACTTCCTCCACCCCAAGCTGGATCTCCAGCTCCCATCACTAGGAGTGTGTGAGGTAGGGCAGCACAGGAAGATAAGTGGGTAATTAGACTAAGTGTGAATTGGAACTGAATTCCAGCAAACAGGGGGTTATCTTGGAGATGAATTAATGCATGTCATAGGCATGTCATTAAAACTCTTTTTTGATTAAATGCGCGGATTTAGATTAGAAGATAAAAGGAGAATTTAAAATTCATGCCACACTTAATGATTAAATGAGCACCACCAGCTTTTTATTTCCTGAGCAGCATCAAAATATATTTTTTTAACTTCTGGAAAATAATGAATTAATTAATCAGACTGTATTCGTTAATCACGGGCGTCACACATCGTAATCACATTAATACTCATAGTAGCATTTATTTAGATCGTTAAGGACTCGGAGTCCTGTGCGTGTGTTTGATGACGGACACAAACAAGCATTCTGACAGCGAGTGAGTTTATATCCAGTGGAATGAAGTTCACCATGATCCGCTGCCGCCAAGCGATAAAGTGTAAGGGTTTAACAGGAGCGAAGGAATTTAAAGCCCTGACCATATTACAAGAGATGGAAGACCATTTACTCTCCCTGACTTCATCTCTCGGCCTGTCTCCTCTTGTGAATGCTCTGTAGTTCTCTGACTGACAGATACAACTCCCATCTCAAACACAGCCCACACGCACCCGCACACCCATACTGCAGGGACACACACACTCATTTCCCCTCTGGATTTGCAGTATCTGCTACTTCCCCTCGTTCCCCACCCTTTCTTTATCTGAAGGTAACCGTGGCCTTTTACCCTGCTATGGTACGCACTGCCCAGTCCTTCCTCCACCTCCTCTATCTACTAGCAGGACTGTGAGCAAAGTTGATCGCATCTGCGTATCAGTGTGCAGGATTAATGAAGATGCTTTACCATCTGAAGAAGCTTGGGGGTAGAAGTAGCTAACTATCCTCAAAGGTCCATAAGCATGCACTGCTTACCTTCAGGCAGGTGCTTAACCACCACTGTCACATGACCTATCTGCATAAATAGTTGTAGAGCAAAAAATGCAAACTCTGCCAGCGTATATTATATGGATATCGAATGACTGAATGGTGAAGTGCAAATGTGCTATATCATTTGAAAACATTGTGTTCATCACCAGACAAAACAATGATACACGCTTCGTTAGAGGCGGCAGATTGGGGAAAAGGGCATATGGCCGCAGGAAAACATAGAGTCCTCATGCTGGTCTGCCCCAAACCCCTGGCTGCCCAAGGTGATCTCAGGCCCCAGTAACACATGGAAAAGGAAGGAATGAGCAGAGGTAAATAGAAATGACACCCGTTACTATACACAAAAATTAGGCTCATCTGGGAAAAACAATGAATGACTCATTGGCACACTGACACCGTGGACACTGAGTCACAGGGGAGTTTCAACCCAAGGGCAGGTTTAGCAGTGATGGTGGCAGTAAAGCTTTGAATCCTGTAAAAACTAGGATACTGCCCAGTGAGGTACAGTCAGGAGTGCCGGGCTGCAATGTCTTACGAGTGCATGGGAAAACCTATGACCTTACGTTTAAGGTCGATAACCTGCTCAAAGGTCAGAGGTCACAGGTTCACCGAGGGATTTCTTAGCTTTCAATTAATGGGGCTACAAGCCACCAGAGGGCGTGAATTAGAGCCGTGGATCCAAGCAGCTGCCAGTCAGGGTGGCTGTTTGTCGCATGGCTCCCCACACTGGAGTGGAAAAGCAGAGGGCATAAAGAAAGAAGGACATCAAGCAGCGAGGGGTAAAACGCCAAGGGGGATGAAGGCAGAATCAGTGAGATGGATGGAGACTAAAGTAATGAATAAAAAGGAAGAGAGAGTTGGTGATAGAGAGATGCAAGGGGGAACTGCAAAGCACACAGAGAGGAAGTGAACGATGGAAGCAGAGTTGGAAGGAGGAGAGAGAGAATGAGGGAAAACGGCAGAGTGAAAGATGGGCAAGCAGAGCGGGAGTGCACAGCGAGGGCGACCACTCTCACTCCGCTCATAGTAATTGTACATGACATTTAATTGCACGAGAGGTGCTTCGCTTAATAACTCACATCCCGGAGCACCTAATTAGTCTAACCAAGGAAAAGGGGAAGGGGAAGGATGCTGCCCCACCAACAGGCCGACACCCACTCCATACCGCTACAGTCTATTGTGCCAGTGCTGACATCATGCCGCAAATGCTCGCCCCGGGCCTCTCAGTGCACAACCCCCCCCCCCACCATGGGCCACCCACTGCCAGCCCTTGACCCACACAGCAGAGGTGCTCATTATGCGACCTTTTGAAGTTTAATATCCGCGCTCACAAATGATGCCCCTGAGAAAGAAAAGAGCATCGGGCGGTTCGGTTTTGTGGAGGAGGGGGTAATCATTTACTTCACTTCTGAAGAGCGATTCACACCGCCCGTCTACAACCACACACTGCCCACCCACACTGGGAGGTTGCAGCCACGCACTGCCCACCCGCACTGGGAATATGCATCCATTCACTGTCCACCCAAACTGGGAGTTCAGCCCCGTCAAGCCAAACTGACTTCTGCTTCACTTTGCTGCAGCTGAAAATGTGAGCAGAGCGCAGTAATTTACGCTGGCCAGTGATGCCTGTGACGGGGAGGAAAGCTGGTAGATGTCCTTTTATACAGTGAGTTTTTCTTTTAAGGGTGAAAATTGCTGCAATTCCAAGTGACACTTTGGCCGAGATTGTGCAGCCGGCGAGCTGTGGGGAAGGCAGGTCTGCGACGTGCCCTGTCTTCGTGTCCATCTGCAGCGGAGTGGCACCGACGGCCCCATCCGCGGCCCTCCTCTCCACCGAGACTCATTGGGTGCGGTGGCGGGCCATAATGAAGCGTGAAGACTGAAAGTGTTTGACCGAGAGGCAGGTCGAGAGCAGCATTTCTAAACGCCATTAAATCTGACGCCCGGCCTGATGCTTGCAGCAGCGGGGAGGCAGTTTATGATCTCTCCAAACAGACCGTATCTTTTCGAGACAAACTTATCTTGGTCACACAGCAGACACTTTTATTCAAAGCAAGTAACATTCCCTGATCTGCTGGATTTTCATGTGCTTTCCCCAAAAGCACATCACTTAAGCTCCTCCAGGGATTCTCTCATCTCTTTTGCAACCTTGAGGACATCTGTGCCCATCGCATCAGCCACTTGCTTGCTCTACCTGCTTTTAAGACAGCGTTCCGTCTAAGCATTCTGACTGGGTAATGAGAACTACGGGCAAGCAACACATTGCCTGCTTCCCATTGGCTGGCCTGCAACTGTTTCACTGCATTCTGCTCAAAGCTTAACAAGTGCAGGTACTTCAGACATTTAGAAGATAAGTCCTTTCTTTTGTTAAAGAGACACATGTAGATTAAAAAAAAACCTTTTTATGACATGAACTTTGTCTATCCATCTGTAGATAAAGTCACTATCTGATATGCTTCCCCCAACTTCCCGACAGTGGCTGACTTCCATCTCAGCACTCAGGAGGGCCCTTATGTCTAATTAGCACTGCACCCTGGCAGCCTCCTCTCTGCCCTCAATCCCATCTACACGTCCTGCTCTTAAATTACCTCTTTGCCATGCGGCCACTCTTCACTTGGGCCCATTAGGACCCCATCCCTCCCGTGGTGTGGCATGTTATGCACGCCGCCCCCTTTTTCACAGCGGTCAAATGTCCACACTCCTGCAGGCCGGCTCTCCCGGCTAACAGGGCTCTCATCCGGCTCCTCTTCCCGTCCGCAGGTGGGTTCGCATTCTCTCCTCTGTAAGCTTTCCGGGAGTATGCCATCTTGTCCTTGTGATTGATAAGCGAGGGAGAACTCAAGGGATGGGAGACTAGCGGGTGGGCTGGAGAATCGAAAGCCAGGCCAACGGGGCATAACTTTGACAGAAGAGTGACTTGTGTGCTGGGAGATGGTGTCACCAAGGGGACATGGGACACAGCCACAGGACTGGAAGGCTGACGGATTGTTATTATTTCTGTGTTATTGCACATTGTCTGCGGAGCATATCACGGAGACTCAGCTCACTCCACTGGCTCCCCCTCGCTTCTCTCCCGGTGCCGTGCAGCTAATCTCCCTGGGTTACTCTCAGCCTTTCTACACACATCCATTTCATTTGATGGCTCTGGACAGAAAGCGAGATTAGACCTGGGTTCCCCTCTCCCCAGATCGACCAACCCAGCTGTTCCTGGACCAACATTTAGCTAGAGAATTACAGAAACGAGCGATCTCTGACAGCCAGAACCCTGAACAGCTACTGAGGGCACAGGGGATATTTTGATCCAAAACAACATTGGCCCTTATGTCCATTTGGCCCTGGAACATGTGCATCTGCTCTTAGGCTATTGTTAGTCTCTGTCAGATGACGAGCCAAAACTCCCCAGGGATCCCTGCTCACCTCGGACTCCTACGCCGTGGGCTGCAGCACTTGGCCTGGTCCTGGATTCTGCCATCGTCTTTGTCGTGGGGGGCAATCCCAAAAAGCAGACCTGCCCACACTCATGCCAGCAGACTGTGCCACAGCGCACGTCAGATCACATAGGCCTCACACACACAAATACCATGCTAGACCGTTCCCCGACCCGGGCAAGGCCGCGAGAGGAAGCGCCAGGCCTCTGCTTGCCTTTGTTGAATATTTCATCACACAGCGACCCTACAGCCGCACCAGGCGTCTCTGTTAGTCGACATATCTACACCTCCAGCGTCTTGCCCATAACCAAAAATAAAGTGCAGCTTGTGGTGCCTGGCGACTGTTTTATGAGGAGCGGCAGGACAGCAGGTAGCCCGGCTGGACAAGACCTGGACTGTCGACCCAAAAGTAGCAGAATAAAATCCCAGAAGGTGCCTGCTGTTACAGGCATAAGGAAGGCTTATGTTCTGGACGAGGGCAATAAGCGTAAAAGAGTGCCACAGCTGGAAAAGAGCAATAATAAGAACAATGGCCAATAGAAGGGACACAGCAAACGCCTGATTAGGAATACAAAAACTGAACTTGGAAACTGAAATGCACAATGCAAAGGGCGGCCGCCATGCTATGAATATTTACATCTATGCTATACCACCTTCTGGCTTTTATTATCATAGCACCTAATTTAAAAATGAAATGTTTAAATGTTAATCACTTTTGTTCTGCATACAGCTTATCTTCCCATGCATTCTCAATAATCCAAAATGTAAGGACTGCACAGTTGATTTTCCAACATAAAGTACCATTATTACATGGTTCCAGAACTGTTTGAAACCATGAATGAAGAAATATAGCCCCAACACGTTCCCAAAGTCCACAGGGCAGTGTGGGCAGAGGCTTATGTCTCATCTGATTGGTTACATGTCAGTGTGACTATGGAACGCACAATATAAGCTTTTAGGCACTGCTGACTATTGGCTCAGATATGCTGCTCCTCCATCTACTCCTCAGAAGGATCTAAACTCACCTGATGCTCCTCTGTCCTGCAGCATCTAACGAGAGTCCCTGGCCTGCATGACGTGTACCTCCCCTGCTCCATGCACTGGGCCATCCGGCTGACCCATCCCAGCTTTGCCCTGCTCAGAGCCAGAGATCCCTTCTGGCTCATTTAGCCCATTCAGTTCTCCTGGCTGCCCCCCCCACCCCCCTCGGCCCACCCCACATTAACATTTCATCAAGTAATTATGGCCAGCCCTGGTGCACCGCTGTTTGGGTGCTAATGACAGCGCCGCGCGCTCGCCGCAGCGCAGAAGGCCCCGTATCAAAACAGAATCCATCACACACCCAAACAGGGCCATGGCCGCCGGCCTGCAGCATGGGCATGCACGCGTGCGTGTGTGTGTGTGCTCCTCCACCTCTCCCCATTCATCTTACATTGTGTCACTCTCTCTTTCCCTTACTGCCAGGTTTCCTACATTTTGCAGCCTTGAATAATTTAAGATGTTAGTTCCCCAGTCATAAAAAATGTATGTGAAAAGGGAGCATAATTAAGCAGCCTAATCTGGAGCTTTCTGGAATGTTCTGTGTTCGATTTCGCTTTGTTTTCATTTCTTTGAAGATAATCAGAACGGACAGAAATGCCTCATCCAGGCAGATCCAGCACAATCTGAGGGTCGTGTTTGTCATGAGGGGAGGCGCCGTGTGTATGTCTGTGTGTGTTTGGGCTGGGCGGGGGGGCACCGTGTGTAT
>JAAGVU020000036.1:15515806-15528808 GCA_011763525.2 Mormyrus iriodes | reverse complement strand
TGTTTGTTTGGGGTGGGGGGGGGCGGGGGTGCGCCCGTGGATTTTCGGGTTTGTTTTGGGGGGGGGGGGGGGGACAGAGCCTTAGATACCTCCAAACACAGTGTGCTCTGTTAGAACGCCCTGCAGCTTCACTCCGTGCGGGATAACATATCACGCATATAAAAGGCTACCGTTAATTTTCATCATTTAAAAAAATGTGTTTATTATTAACCCATTTAATAGGCCCTTTAAACTCCTACAGGGAGCATGTGTTGCAGAACAGCAAATACAACAGACTAATTATTTTCTATAATTGTATACTTAATTAAATGTGTATGAAATATAACAATACATGTTTATAACATTCATGTTTTAAATGTTTTACATATATAAGACTTTCTTATTAACATTTGTTTATCCAGTGTATACAACACATAAATAATAAAAACTCCTTTCTCGAAAGTCCTAATGTCTTATTTTTTATGATTTAAGGCGGGAAAACAAAAGAAAATCATCTTACATACCAGGAAAATGAAAATTTTAATATCTGTTTTTTTGCCCATATTTGGCATTCCATTTCACAAAATAAAGTAGTGATTAACAGGCCAAAAACAAATACAGCTATTTATAAAGGCATCAAAATTGCCCTGCAATTTCATAAGAAAACAAAAGGTAATTACGGGACAGTTCCAACAGCTTTATCACACTGCACTAGAGGCAACTGAATGACTAGATCAGTTGTCACTGCGAAGTGCAGTGGTAGCTCAGGTCATGTGGCTTTGACCATACTCAGAAGGGCGTTTTTTTCTCTTCAGCAGCCATTGTGACGCAAGAGTCCCGACATGACGCCCATGCTCGGTCTATAATGTGGTCTCTCGCACGCCTGGACTTTGTTTTTCTGCATTGGCCACTGGAGTGTTTTTCATTTTTGATCATGAAGTAAATTACTCAGACCCACAGCCTATAACACAGTCCATTCAGGCTGCCCTGAGATTCAAACTCTGGGATCCAACGGCTAATTTACCTCTTGTGCTGGGTGATGAATGGAAACCATTATGTGTGACTATTATCAGCTGAGACAATGTATCACACTTTAGTTTGCAGGGAGTGTAACAAAACATACAGAAAAAATAAAAATCGCTCCTAGTCCTGCCACTGGCTCTTGTTGCGATTATCAGCCGGCGGCGCATCGAAGCGGCCCACGCCTTTCCTGTTTGTTCTTGCTATCTCCTAACCTACTTTCTCATTTTCTCACATTCGCTCTCTCAGGATGAGTGGATGTAGAGCGTGCACTGCACTGGCTGGGAGATATGATCAGGTTCCTCTAAAGGGAACCTGCAAACAAGGAGGCAGACAGCTCACTTAGCCAGCCCCTATCCACCTGGCCATCAACTGTTTGCTCCCAAGCCTCCAAGCACCATTCAAGCACCCTCACAAAAACCTTGCTGAGACCTCACTTTGTAATTCTGGCCCAGGCAATTTGGGGCTTTCTTCTCCACCACTCCTCAGAGCAGGATTCTTGACTGAGATGTAGTTTTTGAGTGCAGCCAAGTGATTCGAGGGCATGGGGGCTGGGCGCAGCTGTGAGGCAGGAGGTGGGCGCATGTGTGTGTGTGCGTGTGTGTGTGCTCAGTGCCTGGAGAGCAGAGTGTTACCTCCAAAGGGCATTATTCCACACCATATGGACAAATTCACCAGGGGTCCCAATGACCAAGACTCTTCACTTCACATGAGAAACTGAGCCTTTGAATCATAACCAGCACAGACAGGGCATATAAACTGCCAGAGCGCATAGTTACTCAGCCTGTAGTAGTCAGAAATAAGCTTTCCGGTCTGTGAGCAAAGACCTGCTTCTTTTTAATGCACAGTCTCAAAAAATGACTCCCTAATCCTATAACTGTGTGAGTATCCATAGGATTTGAGAGGATCGATTTGGCACCAGCGAGGTGTATTTCCACAGGGGTGAAACAGCATAACGCAGGAGTGAATCTCAACACAGGGAAAAGCTGCCGTCCTGCTGGTTCCCAAGTTTGTGCAATGCACAATGTCTGATAGGCTTACATCATCCATTCTGTTTATTAGATATGACTCATCAGAAGCTATATGAAGGGGGTTACCGGCAGGTCGCAAAATGGCTTGAAAATCGGAGGCTTGTTCCAAATTACCTTCTCTTCCCATAGTTATGAATATTAATTATCAGCTTCGAAAAAGAGGTGGCACCTGAAAAATATGAACATATACATAAACGACAGACATAAACACTTATTTGAAAGACGTGCTTGTGCGTGCACACTGTTCACGGGCATTTCCACTTTCACGACTCCACGCTCGCATGTCCCTGGCATGAGTAGTGCTGATGTATTTCCCCTTGTCTCATTTTTTTCTGAGACTTGAAAAGCAGCAAATGTACAACACTCACTCCGGCAGCACGTGCCCCGCGGAAGGCTGCTCCGTCTTCCTGACGAGGTTTAACAGAGGAAGCCAGAAGGGAAGAGCTGAAGGAAATCCTCACTGGAATTCAGGTAAATAATTCAGAGTTTGAAAAAAGTTTCATTTTATTAAATAAATAATAAATACATGAATAGAGAAATCTTTATGCAGCTGTAGACGATCCCCACTGCACCTGGCTGTTAAGCACTGCAAGTTACCTCAAAATAAACAGCACACTCTCATCCTAAAAATACCTTTGCTGCTTGCTAACTCTAGGCATTTGCCTGGGAATCTCACTTGCAGCACAACTGCCCAACAGGTCAGTAAAACTGCATCCTGTGTTGCAATGCAGTGGGAAATTCATTTGGAAACAAGAGGCCTTGGACATGCCAAAAATGGTCTCTATTACTATTTTAATTCAAGACACTTCTCAAATTCGGGAAATACCACAATATTTAACCTTGGAGCATAAGAAAAACAGGATTTTTAAGTTGGGTTTCATATCAACATGGGAGCTGGTCTATTCTGCTCCCAACACATGCTGCCATTACTCTATTAATCATTTACAGGCTGCACTCAGTAAATATCTTCATCACAGTGAGCGGCTGCATTTGCAAGTTGAGACTGTGACGAGATTTGAGTAAAAACATTTATCCTGCTAGGAATGTTACTCTGGCGTGCATCGCTTTTATTTAAATTTAGTAGAAGATTTAAAATATTGGACAAGCTACGCTTAACTCTGGAAAGATGTCACTTATCTTTTCTGAAAGAAAAACACTTTCTACTTAGATACATGTAATCAAGCCATTTTTGTCACCAAAAGAAGCAACGGTAGCAGGAAACTACCAATATTGTGTTAAGTCTCATACTGTAGCTTAGCGGCTAAAAGAAACATTTTAATGCTGTCAAAAGCTAAGAGATGCAAATTAGGTGCCAGTAAAAAGTAAATTAGCGAGCATTGAAAAGCAACCATACAGTGCCTTTTTGTTAAACACTGCTGGCAAACCCTGATCCGAGAAAGCTGGAGGAACGCTGAAAGGATACAGCAAATGCAATGTGGCCTCATCCATCAAGGATTGACAGCTGAATCCCTGACTGGATCTTTGAACTGGAATTCTATTGTGTTTTGCGCCACAAGCCAAACTTCAGTTCTAACATACAACAGGACTAACTGAATAAATATTTGGATGCGTAAGTGTCAGACAGAGTGGCCTCTTTGCCACCAGTCGGAGTAGTGATCTGGAGCCTAAAGAGGGGTCTCAGACGCTCGCGCTGCAGGGAGCCGGTTACCACGATTCAGCCATAGTTCTGGGAGGGCGAAGCATCATCCATCTCCTCTAAAAGAGATTAGCGGCGAGGGGGAGAAACAGAACATCCTGACACAGATACAATTCATCAGAGCTACGATACTAAAAACCCAACCAGCACTAGATATCAAAGTCATCCAGGCTGCAGAACAAAGCCAGATAATGCGTGACTGATGTCCTGGAGCTGAGTTAGCATGTTGCCCAGAGGCAATTCGTCTTTCTCTTCTCTTTCAACCCAATGTGTAATTTAGACTATAATTAAGGAGGTAGATCAACACGCACTAATTATTAACACTCAGATACAAACAAAAACAAGTGCAAAAGGCAGCTTGCTCACACGTCCACACCAGTCAGCTGGTCTCCTGAGACCTTTGCGGCCTGGGGTAAGTGGTGTTGACCCATATGGACAGGGCTGAGGAGGGAGATTCACACAAAGATCACAAATCCACACAGAGCCCCTGCATCGCAGAGTTGCATATCCGGATACTGAAATGAGCCATTCCGCACGACACAGCAGCTCTCGTTTGAGGTAGGTAGGATTTGGAATTGGGGTGGCGGTTAGGTGGGGGAGGTTTGATGCTTTTGCAGTGCTCACAATAAAGGGTTCCTGTGCTAAAGTGGGTCAGCGCGTGTGCCGTGGAACACGGGCTCCGAGGATGGCTTCCGGAGCGGGATAAGACAAGTCCAAATATGGTAATGGAAAGAGGCATCATTAGAAACCTGAAGCGTTTGAGGAGGTGCGCGTGTGCGGGGTGGGAGCAGCACGCTCTGCAGTTCCTTGTCCTCTGGCAATTAGCTGAGGCGCTGTGCCTCTGCGATTATAGAATGCTGTGAAAATGGGGGAGATAAGAGCTGAGGCCCGAACGCAAACCCCGCTTCCCCCACACTGGCAGACACTTGCTGCAGGCCCCTTAGATAGTGAGAGAGCCACAGCCGCACGGCTGGACGTCTGGAGGAGCCAGAGGGAGAAACGGATTCACCGATAGTGAAACCTGTCAATCAAGGTCACAGATCGAGCCGCCTGGAACACCCGCTGGCTCTGCAGCTGCTTTTACATGGACTGGCCGACTCGTTTCAAGCCACTTTCATTTACCCAAAAGGATATTAACTGAAGGAGCACAGGTTTGAGGTCAGAACCTGCGACCTGTCATCCCTTCTTCACAGTGATAATACTGTAGGATAAGAGAAGGAAGAATGTCCACTGAAGATGCGAAGGGTTCCGTACTCATACACCCCGTAGCCCTGAACCTGCAATCACTGAATGTACTGAGAGGAAACTTCCTAAAATAGAAAGTCATTATTTACACTCACACAGTAGTTACTGTTATGATGCTACACAGTTTCTGCTGCTGAATCAGACAGACCCGCCAACCATGCCATCGCTCACCTCGCCATCGCTCGCCGCACCTGCATTCCCCTCCGGAGCCACTTTCACAGGACGGCGCCGCCCTGTAGTCTGAGTGTGTCAAAGGCAGGGAACACGGGTGGAGTTCATGTGCAAGGCTTTCAGGATGTCACCACACAGAGAGGAGACAGCGATTGGGGGGCTGGGGATTGATGTGGAGAGAAGAGGGAAGCGGAGACGCCGCATTCTGACACGAGTGAGTAGCAGAGGGGTGGGGGGGTGGGGGGTGCACAAAACAACAATCCCTCTGACAGCCGTCTTTCCCCCTCATTAGTGACTCGGGGAGAAAGAACAGCCCCACCCACCACCCCCACCAAGCAAGCTCGTTACAGAAAATGCTTCCGTCTTAAAAACGCTGAACTGGTTTTTGAATAATTCACAGCCAGCAGGTCTTTCACAAAGCTGCCTGTGCCACGTCCCGGTCCACATTTATCTTTCTGATTTTTGGCAGGAGTGGGTGTTTGGTATCTGGTATGTGTCACTCGGCCAAAGGCTGGCGTGGGCTCCAGCCTCCTGCCCACCTTCCCAAACATGCAGTGCACTATACCTGATCCTGAGAACGCGCGTTGCCCCGGACCTCAGTCCAGTCACATGACCGATTCCTTTATGACCTCATACCTGTTTGTTTCCAATAAATGTATACGCAGGATAACAGTATGCCCGACGAGACCAAAGACGCATCGCCACGTTAGCCAGGTTCACCCAAGGTCTGCCAAAGCTCACATCTCGTGACACTCAAAGCCAAGGCTGCTGTCTCTCAAAACCTACTGATGGAGTCTGAATCAGACCAGGCCAGGGATTCAGGGCGGGGGACAGTTGACTATGCTACTCAAAGAAACCCACATTTTCTGAGATGTTTAAATCAGCCTCACACTGAAAAGTAGAATGTTAAAGTCATCAATCTGCACTAGGATGTGAGTCGTAGCAGACCAGCTACCGGAACAAACTGGGTGGGAGGGAGGCTGTATATTTGGAAGAATCCCTCCTTCTTCCTTCGTCCACACACACTGTGAAAAATACAATGAAACATCCATCCCAGTAAGGATGACCTATTTAGCAGAGCACACTCAGTCGCATTCCTACGGTCGATATAAAATGGAATTAGCAGAAGCCTGAGCCGGGCTTCCAGGGCAGCGTTCCACCAGCTCCAAGTGGAGGCTGCTCAGGATCCAACCACAGAGATGGGGCCCCTCAGCGATATTCTAATCACGCCTTTAACATCCAGAAACTTTTACGGTTAAACAGATTCCATTTTCATCCGGTGTCTGCCATTAATTGTTTCATGAACTGTGTCCCAGCAGAGTTTTCACAATGGGAGTATGGAGCATAGCTATTAGGATACAGTTGAAATGCAACTCTCTCTCTCTCACCACTTGCACGCTCTGGCATGATGCGTGCGTGACATGCGTGTGGGAGCAGCCACAATCGGCACCAGCCCAGTGCAGAATCAGTTACGCACAGGAAGGGGTCACAGTCTGACAGAGGCGTCGCACAAGAGTGATCACAGTGGTCATAAGTTGCGTTCGAGGGGCTATGTGTGACAGTACTCCTGTGGATCGGGGGCTGGGTAGTACAGCACTTTTAAGTGTGGGAGGAGCCTCAAGTTTCATAATAAGCCACAGATTACGCCAAATGAGGCCCCTCAAGCTGCTTTTTCTCTGCTTTGGATATAAAGAAGAGCTCGACAGACGATGGGCCACAGTCCCGAGCTGTCCGTGCTGCTCACTAAATGCACCGTGAGGATTTCAACTATTGGTGTGAACTCAGCGACCGCTATTTCTTCAAGTGGGGCATTCAGCGGGCGGCACCTGCTCCCCCATGAAAGCTGTATGCCAGCCTCCTTTCCTCCACACAAGCTTCCTTCTCATAGTTCTCTCAAGCTTGCTTCGCTCCCGTATGTCATGTTTGGGTGTCCTCGTGAAAAATGAGACTCGTGAGCAAAGAATGGAAAACAAACAAGTAGGTAGAATAAAGCTTGTTCCCCGGAACCCCTATTTAAATAATCCTTAGCTCTTCCCCTGGAACGCAGCTACAAAGCGACGAGACGGCGACTCCTTTGCCACGGTTTAATAGACTACTTTGTGAACGTGTAAAGAGATTATGAAAATATCCACTCTGGCAATGTAACCCTGCAGTATCCAAGGTGCTGAGGGTTTAATTGAAAACAGATGTGTTTCTTGGTATTTTGTTTTTGTGTTTTCTTTCTACCTGGAGGTGTTTTTGCTCACTGATTCCTGCCTTGGCTCTAATACCCTGAAAAAGAGCTTGCACAGTTGCATGCTCTTATCATGCAGCCACTGCATTGGTGCTGATCCCTAAATAAGATTCCACCCCTGCTTCCATGGATTAGGAGAGGGGAAAAGATTTAGCCGTCACACATTATCTCCCCACGCAGGAATGTGAAGGAGAGCAAACTCTGCAGCTGCCATTTCTCCACAGTTCCTAAGTCTAATTCCAGCCCTGAGGTGCTATCCGAAGGCCTGCAAAGATTGACACGAACCTTTGGTTTGAGGCGGCGGTATGACAACAGCCAAGGGCCACGTCCTGGAGCTCCCGTCTTTCTGAGACCCGAGAAGGCACACAGGTTAAAAGTGTGTGGGTCTGTTTTCAGAATGCCAAACCTCATGCATTTGACTCTGATCTCATGCAGAGGTATGGCGGCTCCTTGGAGCATGACGTTTGTGATCAGCTGGGAGAGCAGCTCAGGGGGACTTGGGGAAGGTGAATGACATTCCACAGACAGACAACAGCACTGGTCTCTCCCCCCTGGCTGTCGTGTGATGGGGAGGCTCCGGTGAACAAACCCAAAAACAGCTGACAGCCAGATATGATCTCCCGGTTCTCCTGGCATAAGCAGGCCAGAGCCATCTCTGCTCGTCAGCAGGGCCTGCTTCCACTGGCGACTTCCAAACTTGTTCTATTTTGGTTCTGCCTCTCTCACTTCACGAAAAATAAAATATATGTTATATGTGAAGAGAGCATAAATTGAAAAGAATTCTGAACATATTCAACTAATCACAGTATACCTCATTAGCTACACAGCTTGATACTCCTACAATACTTTTCCACATTAGCAGTGTTATGGAAACTTTCATATGTGAGGTGTACATACTAGGATGTTGGGGAGTGGTGAGCCCAGGACCATTTTCAAAGGCATCACAGACAGATCCTGTGGGAAGGTGCTGGAAAGGGGGACGGGGGGCCCGATCCGTGACATTTAAGGTGCTGTGAAGGTGAGAAGCCATCGGCAGAGTGCTGGATGACAGGTGATAAATACCTCCAGCAGCCTGGAGCAGTTAGCCAGCACGCTAATCTGAGGAAATGATTTCAGGCATGTCCCAGGGCATCCTGCTCTCAGGCCTCCTCGGTGTGCCAATGGCCCCTCCCTCGCCCATCTCCCAAATTAGCTTTTCACCTTTAATTACTCGCCATTCGTTGGGCACAGGCAACGGGGGCCATGATGCCCCTGTCCATTATCAGGCAAAAAAGAAAAAAAAAAAGCTTGACCCCCCCCCCACACACACACACACACACAGTCAAGCAGTCTGCACTTTTGAAGTGTGTTCACTAGTGCCCTACGGCAACCATTTTTCCAAACATGCAGGGAAGTGCCGGGGAAACGAGACATTCATCAAACTGACAGATGAACAAATTACACAGTGAATGCGACCTTAATGTGTCGCTAGAGCTGGCACTGTCGGGCTCGGCTGGCAGCACTACCCCGGGCCAGGTGAATTTGCCGAACCACCAACAAAGGATCCTCACAGGTGCTGAACTCTCCAGGCAGGAGGGAAAGCTCATGCCAAAAGCAGCTTCTTCTTTTTCAAAGAGCTGTTGCTTCTTTAAAGACTTCAAAAACTTTTTTTTTTTTTACTAATGTCACTAAAAACTTTATTAGTATCTTCATAAATGTAAATTTTGATTTATTGTTGATTAGGCCTAATTATTTACCTTTTATTACCCAGCAGGCACTGGTACAGAGTGTGTCCCATGAGCGCTGGCCTGACACAATGCCTAGAACGAATGGTATGACCTCAGAAATCCCAATAAAAGCGTAATTGCACGCCTTCAGCCAAGGCGGAAGCACAGTATGTGGCTGACAGCTCCACTGGCGTGAGGTAGGAAGGATTACCTTCGCTCCCCGGCCTCACCGCCATGCCGCCCTCCTCACATGGGTCACCTTGGATGTGGCACTACAATTTTACCAGTCATTAAACTCTTAATCCAGGTTCCACACAGAGGACCCGCTGCCATCTCTCTCCATTGACAACAGCCTCATTTCAGTTCTTTTACACAACGTTTCCTGCTTCCTAACTCTCCTGAATGCACCTGACTATGCACCAGTCTCATTTGGCTGGCTACTACAAAACCAAACAGCAACAGGGTCATTTCTGAAGTGTCGTGTACCTCTTGTACCTACAGCGATCACAAGAGACTGTAACTGGCTTCCTTCAAGGCTTTTGTATTTTTTTTCAAGTGTTTGTATCATTTTGTTGTAGAACTTAATGTGTGCTCTTTGCACAGCTGGCCAACCCGAAAGTGCATGCTGGGATATTTCACAGCCTTTTTTTCCAGGACCATGTTGACTTATTAATATTCCTGGCATACATTTTGCAAAGCACCAGCCATTTCATATTCAGAGATAGGGCGATATTTTCAAGGCGGGGAAACAGAGCATGATAAATTGGACAATAAACACTCTAATCCGACATCACAAACGTGTGCCAGGGCTTAATGCGGCAGCGGGGTCCAGACTGCCATACAAAGCAGAGCTGGAGGCCTGTCAGGCTGAGAGCAGCAGCTCAGATTAGCAAAGCCGCACGCAGGTGCCCCCTCCGAAAAACGCTACTAATTCCTTTGTATAATCAAAATTCGGAAAGTGTCAGCCGCTAACTCCTCAAGGCAGAAAACATATAGTCTTAAAATCGAAGTTCAGCATTTTCCGTGGTTTACCTGAGGAGATATAATTTGTCTTTGTACTTTTAAAAGGGCAGGTTTTTTATTGATCTCCATTTCGAACCACATCAAAGGGAGTACACAAGGATGACTCAATCCCACACTCACAAACCAAATAACACACCATTAAGGCTCAGTCCACATTCGGCAGGGAAATATCATGAGGTCATTAAATGTGTAACATAGACACTATGAGAGCATCCACTGATTGTTCAAGTTGATTCTGAAAGCCCTCGTTCCCTCTCCACAATAACTGCTTCCGTTCAGTGGCGCTAAGCAACGCCAACAGAGGCAGCACGCTGACATTGACTTCATTCAGATGGAGATCCAGCTGAGGGAAACCTTTAACAAAACGGCAGGGCAGGTACTATTTGGAGCATTTCCAAAGGGACTAGGATCACTGAACAGAGTTCTGACATACAGGGGGGATGTGTAACGGGACTTAATGTGAAATCGTTTTTTACACACATATGAAGTATAACGACTATTCTAAAACATTGATCTGCGCAGATAGGCAGCCTGGCTCAGAAGCAGACGGGGAGAAAAAAGACCAATCAGACTCAGCGTGTGGCTGTTCAGAACTTCACAGCATGATCAAGGATCTGCTGCGTGTCAAAAGTACGCAGAAGACCTATAAACGCTGAGTGGGCCAGTTAGATGGGGCCATGGGGCTGGTGCATCGCAATCGGAGGCAGAGAAACTAAAGTTCACAGGTCTGATGTGTCCATGTAATTCACCTGTCAAATTAAGTTTTCATGGGTTAATAAATCACAATGGTCATGAGTCTTGTGGGAATTTCTAATGTGTGTAAACACCTTGTTGGTCGCGCTGCTCCTTTCCTTTCTAAAATTCTCTGAAATCTCATAAAAACCCTCACATTTTATCTGTTATTTCAGGAAGGAAAGGTTCTAGTCCTCACCCAGACCACATGCTACCTCGTCCAAAATTGTCATTCTAAATTTAAAGTCAGTGTTCAAGGATGTTCACTTGCAGATATAGCTGTAAATCCATCCTTTACATATCCCATGCCACTCACACAGCACTCCAGCCTCTCCTATCCTCCTGCCTCAGAGTTCTGCCCCCTTCCCTGCCCAGACCTTGGTACTGGGACCTGCTGTTGCTCCCCCGTGTTATAGGGGAGACGGAAACGTGGAGTGTTTAGAGGGTCAGGGAGCAGGCACCACCACAACAGCCTGCCAGCCGTGATAATGATATATAATTTAATTGAAGCCTGTGCTTCTCTCCCCTGGCCCACTCAGCCTGCTCTTCCCACGCCCATGCATTATTCAGGCTAATGGTGACCCTGAAATAGGAAAAAAAGCTTCTTATCTCTTAAAAATTTTATTGTGCAAAGCAGGGGGGAGGCACGGGTGACACATCGGCGAGGCGAGCTGCCGTGTCTCCTTTGATCTGAAGAGACAGCATCATTTTCATAGCGAAGGCAGAAAAATATTTGATTGGCCGAAAGAACGACTCCCTCTGGATGTTTCGCTGATTCGCTGCATCTTGTTCGAGCTGTTTGGTACCTACATTTCACTCCTGAGCAGCGAGTCTTATAGTAGTTTAGGGGCTTTTAGGGTAGCACTGATTAGGCTGTGACAGCATCTTGCGCTCAGATAATCCGACAGAACTCTGTTAGGCTAAGAAAATTATCTAGACATCATTATTGCCATTGAATGATGCTGATGCCATTTTAAGTGCCAACAATCAAATCTGGTACAGGCATGGGGCATGGTGGAGGCAGGGAAATGAGGTGACAATCCACTGGTAGCTCTGAGACAAAGGGGTTTATTAAGGTGACTAACACACTGGGGAAAATTACAAACTAAAAGGACCACGAGGGGTCAAAACTAAGAGGAATAATAGAGAACAAACTATAGTAACCATAAAGTAACAGAACTAGGTGACAGAGCAACACAGGGAACAGGACTAGGAAACAATGCAAAGCTACAACAAGCAGTAACATACATAATATAAGAAAATAATACAATGCAATACTAATACAATCACAATATAAGTACGATGACTCACTGGAGAACAGAGCAGGGCAGGCACTTAAATATACATAGAGAAATGGGGCAAATAAGGAACAAGGGTAAGATATAACTGAGGCACAAGACAATGAGCACCAGACAGAACAATCAACAAGCACCAGCACAAGGAAACGGGCAACAGGTGGAAGCAGTTACCATTAAATAAACACGGAACTAAGAGACATAGAAAACACTGAAAGTAGAAACACTAATCATACAGTACTATATTTCACTAGTGCTCATGTTATTTTATTCCCATGTTTTATTATTTATGCAGTATTTGTTAATTAATCCTTTCTAAACTGGAAAGCACTTTGGGTCAACTCCTGTTGTTTTTAAATGTGCTGTATAAATAAGTGACTTACATTATAAAATACTACAGTAGGAAACTTAACTTGGAACAAAAATACACACAAGGAAAAGCTAAGACTACGGAACCCAAAGTAGAACGTTACAAACATGGGGAAAACAGAAACCCAAATAAATACTAAAGTGATGAGACGGGCCCAAGGCCAACCTTGAAACCATGACTGGGAAGTACCGGTCTCAGAATCACCTGCTCATCTTACCGAGCTAAGTCTAGGGAGCAAGGAAAATACATAAGGGTTTTCGGACAAGTCGAGCTGGCCAGCGACACTTGCTGGCCAATTCAGGGAAGAGACACGAAGGGCAGGGTTGCAGGGTACAGACCCTGACACAAAATCTCTTTGTATTCTGACTTTTAAAATATTTGGCCCTGATTAATACATATGGGTTTCCATGCAGGGGTGGCACGGTGGTGCAGTGGTTAGCACTGTTGCCTCACACCTCTGGGATCAGGGTTCGCGTCTCCGCCCGGGTTCCATGTGTGTGGAGTTTGCATGTTCTCCCCGTGTCGTCGTGGGGTTTCCTC
>JAAGVU020000036.1:15503872-15515706 GCA_011763525.2 Mormyrus iriodes | reverse complement strand
GCAGCCTCCGGGATAGGCTCCGGACCCCCCGTGACCCGAAATGGAATAAGTGGTTCTGGAAAATGGATGGATGGATGGGTTTCCATGCATTTATGTGTGATTACTTGTAATTCTGCATTCGTAAGAAGGTAATCAGCAATAAAAAAGAACATATTAAACCAGCTGTCTAACAATTATTGCCTAACATTGTCACAACACTGCAGAGCGTTACTATGAAAAGGAGTTAAAAATGGTTTTCTGACAGCAGCTGTGAGGAGTTTGTGGGGGGTGGGGGGGTTCTAGAATGTAGGTGTGTGAGAACAAACCAGCCGTACAGGAGAAGGCCAAGTCTCAGCTGATCTCATCCGTCTCTAAGCTGTCATATTTACAGTCTGAAGTCTCATCATAAAACACCGCTAGTGTTGGTTGTAATTTTCTTGTGCAATTAGACAGTAGCTTCATTAGAACAAGTGTGACTGGAATGTGGTAATTAAGGTCTAAAGGGAAGGGGGGGGGGCTGGAGTCAGTTTAACTTCACACTTGTCATACCAATCCGTGATTTCATTAAAACACTCTGATACAATGTGATTTTCTCACTTTTAAGCAAAACAGCTTCACGGCTTGTACATCTCAATGCGATGTCTGCGCATCGTAAAGATTATGTAATGCACCTGCCAAGCCCAGCAAGATGTCATTCAGATGTCAGTATTCGATTTAGCACTTCTGATGTTCTATGAAACATACTATATGAATTTGTTTTCATCTACATCTCTATGGAATCAAAAGGCTGGAATTTCCAGAGCGAGAAAGGTTCTGTGCCTTTAAAATCATTTTAACAGCCATCTGTGTATCTGCAAACTTCAGGAACCCATCGCCCAGATGTCCGGGACAATATGGCACTGGGCAACATATGACAGGGGCCTTGTTACTCAGTCCACGTGCCGGCCTCTCTTGGCACATAGGTTGCCAGGGGGATGTGCAGGAATGCTAATCCACTTCTGTGCTCCTGTCTCTACCCAGGAGTCTTTCCATCCAGCACAGAACTGGCATCTGCCATAAAGGTCCCTGTTTCAGGTCACCACTATGAGAAAGCCAATGGAAAAATGGCTCAGTCTTGTGAAGAGCCCTCGTTAAGAGCCGTCACACATTTCAGGAGCTGACTGCTCCACTGCATTGAAAAACCAAACGGCAGCACACGTCAGATCAGGCAAACACGCCAAGCTGATGCTCACCAAACATCTGGCATTGTTTCAGCCATTTTTTAACTGCCTAGCCTTAAATAATATCTTGGGTCACATGGGCCAGACCTCTGAGTGAATCAGGGAGCTTTGCTTGTCATGGGTGCACACGCCCGCCTCTCGCTTTCCAGCACACAGGAAGTTGAGTGGATATTAATGACTCCACTCCAGGCTCCGGTCTATAAATCTCACACTCTCTGCCCAGCGCGTGGGCTTAGGGGAGCGGCCGGTCCTGGGCAAATCGCTGCACGTTCCCGGCTGCCATGGCATCCGCCCCCCGCCCCTTCCCCAGCCCATTACTCTTCCACAGGCCGAGTCGACGTCGTTTAACTTTGGCAGGTCGAGGGCCAAAGCGAGAAGAGAAGAAATGAGTCCCTGAGAGGCAGCGCACATCCAAGCTTAATCTGTTAGAGGCTCTTTAGGGTTCGCGGTGCAGCTAGGCGAAGTAACAACCGCATCACACTGCGCTGTCTCCGCATAGTCACACTGAGACACTGAGGCTACAGTCCTGAGAAGAAATGCACGCCCAGCCAGCGGGCAGTACTGGTGGGAAATGAGAGCCGTCACGGGAGTCAGACATGACACGCACTGCAAGCGGCCCTGACCTTACCTCACTGACACAGGCACCATTACAAAATCCCAAAGGTGGGAAAAAAAACTACAGACTACGGAAATGATCCCTGAAGGTGTTACATGTGTTTCATCCAAGTAGTGTTACATTGGCAGCATTACACAAAGTCTTGATGGTGACAGTAACAAACAACAGTCTATGTAAATATCTTATCATGCTGAGAGTGAAATCGCACGTCCTCAGCTCTACATGCCTGTAATTTCACTTTTTGACCTGCTGCTTGGTTAAGACAAGACTGACCCTGACCCTCCGATGACGTGAGGGATCAGGAAATACAGCATAATAAAAGTTCACTGGTCCTTCTCCCACCGAGGCTAAAGATTACCGAGATTTCATATGTATTTTTTGTTTTTTGGAAAACAGACTTTGTTAATACCCCACCACCAGTGTGCTGCCACTGAGTAGCGCCAAATGAAAGGTGCACTTTTCACCTACTGTCCGCCCTGCATAACACGGCTGTTGATATGACATGGCACAGGAAAAAAAAAAAAAAGCTTCCCCTCATGGCCACCCGTCGCCACAGTTTTGTTTAATCCATTCGCCGAGAGAAAATAGGGATTCTGAGAACACAGATCCTTCGAATATGGAGGGAAGGTACAAACCCCAAAACCAGCCCCCCCCCCCAAATCACCCCCACCACCACTGAAAATAAACACATAACCCAGCAGCAGCCAGGGGGATGAACAGGGTTTATGCACTTTCTTCTTGTTGCCAGACAACATTAACTACAGCTTGTGAATTAATGACCCCCCCATGAAGGGAACCCTGGGGGGGTGCAATGCACAAAGAACACTTGCAGCAGCAGCACTGCAGGTGGAGAACTAGGCTTTTGGCGGGTAGAGAGCTGAAAGGAGACGGAATGGAAAGAAATAGGAAAGCACATCCAAGGACTCCCCAGGAAGTAGGCACAACTTACTGAGAGCCTCCAATGGGGATGTGGCTGATGCCGATAGGCAGAGGGGAGCACAAGGGGAGCACGAATGGAGCCCCCCCCCGGAATGCCTGTGGAAAGATTACAGGTTCCCTTTATCCTGCTGAGGGGATTAAGCAGAGACAGAAAAGGGGGTGAGGGGCTCCCACAATGAATTATTAATGCCCTCTTAGCTTGATGATCTGGGTCTTTAACCCCCAATCACAGTGCTGACACTCCAAGCATCGTATTTCATATCGGTGAAGTGCCATTAATCCATGCACACGCACCCACGCAGCTCACGCCGACCACAGGCTTCTGGACTTCTCGCAGCTTGGACTGAAGTCCAGCACACATTGGAAAGGCCAGGCCATCCGCTAAGAAACTTCTCTGGTGTGGATAACCTGCAAACAACACCACCACTACTGCGTGGGTCAGGCTTCCGCACCTGGGAACTCAGGAGCACTCATCCTGAAATTGTGAGTCACAACGACAGACAGACGTCACCAAATAACCACGAGCCCAGGCAGGTAAGTCACTGTGTAACCCCACTCCCACAGCAAAGCACCATCCTGCCTCCAGAGGTGCCCAGATGTGGCGCTACAGAAGGAACCTATCAGGCTGAGAGCAGCAGCTAATGTGAAGTGCACAGGTATGCAGTAGAAGGCTCAAAGCGCCATTCCAAATCCACTGAGGGCAAAATCTCCCCACGACTTACCCCCTTTGTTCCATCGGCCCTTACTCCTTCCCTGGTGGGTGACCCCAGGACTGCCAAGCAGCACCAAGAGAAACAAAACAAGTTCGAGTGTAGAAAAAAATCCAGATCTCGCCCTGGGAATCATGTCCGACAGGAAGTGGCTCTGGGATAACTTCACATGGCTGGGCTCTCCATGCTGGGTCCCCACACCGGCATCCGACGTGGGATATGAACAGACGTGCGTCTCTCCACACGTTACTCCATCATCGGGGCGAGTCGGTGCCTCACTGTGGCTGGGACCCAGTGTGGAGCTCCCACTCAGGCTGCCCCTGCTGCCCGCGTGTCATCATAGAGTGCCGGTGGCGCTTGCAGACCGTGGTGGGGTGAAGCCGCACCTCCAGGTTGATGTCTCTCTCGCCAGCAGACCAGCCGCCGCTCTCGCCGCTCTTGCCGCCACTGCCGCTACTGAATGAGCACCCGCTCTCCCCACTCTGCCGTCTCAGCGAGAACGCACGGCTCAGCCCTCCCACACAACCGAACGCCACAGTCCCACACTCACGCCCAGGAGAGGGAGACAGCGGCGTCCCCACGCTGCTATGCAAGGTGTGTTTCTGTGACGCTCACGTGCATACGTGTGTGTCTGTGTGTGTATGTGTGTGTGTGTGTGTGTGTTTGTGTGTGTGTGTGTGTGTGTGAATAAGCAGGCAGGAGCCGAGGGCAGTGCACAGGAAGAAAAGAAAGTGAAGACAGTGAGAGCAGCAGCGCTAATCCGCACGCTCTCTGCCTCAGAGAGCGGCTCTGTCAAGCCCCATCCCAACGTGGGGACAGGAGGAAGAGGCTGATAAAGAGATTGGGCGTGCTGAGAGGGGAAGGGAGTGCATTTCACAGAGAAGCGCTGAGAACGGGGTAGGCTGCAGGGCCACGTGCTCCGAGCCACCACACAGGGAGGGGACTGGGAGGGGAGGGCCACGCGTGGTCAGGACGTCCCACTGTTAATCACCATGAAGGGACCCAGCGGGATGGAGGCTCCACAGCTCTCAGCCATAACTGTGCCAGTGCCTGTGGGTGGCTGTCAGAGATGGAGCTCTGTGGGAGGGGTATTACCCATTTCCCCACAGAGCAGCCCAGCCCATCCCAGGGACAGGGTGCCACACACATCCATGTCCAGCATCCTGTCATACAGTTTTCACATATTTTCTTCCCCTGACAGCTCAGTGCTTCCTTCTCCTTCATGGATGTCCTCGAAGTGCAGCATGTTTGTTAAATGATGATGATGTAAAACAAGGCTTGTGCTGTAATTTTGGGGTGTGGAGATCCCTGGAATTCACCTTCTCACTGTCCTCTAGGGGGAAGATTGGGAGGGACTTGACCACAAAACAGCCTAATGGCCACTTACATCATTCTCCAGTTGATGCTTGAATCTAGGACGGCTTACACATGAATAATTGTACTTCAGTTGTAATCTGCTTTTTAGTATACAGTGGCAATACAGAGAAGGACATTTAACAAGGACAACTTAAATACTGGTCCTCAGATACATAAGGAAAATGTGGAGCCACAGAATTCAGACATTACAACCAGGGTAAGGAAACGTACATTTATGTTCAAAAATGATTCTAACCGCAAACTACAATCATACATCTACATAGAACTCTTTACCTATTGCACATTCAACGAAGGTCATTAATGGCACATATTAATAAGCTCACGATTTCAAGGCTCTCTGCAAAATAAGTAATAAAGAGCATCACTGCTAGGGAATCTGGCTGCAGCTCCTTGGCTAAGTCATCACCATCCAAGCAACCCACAGCTACAGAGTTATAAAAAGCTTTGGAATGGTTTAGGTCAGAGCAAGTTCCAGGTGATGTTTATGCATCAGGCAGCCTTACGCTCTGTCACGCTTGCAAACTCTATGCCTGGTGCAGAAAATATACGCATCAAATCCCCAGTCCATGAGAAAAATAAATAATGGAATTTATAACATAAACTGCTACATACAGATTTGGAATTTTGCTCAAAGAACAAGCTGAAGTGAGCTGCATGAACTTTGTTATCAGTTGTCAGTAACGTCACATGAAAACAGCCTTTCCATTTATCTCATGAACCTGGAGACTTCGCCGGAAAACACGGCGCATAAGGCAGGGGACACCCTAGATGGGATGCTGGTCAATCACAGGCCCCACACACGCAGACTTTGGGCAACTGAGAGAAACCAGTTTACAAAATTGCATGTTTTTCGGTAATGAGAAAAGCAGAGTACCTTGAGCAAACTCATAAGTACAAGAAAATTCCACCCACAGCCAAGTCCAGGAATCAAACCCACGATCCTGGAGCTACCCCTAGAAATATCTCTCATTTCACAATTTAATCAGTACTAAATAAATCTCCAGCACATGGTGCTTAAAAGCAACCGACCTTAATCCAGTCAGCGCATCTACTGGATGCATGCACAATGTGTTGGAAATACATGCTCTTGGCTGCACTCAGGGAAATATATTCCCATCAAGCTCTTCACACATGCCTGAGTCACACATCAACCCAAGACTAAGCTGTCTGAAGGGCTGCCTTTTTACGCATTTCATTCGATTTTAAATGCATGCCAATATTGTTAGGGATGTTCTGTGATCTACTAAAAAAGTTTCCCTTCATTTGTTATGACTGTTCTTATAGCTGCAATCATTTCACTTTCAAATGTTATTCTATATCCATTTAAGTATTCAGTTAATTTCTTTTCTCCCTTGTGTTATAAACCTAAAAAGACCCTTAAAATCAAGAAAAGTGAAACTGTTACTAGCTTAAATGATCAGAAACATACAGTATAATGTGTATGACAAAATGAAATGTAACATTGCGATGATGTGTCTGTTCCAATTTTGTGTGTCGCCAGGTGAGTGGATCGTTTGGAGGAAGCTCTTCATCATTACAGTCATTAGGTGGAGTTAATAAAACCAATGCCTCACAATGGGGAGCCCACTCCACCCAGCAAAGCTTTAATGTCCTAATTAGAGCTCCTGGAAGCCCCCTGATTAACTCCAGCATTTTTCATATGCCATGCAAATTAATAACCAGAATCCCCACGTAATATCACACTCCGTTCCGTCTTCCGTAACGGGCCACGGCGGTACCCCACTCTGTAATTAGGCCTCCTTAAAACACGCCGACAGCCTTTCTGCAGAAGCTCTTGTTAACAACACACCGAGGAGACAAAAGACAAACTAATCACGTCGTTTCCTCCCAGGGGAACACAGAGCATTTTTTAAAATAAGTCTCTCAAAGGATAAAGGACCACTGCAACTTCGGCATCACAGCTTTCCATCACAATCAAGCAATACACAGATTCAAAAAGGACTGCTTTGTTTTTCTGAAAGGGATCTAAAGGCATTGCCGTTTGAACGCCAGCCTCACGGCTAACCCTAAGCGTCGAGCAGTTTCTCGTGAGCATTTTATCTCTGTGAAGTCTGCGTCCCCTACAGTACGCTCCATTTCCAAACGGAAATTTCTCTCGGAGGGAAGCTATTTTTTGCTGCTGCAGGTTGGTGAGTGAAGAAGGGGTACACAAGCTTTTAGGGCCTGCAGCTTCTCAGAGAACGATTTAATTAGATCCCGCTACGCATCTGGGACAGAGGGGGTGAGGTGAACCATCCAATTAATTACTTCAATGAAGCAATTACTGTAAAAGCAGAGGTTGAGCAAAGAATGGCACTCCCTGCCACTTTCGAGAAGCGGGACCCACGCGCCCTAGAGAGGGAATGTCAAGCTGGTCCTGCGCAAGTCAAGTCAGACACAGTCGCAGCAGGGCCAGTGTGTGATGCAATGGGAGACCTCGGAGGACTCCGAGAGGAACCAGGCAGGTTTTAATTTAGCTCCAGCGTGACTCTCTGCTCTGAGATTTTTCTTCTCAAGCAGAGGAAAGTTTTTTTTTTACAGTATACACTCTCTCTCGGCCATGCGCTACTATAAAAAGCTGTCGAAAAATGGAGCTGGAAACAATGACGAACAATGTGTGATACCACAAGAGAGATCATTAGGACAATAACACGTCTGCTCACAGAAGCTATTTACCACATGGGAAGCAAGGAATATGGAGAAAACCCATTTGGAGGAGATTCAATAAATATGCAAAACATAACGAGACGACGCATTGCAGAGTGATAGCAATATTTAAAATGGCGTCCCGCAAACTAGTTTTAAAAAAGGAAGGAAAATAGTGCTGATGTCGGAGAAACATCTGCAAACAAATTTTCCGGAGCATTTTGCACCCCTATTGTCTTTCCTGAGGGTCCCCATGAGGCCATCAATGCTAAGCACTCTCAGATGTGTCTGCCCAGGAATTCGTACAGGGAAAGAGTGGCGGACCAGGCCGACTTGGGGAGGGCATGGTCAAAATTCCGTGCTGTACCCCCCAGAGTCAGCCAACGGGGGGAGCCCTGAGTCTGTGCTGAGATGGATGGGAGGGTAAAGGGCTTATCGTCTTTTGAAAAGGGCCACAGAAAAGAGGGAGAGAAAATGCAGCGGTGCAGAAGAGGAGCACGGGCACGTCAGCAGAGGAGGTGTGAGACAGCGATAAGGAAGCAAGCAGGGCTTGGGGACCACAGGCTGCAAAACTGCCTCTCCGGCGAAAGAAAATCCTAATAATGATAATAAATTCCAGCTCTCTCTCCCAGGCTGAACCTCTTTAAAAGTCCACACCACAGAGGCCACAGCACTCGTTGGATGTAGGTTCGAGTGACAGCATCCCCCCCCCCGTCCACCCTCAACAGTCCTGCCCCTGTCGCAAAGCTTCCAAAATTGCACCATGAAACATGCTTTTCCACAGGAGGTGGTGGTGTTGGGAGTGCAAATGGAGATCTGGCTCTTCGAGTGGGAGCTCCCACTCCGAGCGTCTGCCGGACCAGATACTGGATAATCTGCTATTTATCCATTCCCCTTCTCCGGCTCACGCCATCCTTGTATACTCCATCCAATTCGCAGTTCTTCAAAGACAAGAGGACATTATGAAAAAAAAGCTACATTGGAATGTATCTGGTGTTATTTTTTCCCTTTTTTCTTTTTTTAACCGACTCTTTTGTAGCTCAGAAACAAACATTTCTCCAGCATGGCCGCCATCTGGCCTGTGATTAAAACTCACATTATAATTTGTGGTGCTCAGAGCTTGCTGACTTTCAACTTTATTACAAAATGATAACGGCATAATGGCAGATAATTACCCGCAATGTTGCAACTGTTGTCATTATTAGTGGTTCTGGGCCAGTTACAGAGAACCTTCCGGCAACGCGGCAGACCACCAATGGTGACGGATGACACAGTTAATTGTGAATATTGTAAAGAGTCACGTTGACGCTGTGATGTGAGTACAAGAAGATAAACTTTAGATCTTGGGCATGATATCTTGTGCACATGCCCAAACACAACTAGGCAAAATAGGAACAGAAAGGATTAGGGTCAAAGGTCAATGTCTCGCAGATTACTACATACTGATTGCCAGTCTGCTAACCTCTTAATTAGGCGAAGAGGGAGGAGCATGGCAATCTGTTTGGGATGCATGCATAGGCTGAAGATGCATTATCCTGCAGCACAGTGAAATCAGCTTCCCTCTCTCTTGCACTATGTGTGTATCTGTCTGTCTGTCTGTCTATCTCAGGTGACCACCTGGCTTCTGTGACTAAGGAGACAGAACAGGGGGTCCTTGGCATGTGATTCAGTTCAGCAACCACCCCCTCCCTCCCAACACCACCAGTAATGACTAACAGGCTGTCAACACAGAGACGACCCCAGTGGCCGTTCACCTTGTGTGATACCCAGCTGGTGCGGCATGGCCACTAACTGTCCTTTACCCCTGACGGTTGGGCACCTCCTCTCACCCCTCCAGCTGGCACAGGGAACGAGCACATCCTGGCACCCGAGGCAGTCTGACACCTGCGGCGGACTGGCAGGGCCGACATCGTGGAACCGTGCACCTTACACCAAATTTACACTGCTTTGCCTTTGCTTACCGCGCACTCCGCCAGTGAGAGGTGACCGCCACACATTTTAATACTATGTGACGGAGGTGCCTGTAAAAGAGGGATTGCGTCCTTCAGAGCACAGGAAGGTCTTTCTGCTGCTAAAAGACAATTACAGTCCCAGTGCTATGCTGGCCCTACCGACGCCTGCCCTCGGACAGGCCACCCAAAGGCACGTTTCATATACCTGTTCCACCCGGGACGTTTTTAAAGGTGAGGATGGCCACAGAAGTCAATGGCACACCAGGCGGTTAAATGCATTGTTAGTGTGGAAGCCATGGAGACGAGAACAGACGCCTGTGGCTCATGGCGTGGCAATGCCAGTGGACCCGCTTTCCCTCAGTAAAGGGGTACGAGTAATAAGAATGCGAATGAGTTAGTGATGGCTGTCATAAAACATGGCGGTGTGCTCTATTTACAGCTGGTGATAAAACTGCCTCACTGTCAATTTATAGCGCTGTTTGCCCCGGAAAGCTAAACCCTTTTCGCCAAGGGCGCATTAATAAGGCGACGCTGCGCATTTAAATATCAGCAAATGGACATTTTGTCTAGCAGAGCATTGCGAGCTGGCAAATAAGTGGTAAAACCCAAAGAGGAATGTCGGGTACCTCACACGGCAATGTAAGATGATTATAACGAGGCTTCGCCAGCACCCCTCTGCCCAGCTCCAAAGCCACACCCCTACATCTGACAAGGCCTGTCCTGTCAGCATCCAAGGGGGGGCTTAATTTATGGACAGGGTCATGAGGTGTCATAACAGAAACCAATGGCTTCTGAGTTATGAAATTAATCTCTGTCGCTGAGCTCAGACATTGATTATACTGGGGATGCTTGGTGGAGCCCACGCCTGTTTGGAAAGTCCAGCCGCAGGTATAAGTGACCACTTGATGCACAGACGTTCTGTAATGTGTTTCTTTGTCGTGCAGCAGACCAAATGCAGAAGTGCAAATATAGGAACATTTATGTGTTGAGCAGCAGCATAACACAAACCCAATTACGCTTTAAATCTAGATTTAAATAAGAAGAAACTAACAGCCACTCTCAATCCGGACAGGAGTGGGCGTGCCAGCCATCGCACAATGAATTAAGCTTCTGCAGGCTTGTGTCATCCTTTCAGTCATCAGTCTTCTGAAATCTCCTGCTAAGCTCATAGTGGGACATGAAACACCAGTGGTGATGACAGAAGAATCCAAGCCAAAAACACAATTGGTGCTTGTCAACCTGGACACTTGGGGAACCTCAGTGGGGGACTCTGAAGGTAAGCTGCAAATCTATATCCTGGGAGGCTTCGCTAAATGTCTACCATGTTCGCCAGTAAGAAACAAAGTAAACAGAGTGAAATTCGTGTGTAAGTCCATGTCTTGAGGTATGCGTGTACAGGCTGGGGTTGGCAAGCACGCTGCTGATTGCAGCTATAAACTGTAATAGTGAGTGGGTGAAAACACATACAAGTTTAATAACACAACATTAAAATGAAGGAAATGTTTGCACACCACCGTCGCTGCCTGAATGCATTATAACCCACCGATGAAAGCAATCAATTGACTGCCGCTCTGGTCAATGCTGAGATCCAAACAGAGGCTTTCTCTTTCATACCCTCGGCTGCCGGGGAATGCTGCCCAAGCACGGCTCTAATTAAGGCCATCTACCCCATCCGAAGGTCGTCAGCCCCGCGCTTTGTCTCCATGGGTGCGATTAACGACCTTGCCTGATGGCCCTGCCCTCCCTTCTGCCGTCGCCTCTCTACTACCTTCAGTGCGGACATAGAGGCATCTTAGAAGTGCTCATTTAGGGCCCAAGCTACCTGAAAAACAGCAGTTGATGGAAAACTGCTGGCAACATAGTGGTTAACACTCAGTAGCTATGCAGTGAGAGAGTCCCTAGTCTGGAATCAGACTCAGGACATTGCTGGTAAGCTTGTTATTCATTATGTTCCAAATGAAACAAATGTGGAGAATATTGAGTATTACTCACTCTGACAACAGACGATAACACCAGGACAAGCCGATTATTCTTAGGGCCATCTAGGAAGCAAAAAACCAACAGTTGATGGCATTAGCTTTTTTTTTCCCACTGCGCCACAGGCACATCTGGCAGAGACACATCTGGCAGAGGGGGTGGAAAGTGATGCAGCAACATTGCAGGTTGCCTAACAGCATCATTTGAGCTCTGGGTCTCAGGGTCAATCCTTTGCACACATCCGCCAAGCTCACCAGAACCGGTTGGTGAGTCATTATAGGGACTTGTGTTGACCTTTGACAATATTCTCACATTATTAACATGATGGTTCATTATGGTTTTAAAACAGCTATAGCTGAGTAAGCCCAACTCGCATAAAGAAGAACCCGTAGAAGTATTTATGAAGAGATTCTGTTAT
>JAAGVU020000036.1:15490628-15501667 GCA_011763525.2 Mormyrus iriodes | reverse complement strand
GAAAACACAGCAACGCACATGTGCGACTAAACCTGCCCCCCCCCCCCACCCACACACAGAGACATGCCCTCAGGGCTCCGCTGCTTTACCTCAGCCTGGGAGGAGAGAGAGTGGCCTCGAACTGTGACTTCAAAATAGAATTTAGATTTCTTTGCAGTGACATTGTGTAGACCCCACCCCCAACACATACACACTAAGCATACAATGGTAGCTGTACACTCCCTCAAAGATTGTTTAGCATCAGGAAAAGGAAGAAAGACGGCCAATGACTGATAACATGATTTACTGAGTTCTCTACTGATTTGTGTAAACTAGCCAGCTCTGAATGTGTAGAGTAGTAAATATGGCTGAAGAATCTGCCTGTGATATGCAATTCATATCTCTGTATTGAATGAGCCACATCAGTCCGTCAGAGAAGATTCATACAGTGAAAGAAAAGTCTTAATGCAAAGCCAGAAACGTTTAAAAAAAATCTACTGGATCCTACAGCTACGCTGTTGACACGGTGTGAGCCAAAGATAAATGCAGCGGAGACGACGCACCGCTTGGCAGTGGGAAAGTGGATGGCATCACCTTCTGCATGCCGTGGCCGTGCCTGTCCTTACACAGATGCTTCTTTAAATCAGGTCTAGTTTACGGTCGATCCACTTCTTGCACCCCGCCACTAATACAGGTTCACGTGGTTCGACCAATAAGAAAGGTGGAAAGCACATACCACTCACAGAGATGTGGCGTAACCTGAGAGGACTGGTGGCGCACAGACTGGCATCGATCTGACCTGATCGATTCAGCAGGGGAATTCACTGGGGAATCGATGCCAAATTAAAAATGTAGGTCCTTGGGTACCATTGAGCACTGGGAATAAAGAAATCCATTTATTAACTGTGAAGTATAAGATTTACTGAGCAGGAAGCATATTAGCACAATGAGCATGGTGAAGCTGGGAGCTTTAAAGGTGGTGTTCCACCCGCTGTTGGTGAAAAAGCACAGGGGTAAGTTTAGTTGTTAGATGTTAAATCTAATGTCTCATTTTTTAACACCCCTATATTAAAATGGTCACCTGTGGCCAGTAGTTTAAAGAGTAAAGAAGGTGAGCAAAAAAATTAGGCTAATAAACCAAGTGAAACATGATTATATATAAAAACACACATCCTAACCCTCAGTGTCCCGAAACATGCCTGTTAAAAGATACACACTCAAGGGCAGTAAGACAGCAGTGCTGGTTAAAAGCCTCTAATTACATAGCCCTGTGTCCTTTCACATACATCTGAGCTAGAGCTCGTCGGACACTAACAGCAAAAATGACCTGGATCACAGTAAAAGGTCAATCAGAGCATTATTAGCAGGCTGTGCTAACCTATTTGACAAGAAGCTCTTTCCTGGTGATATTGACTCTGTTGAAAATCATTTATTTAATCAATGAAAAGGGCAAACCTCCAAATGACTTAAAGAAACAAACAGCTCAAGACACAATTTAAACGGAACCTTCTGCCACTTGCTCCTGTTTCTTTAACACTGAGTACTAGCAATAAGAATCCAGCAAAACTATGTTCCGGCTCTGAGGCCATTTGCAATAGTTCAGCTTCTTCAGTTATCAGAAAACTGTGGCTACTTTACACCAGCAGACATGTAACACCCAGAAAAATCACAGTGTTGACAATGAAAGCTGACAGTGCTCTTGGCGGTGGCGTGTTGAGGGTGTGGGCACACAGCGTGCATATGCCTTTCACTGATGAGTGTTGCGGAGGTGGCTGATCTCCAGCATCTGCAAGGACAGGAAACTGGCTTGCAGCAGAAGAAACAAGAAGTTTGCAAATACAGCACTAAGGTTTTGAATATGTAAGAAGTGAGTATTAATCTGGCGAGCAGAACTGTGCTAGAACAAGATGGTATATCTATCAATTAATTCTTCAGCCGTGTAAGTCCAGTCTGTATCAATGTGTCTGCTAAGCTCACAATGTTATGTAAATGTCTTGAGGGGGGTTATTGAGTTTAGCGGACAAGCGGTAAAAAGCCATCTATTAAACTGATGGGCTGGCGAACAGCTATGCTTTTACAGGTCGAACGGGCACAGGATGGCCTTCCATCCCAGGATAGCTGGAAAGAGCAAGGGAATGTAGCAGCCTGACGTGACGGGCCGTGATTTAGTGCAGGTGCCGGTGATCGTTATGATGAGTAAGTGCGGGACATTGGTGGATGCGTCTCCTCAGTCTGGCCGTTTGGCCGCCAGAGACTGCAGGGTGAACGTCGAGGTGATTTCGATTTGGAAGGCCGACAAGGCAATCTGGGAAGGGGGGGGGGGGCATGGGGGACGTTAATCATGTCCTCCGATCCATCAAAAGAGGGACCATCTCTAACTTTTACCAGCTCTCACCAACACATATACCATGGCACTCACACCACCTTGCATGTGCTTCTCCACTTTGATCCTGGACAGTCTCCAGTAAAGGGTGTGGGTGGTGTGCCGAGTCTGTGTGTGAGTGAAGTCAGTGTCTTGCGGCCCTTGCAAACCAAGCATCCCTCAAGACTGTTGAAGGAGGATGATACACTTTACGCTTTCAAAGGGTTCACAGAAGGGCCCGATCCCTTTTCATCTGATCTGCACAGTGAATAATAAATAAGACAGCGCATTTTGGATTGCTGCCCCTTGAAGTCACAGGACAAACAGGATGGTGTTAATATTTCACGCTCACAAATTAGTGCTAACATCTGCAGAATGTTGGCTAGCAACAGGCTCAAACCAAAGTCTGGGTGGTGGTAGGTTTAGGGACTCTCTGGCATGTTTGAATAATGCTGGCCAATAAGCATGCATGAGCCTCCCGAAATTCTGTCCAGTGAGCACCAGCTACATGGCTAAAGATTAAATGTCAGCCAAAGAACATATTGGTGGCTCCAGCAAAGGGACTCAATCTTATTCTCGGAGCAGCGAGTTTTGTGTGATATACCTTTTACTCTCCACTGGGCTTGCTAGCCTACAGCTTCATCGTAATGCTTAACATACTGTCCAGGGTGTTGGATTGATTACTCTGCACTGTATGTAGAGGAATTGCAAATGGCTTTGATGCCCAGCCCGAGGAAAAGATCTTGTTTGCATGGGATGGAATAGCATGACATTCCCCATGAAAACATCAGTTGCTAGGTCTCAAGAACAGGATAAACGTTATTCTCCACAACTTACAGTTATAAAGCACTAAGCAGTCTTGGCACAGGAATTGCACCATATAGGAAAGGAGGTACCGAGAAAATTCTCTTCTAGCTTATTAAGTTTCCAGATGAAGCAGAAATCTTTACAATTTTCATATTGATTTTTTTTCCAAATGCAATTTTACAGATTTTTTTAAGGTAGACAAGAAAAATGACAGATATGGATTACACCTGTATTCATCACCTTTGATGTGATTTATATGTATGAATTACACCTTACTAGTTACATTTAAAGGAGAAATAAAATTAGCATGTGTGTGTGTATCTGTTAGTCTGTATAAAATCCTTCCTTGGTTAACTGCACACATCAGTAATTGTTCCTTTGTGACAGTGGGCAAGAAGGCAGGCCAGTGCACACTGCAGAATGGGAGCATTAGATGAGCTCAGGGTCATTCCTATAGATTAGCTTAGACAATGTGTTTAACATGCTGAATGATCCCCAGTTAACTCGAGGTGAAGCCCCCCAATGGCCTGCCCCCTAGCATGACACTCTTAAATCTTCAGCCTCAGCTCTCAACCTGGCTCAGCGTATCCAAGGGCTGTGTTTAAAAGCAGACTTTCACAAATGAAAAATTTTCAGTGCTAAGCTATGACGGCTTTATGTAATTATTTCGCAACCTTGGATGATTCTCTCGTGGAATTAACTTTTAGCTCTTCTTGAATGGGTAAAATTAAAAGCCATGGACAAGTGGACAGGAAGAAAGGGTGAGGAGATTCAAGATATTTAGAACAGTCTTATACCATCAGCTTCCTCTCTATTTCTTCCTGCCCATTTTACCATCTTAGCATCTCTTTCACACAATCTTACATAAAAGAAATGATCTTGAGCAGACAGAGATACATCTATTCTCACCCATAAAGACATCTATAATAATATGAAGTCACTGAAATCTATGCTGCCACTCTGCTGCTTGATACAAAGAGTCAAAGGGTGTTTCTCCATACCTAGAATGCAAAGATCGTACTTGTGGTCTTGGCAATAGTGTTCTTGCTAATGCAATAAATCATGGAATAGTTTTCGTTTGGTGAGGATGTAACCAATGTATCCCTGGTGTTTGGCGTAGGGCAAGAACAACATCGGAGGATTTTTACCATCTCCCGTGCTTCTGTTCTTAGTACTTGGCAATGGAAGATTAAGTTAATTGGACACACAAGAACACAAGTACAGTGAAGTACGGATACCGACAAACACCCAAAGAATCTGTTCATTGGAATCGACAAAATGTCTGTTGGTGTTGTGTCAGCAATGAATTATTTAATATTCTGTATACTGTACACACTGTAAGTAAATATGAACACTTCTCCCATATGACAAAAAAGGGTGGCTGTGACACAATCAGACACACTAATATCTATGCTGTGTATAGCATCTGGAGCTACCGACAAGATATGCCCAGGCATCTCTGACAAAACGATAACAAATTCACCAAAGTCACATCGTAGGAAGCTCTTTGCAACCAGGGATTCCAGCTAAAGTCTCAAAGGACAGATTATACAGAGTCACACGATTGGGTCAGAGACACATCAATCATAATCCACCATACAGGCACCAGTATAAGTAAAGCAGACCTCTGAAATACACATTTGACTATACTACCCAAGTCGGGGTATTATTGCTGTTATATATTTTATTTATTTTGTGCATGAAAGCTTTTGTTGATTGATTCGCTCTTTGAGCATGAGTGTCACATGACGCCTCGCAGTTGCTGGTGGACAGCGATAATCTTCACATCCACCCCGATTCTCCTCCCTCGGCTGTAATTTGGTATTTATTTCTCAACTACTTCATGTCCAATCACCAATGGCGCTACTCTCCATCGCCTCCTAATCCATGCCACACAGCTGTTCCGGAAAGATTACGGCACAACAAAAACAAAAAAACGCAATAAATAAATAAATATGGCTTTGATTGAAATGAAAACTGGCCCCATGGATGAGAAACAGACTTCTATTTGCACCAGGAAATATTGTGTCATGCCCTCCTGTAAGATTTACTTCCAGTTCGTTTTGGAAGGACACACTAAATTTAAATTTCAATTTGGCTTGAAAGGGCACTCTTCATTTTTAAAAGGGAGGGGGCATTCTTCTGCAGGAATGACTTGGCAATGACAGGTTTGTCACTCAGTGTTGAAACCTCACTCGTCTGCCATGAGAGTAAACACTAGCCAATCAATTCCCCATCATGGCCCATAGATCACTGTCCTGGAGCCCGAACGTGGCTTGACTGCACATGAAGTCACATGATAGCTGACAAAATCATTGCTGCCATTAAATGTGGGCTCAGATAGCATTTTTGTGAAGCACCAAGAGCTTCTGATTTTAGGTACATGGTTTGAACAGCTATATAGACACTATTTCTTTTTTTGACATAAATCTGTATCTACAATAGGCAGTCTGTCAAAACCGTAACTGTTATATCCAAGTGCGGTTAAATCAGAGGTGTGTATGAACGGAAGACACCTTCTGACAACAGAGCTATATGCTACATCCGCTCTCTCTGAATTTCTTTATCATTTGTGTTTGGTTTATGTTTCTTCCTTAAATAATCAAAGGTACCTTTGCATGCATGTTCTCAACCCTGCAGCGAGCTGTCACTATGGATATGGGCATATACCGTAGATGCTTTCAGGAGAAAGAGACAGCTTTCAAAAAACAAATACCACATGACGTCTATGGCGCACGGTTGCGTAAGTTGGATGGTCTATGGGTGTTCTGCCAAGCGAACGGCGATGTCTGCAGAGGAAAGGTGGCTGTCCGTCAGCAGAGACGGGCACACACTGCACCACACGCCCCGTGAGTCAACCTATTGCTTCCCAACTTGCTGCTTCTCTGCCTGAATGTTGCTTTTTTGGCCACAGGGGTTGTGAGGCTGTCACTTCGCTATCAGAGTTGCCAGTTTGAAATCTGGAATTTGGAAAAATATTGTTCCCGCAGTCCCTGCCTCTCCCTTTGTACCTGTGCAAGCATGTCTTTCCTTTTCACTTTCTCTTTGACACGTATGGAATTAAACTCTACAGGCGGCTATTTCTCCATCCCTTTTCAGGGCATCGGATGTCCTGTTAAAACATCTTATGTATGTTTCAATTTCATTTTTTTTTCAGCTTCAACTGATAAAAAATGTATAGTACATTTCCTGATATTGATGATACCTATAATTAATATTTCTCGTAAGACATGATGTAATTCATAATGATGTGTTGAAACTGATGAGGGTATAGCATCAGGGCATGATGAATAGCTGTTGCCTCACACCCCCACTCTTTGTGTACTGAGTTGGCATGTTTGCCTGTTGTTTTGTGGCTATCCTCTTGGTCTTTCAGTTTCTTCCAGTTTCTTTTGCAGTCCAAAGACATGCAGTTCGGCTAAAGGGAGTTTATCAACTGCACAAAGAATATGATTGTGTGTGCGTGTGTGTCTGCGCGTGTGTGTGTGCCTGTGTGTGTGTGCGCGTGCGTGTGTGTGTGTTTGTGTGTGTGACCCCTGTGATAAACAAATGTCCTGTTCAGGGTTTCTTCCTAACCTGTGCTACCTAGGATAGGCTCAAGTCCCCCTCCACCCACCACCTTCCACCATGACCCTGACCAGGAAAAGAAATTAGAAGATGGATAAAATAGACAAGCATAATAAGAGAGAATCTGACATGGCCAGATATTCCTCCTCAGATTATTAGCGCGCCCGATCCTTTAGCACCTTGCTTATGTACCCGCTAACCTGCTATGAGAAGTCCTGATGCAGCATTACACAGGCACTTGGCACAGCGCTCCTCAGAGCACAGCTGCTGTTTCATTCACAGGCCGATAGAGATGCCAGGCAAACCAAGCCTCAGAAAGCAACATTACTTGTGTTTATGCTCTGACAGCAGGTATGTCAAATACAGAATGGCACACTATTTACTGCTATTTGTCTACATTTTTAAATGGGCCTAGTAGTTACAAGATGTGATGGAACACATTTTTTACAGTATTTCGAAAGCCCACTACGTGACAAGCTAATAAAAACCAATTTTATAGCAGCACTGGCACGCCTAACATACTGTAGACAGATACACTGCTACATACGGGGGTGGCTAATATACAAGAGAAACAGTAGAAAGGACAATTTAGAGACGAATGAAACACTACTGTAAAAACATAAATCATTAAACAATTTAACCCAGTGAAAGAAAAAATACTTATATCTCTCTCAGCCAACAAAACGCTCTCAGGATTTATTATCCAATATCATAAATTTTATATACCTCGATTTCTTTCAATGTCTGAGTCTGTATATCTTGGCACTGTATGTTACCCCTTAGTATAAACTCATTACTTACAGCTCATTATCAACAGCTGAATTATAAGAACAAAGAGCTATTAAAGCTGGAGTCCCAGCCATCCAATCAGCTCCTGTTAGCACCCTGCCCATATTCTATGCCATATATGAGGTCAGTCGCTACCCAAAGTGTTAGTTGCCCTGCGATGAATCAATGGTTCTGGGCATGTAATGATCAACCAAAGACCAAAGGGGAAAGGGAAGAGACAGGAACTGTGGAGGTATCCAAATTATGCAAGGCTGAGTGCTGCTAGAGGCTTCCAGGAGCTGGTGGGAGGGCATGGCATAGGGGAGAGTGATGGGGGTTAGTCCTCCTGGAGTGAGTGGGGCGTGGATTGGGGACTGCTAGCACTGGTTTAAGCAGCAGAGGGAAACGTAGCCTGACAGGTGAGCCCTTAGGGACTGACCAACATGGATCCGTCTGTCAGAGAGGGCACATCAAGCATGTCACAAGCCAATGCATCAAACAGGACAAGGAGAAGGAACGGGGGGAAGCATTGGCAGGCGGACACCTCTGTGTAATCCAGCTAACCTCTAGGATGTGGTAAAAGCACAACCCATCATTCAAAGAATGACAATAAAATAATTGCTGACAGTAAGGAAAAGCACTCTGAGCTGTATACCGCATCTCCAGCAGATTAATGTTACAACCTATACACCACAGAACTAAAATGTACCGGTCCAAGTGCTGACCTCCAGTGGGCAGGCTTGAAATTTCAGCCAAAGAAAAAAAACACCATTTAAAGTAATTTATAGTGTTTCAATTTCCGAGGTTACCGTTTAGATCCAAGGAGACACCGTGCAGCTAGGCCATCAAAGTCCAGAAAAGATCCAATGCAGTAGGGTTTTGTGAAATATTATTAAATGGCTATAAAACACAAAACAGACAAAACAGATTTTTTTCACCATCTCCCCTGAGCAAGTTTACTGGAACAAAAAATCTGTTTAGCTTTCTTTGTATTGATTGTGATTGGTATTGATTTGTTGCCAAGCCTTGTAAGTTGTTTAAGGTGGATCTATGGAGTAAGAAGAGCGCACTCTTATTCCAAAGATCAAACACCGCTGACAGTCAAACAGCTCCTTGCACTATGGAAGGACAAGAATTTTCAGAGACCTTCAGAGAATCAACAAAGGATGCTTCTCATTAATTGAATGGAAGGCCATTCAAAGACCACATTGAATTAATTGTATTACATTAAATTACAAACCTCTATGTGACAAGTGCACTAAACCTACAGCATATGTCTTGCTCCACAGAAACATCATTTAGCTCTTGGAAGGAAATGTTCTGTGAATGTGCTGAGTTACAGTATGGATTTTTTTTTTTTGTGATTAACTTTTTATTGACAGTTTTGGAAAATCAACAGAACATTAGCACAAAAACATTGACCGTTATCACATTAAGAACAAAAGTCAACAGTACAGATATTTTGACTTTGACATTCTCCCCAGATTCCTTACAATTTCTGTGCTCCCATAACCTGGTACTTTACTGTATCTACCTGTCAAAGAGCTCGTTACAGTTACCCCCTACCTCCCAAGCCCATACAGAGAGCATTATTCCCTGACGGGAGCCAGATTACAGCCATTGTGCTCATTGGTTTAAGGTTTAAGAGCCATTGTTTCAGGGCTGGATTGATCACATGGATGCTGGAACTACTGGCCACATTACAGAGAGTGACTTCTCTAGTGATGTAGCCACTGGATTGGCAGGAGTAAAATAAAATGGCACTACTGTTAACTGCAGTATAAAGCAAAGAACAGGAACTGTAAAAAGCTGGAACTGTAAGTGTATAGCAGGTTTTGCTGGAATGAGTGGCTAAACGCTGACAAGTAAACATCTGGTTGGACAATGACAAAAATCTTTTTGGTGAAGTAGAACAGGCTATTACCTCTAAGTGAGCTTTGGATTGCCTTTAAAAGGATGGATTGCGGGTTGAATTGGTTAAAGAAATGTTCGGGTTGTTATTCAGAACAAAACCGTGGTCAGCGAAGTATCACAGGGAAGTTTTGTATTATTGCAGTCTTCACATCAGATTTGGTTTTGCTGGCCACACCTTTGCAGCACAATGACACAGATGACACTGGAGTGAAGGTCCTTCCCTGCGAGAACTTTAGTTTGGTTGGACTCAAGGTTGAGACTGAGCCTGTCAAGAGATGTAAGGAGGACTTGCATGTCCTTAACAGGGGAACCCAAGGAAGTCGGATGTGAACCTGCTAAGTAAAATCCCACCCCCAACAACGTCCTGAGGGGCGTCAATGCAAATTGATATGAGGGGGGTGGGGGGATACATTACTGGAAATGATTTATCTTGTTTGCAAAACGATTTTAGGAACTCCATCTATCACTGTGTTTGATTTTCAGAGCAGCATCCTCAAGCCATTTATCTGGGTCATCCCCATGCTGAAAATGTATCTTTCCATCTGCCACACCGACACCAACGTCCAAGTCTCACCTCCATCTTCTCCGGCTCACATCATTCTGCCTGAGAAATTTCAAATGGGGTACATTAACATTCAAGAAAAAATCCACATCCATTTCTTTCCCATGCAGAGAACAAAAAGGGGGCGGAGTCTGTCAGTCAGGATGACAGATATTTTTGGAAGACAGAAGAGACCCAACAAAAGTGAGATGGCTGTAGACTGCTAAGCTGGGAAGCTACAAGAAACACACATATCCACCACAGAACAAACTGGTGGTGGGGAACATGAATATGATCTTTAAAAGATCATGTCTACACTGGTCTTTATATTATGTTCTAGCTCAGATTTCTTTATATATGTGACTGAGGTAAAATGTATTTTTACAAAAGAACATTCACAGACTTTTCATTCGATACAAAATGGTCCATATGGGATGCGGCTTATCACTCTGACCTGCAGGTTTAGTTACTTTAATCTCACTCCAACCACCTGAAACCAATTTTCTGTTTTTACATACATCATGCCCTGATTTCACTGGCCCAAAGTGAGTGGAGTGGAGTGGAGTGGAGTTTTCGGAAAGGAAATTGCCAAGTTATTACCTGTCACTTCGTCAACTAATTAAACCTTATTCTTTGTGATCACAGTTATGGTTAAAAAGGGATTATTTAAAATGTTGAAATATCATACTAAAAATAAAAGGCATCTTGTGATTATAAGAGCCTTTGTTGAAAGTGTTATACAGAGCTGCCAAGTTGAATAATGTGTTTAAATGTGTAGTAAACACATTATAGGACTGGCTCAGTAATTACCAGTCTGCTTCTTCTAGCATTTTTAAACAATTCTATGTATAGTTTATTCATTCCTGCATATTAGAGCCAATGGTTCATAAACACTGTCTCCAGGCACTGGGGTGGATGCTCATCACACCTGAAAGACCACAGAACTGTCATGTTTTTTTTTAATCTTGTCACTACTATCTGACCTGAGTGTAAACATATCCACAGGCACAATACTAGACGTCTAGATCTACACCCTTTTCATTGATCTTACATGTGGGGCAATACCATGCTCTCTCTGCCAAGCCAATTAGTTCATTGTGT
>JAAGVU020000036.1:15469093-15485331 GCA_011763525.2 Mormyrus iriodes | reverse complement strand
ATATCTAGTGTTTCTTCCAACACAGTTTTGAGAACAAAAATCTCCCAGTGGGTCACTTCCTCAGTGAATCCACACAGTGTGCTTTTAGTTTTTCACAGATGCACACACGGCAATGACGAGTGGGTAAAATGGAGAGTTAATGGCTAACTTCACAAAGCCAATTTGAATTTTAACAAAATCGGCAGCTGTCAGACTTATCACATTATCAAGTTCTTGTTTTCTTTTCTAGTTGAAAGGCAGATATCAAGCATTTTTCCCAGGAAATGATAAACATTTTTGAGGCATCAAATCCTTCCCGGGAGCTAGAGAGATGCTGTGAATATGGTGCAAATCCTCAGGTGTAGCAATGGTGCTTGTCCTTTCTCCAGCTCTCTTCTCTGGGCCACATTCATTACACGATGTAACAAAGATTTGTTTCCTTCAGTGTTTTTATGTTTCTTGTATAATTCCGAAGTGCTGATTATAATTGCAATATTTATTTTCATCAACATTTTGGTATATATTAGGTCAAGTAAATATTCAAATTTTCTAAAACATTTTGTAACATTTTAGTGCTTTCTGCAGCCAGGTATCTACAATATGAAGCATAGTGCCTGTAGACAAAATTCTGCTTCCACCGCTTCACATTAAACTGGGACTAATAAAGCACTTCATCATAGCATTGGATCACAACAGAGAAACATTTAAAAAAATGCGATCAATGTTTCGCAAACTATCAGATGCTAACGTTACGGCTGATGTGTTTGGTAGACCAAAGGTGAAGCAGATGTTTGCATCAGGAACTCTTGAGAACAAAATGGCAGAGGTAGAAAAGAGAGCCTCAGATGCATTTAAGAATGTTGTGACTGGTTTTCTGGATAACAACAAAGTGGAAAACTATAAGGAACTTGTTGAAGAACTGCTTGACAGTTACCGTAGTTTAGGACACAGAATGTCACTCAAGCTGCACAACTTGCACTCACATCTTGATTTTTTTCGACCAAATGTCTGTGCTTTTAGTGAGGAACACTGAGAACAGTTTCATCAGGACATGCAGTTGACAGAGAAAAGATTCCAGGGAAGGTGGGATGAAGCTATGATGAGTGCCTATGTCTGAAACTTGGTTTTCTACAGACAACACTACTTATAAAAGACAAAAATGATCCAACTTACAGTTCTGAGGCTTTGGCACTGTAGCATTCATGTTACGTTAAACTGCTTCTTGGGTGTTATGCTTGTACCATGTACATTTTACGAATGTGTAATGACAGATTAATGCAGCTAGCGTGTATATGTTGTCAATATATATTGTTTTACTTTTTATGAGCATCGTTGATGATATACAAAACTAATATGATTTTCTTCATCGCGTCAAACATTAAAAAGAAAAGTGAAATAGAACTTTTATAATAATTTGTAGCATGGTGTTAGAGCTCAACATTATTCTCTCTTCACACACACAATCTCAGCTTGTATTGTTAGCTTTAACAAATATGGAAATCTTCAGATTCGCTGAGTAGAACAACCAGAGACTTGAGTGGGTCATAAGAAAGATCCACCCCATCTTGCGAGAGTGCAGGTTAATTACCGGTTCTGGCTGTGGATATTCTCTAATCCTCGGCGCAAAGTCATTCTCGTCTAATCTAGAGCTTAAAAGAAAGGCAGTGAAGGTAAAAAGATGAGAGAAAAATGTGAGAAGAGCAAATATAGTGAAAATTGGACCTCATTGCTGAGGAAGCCCCCCCCCCCCACCATGCAGAAGGGCTCCAGGAGGGAGGCGAACAAAGGCCGCATGATAGATTCTCCTTGCTCTTAAATGGCAGTACCAGGCACTCCATCAGCACAATGAGCGAGCCCTAGTGGAGGAACTTTGCCGGATTTATGATTGCAAGGGCCTCGTTACAAAATCCTGCAACCCCACTGGGGATTTCGAACCATTGACACAAAATTGAAATCTCTCCTGCAACAGCAATTTGGAGTTTTAACTTACAGGGCTTGATTTGTGGTTGAGTCCTTGCGAAGCAGTTGTGATGGCCCTGTGCAAGTAGATGCCACTGCAGCACTGAGCTCTGAACACATTGAAGAGGAACGCAAATGATTCGGGGAAAGGTCAGGCCACTGGTGACTTACTTACGTTAGATATATTAATCATGATCGCTCAAAGCCAGTTAGAGCCAGTGTACAGTTTTATGACACTGAAACAGTCGCAAGCAGTCAAAGCCGAACTCCTCACCATGAACAGCTTTAATTTCAACCGCAGGTTCTTGTATTTCGTTTTCCACATTCACGGTAAGACATGCCCAGTGATGAAAGAGAAAGTTATTGCCCTTGGTTCATTCTTTTTAAAAAAGGCAGTCAGTCTGGCTTAGAGTGCTTCCCTACACAGGTGTTCATAAAACTTGCCTCTTTCTTTCATCGACCTTTGAGCTATTTAGAGCAATAAATCATACTGCCAAAGCACGTGCTTCTAACATGACACCCAATGTTATAAAATGAGGCTATTTTTATAATACCTTATTTTTAGGCTATAAAGCAAAGGTTTTCTTTTTCATCTACTAATGGCTTCTTCTATGCACAGTGATGGTGCAAAGAGGGAAGGGATGGGGGACTTAGCCATGATGGCTTTTCTTACTTCCTTTCCTTTGGTCCCTGTTGTCACCTGTCAAACTCATCTGACCCCTGACCTCCCACCACTAGACCATGAGGGAGGAGGGAGGGAGCACAGCACTCGCTCCCTGACACCACATGTCAAGATTTGACAGTCATGTGCAGGTGACCCACGCGGCGTTCCGTGTCACTGACGGCATACATCCGTGTGATTTCAGCCACTATGTGACCCAGTGGGGGGAAAGGGATTATGAGCGGGCCGGAATCACAAGCATGTGACAAGAGGCTCACTGAATTGTCAGCCCCTCTGGCCCGTTTCTGCGTCGCTGCCCACCCTTTCCGAGCTACTGGAGAAACAGTAAGCATGGCCTAATACTGACTGCAGTGACAAATCGCCGCCTTTTAGAGATGGAGAGCCAATGTGCCCTAGATGTAGGGCAGAGTCTCATACCCCTTACGCCACTAAAGAAGGGAGCGCATCAATTTCTGATAATTACACCCTCATCAAACAGAGTTTAATTTCAGATGACTGTCTCTCATGCTTCAGATCTTGTTAGTTCTTGTAAGTTCACACCTATAGTCCTCCTATAAGTCCTGTTTTCCCTTAAAATGTTACAGGTTTTATCTTAAAACAGCCTGCGAAAACTTGTCAGCTGCTACAGACAATGCACATCCCCATTCAACCACAACAAAAACAGCCAAAAATAAGACCTGAATAAGTACAGATGAATCATACAAAAACTAGTCCACCGATTACCAAAAACGTGAGTCTAGGGTCCAAATTCAGAGGTGAGGGCTCCATGAGCGAGACCAAGAGCAGAGACTTCTTCCTGCCCCTGACACAGAAAGAAAACAGAACGGGTGACATACCAAGCAACAGAAGCACTTTTACATATAACCCAGCAGCAACAGGCCTGAGGCATGAATTCCAGGGCCTTCAATACCCCCATCCCCCAGCATCTCCCAGTTGAGTCTGTTCCAGAACTAGAGGCACCCCTATGCTTCACAAAACGCTGCCACGGGAGCCATCGTGGCAATCAATAGCCTCCCTAGCCAGGTGCTAAAAACGCTATTTCCATCTCACGCTGCTGATCAGGGTGAAAAAATACATATCAAACTCTCCCCACCAATGGCCCAGTGACAAATAAGGACCTGCTGTCACAGAGTGATATTGATTAAGAGGGAAAATGTGATCATTTTGTATTAACTCGGCCCTCAGAGCCCTGTTTTGTCAGGTCCGCTGAAGGAAATTAATGCTTTCATATCACACTTAAGAAAAATATGGGTTGTTTCGCCCCTGGACAAAGAAGTCCATGCCACTCACGGGAAGGTAATGGCTTTCAGGAGAGAACATGATAATAGGAATTAGATTAAAGTCATTATTTAACATGGATACCCCGCCTTTTTAGGATATTTATTATTGCCTGTGACACCACTTTAATGAAGGCCTGGACTTGGCATTTCAAATATCAATTTCTAGCAATTACAGTTGCCATTATTTAAGAGGAGGAAATGAAATGGAGAAAAATGGTGGTCCGAATGAAATCTGTAGCAATCTGATAAGGTTTAAATTGTTCTAATGGTGTCATTGTTAATTTAGTCATTTCTTTCTAATTTAGTCACAGCCACAGTCAAGCCTAACTAAAAAGTTTAAAGCAATCAAATCACAGGTGTCACATTTTAGTCTTGAAAGCCCTGCATTTTGATTATGTTATTATTGAGATTAATAACAATATTAATAACGATAATAATATTCACCACTGCCTTCCAATCTTAAAATGAAATCTAGGCCTCTTGCTAACATTCATCAGTGTACGATTCAATCATGGGGCTACAAATCACAGTACATCCATTACCTAACCAGGACACATGAAATTCATTAGCGTGCTTTGTTGATGTTCAACTGCAGAAGGCCACTCTAAGACAGTTGCAGACTAATGGAATCTTGTGACACAGGGATGAGAGAAGGGACTGGGGATCCAGCTTTGGTATGAGTTAAAACAGCCAAGCGGAGCGAGAACAACAGAGCCATTTTGGCTTCAGCACAAGGGAAGCGCACAGGGAAATAAAATGGGTGTCGGGTCTTGGGCAGGGCTACAACTGAGACCAGCCATCGAGGTCTGGGAATGAAAAAATCTACTTACACTTACTGGTAATTAAGCACAGACGACAGAATGGGCTTGACACCCAAACTTGCTCTTCCTGGGACTTCCACCCCCTGTTGGCCTTACACCAAGATTATTGTGATGCTTACACAGTAATTTCATTAAACAAGCTTCATAATTTTCAAGCTGCTACTGACCTCATTTTCACTGGCATTTTATTTTGGATTCTCCACATTAGGTATGTACACATTGCGCCTATGAGCTCTGCAGGCTGATACATAAAAGTTAATCTTGAATATACGACAGTTAATCTTGAATATATCTACTGCAAAAAGAAAAGCGTGAAAGGCACCAACAAATACTGTCATGACCCCAGCAGAGTTCAGGCTGAGATATCACCACTTCAGTGCTAATGCATTGACTTTTATCTCTAGCTGATGACTGTGCAACCAGGCTTTGCGTGGTGAGACAAAGGCATTTATACAGGAGATAAAAGTTACAGATCTTTCCTGTCCTTTCGTATAGGGAGCATTGGAAGGTTGGTGTGTGTGTGTGTGTGTGTGTGTGTGTGTGTGTGGGGGGGGGTACCCATTACTAGATTTCTTCCTTAAGCTGTAAACCTGTAGCTTCTGTAGGAAGATAATTAACCTGTTCTTGCTCCCATTTCACACTAAGTGATTCTGTATCTATTCTTTATAACCTACTAGCACCACTGAGATTTGTTATTCCATGCATTCATTTTTTCCTATCTTTTTAATCTTTGAAGCTCTATAAAACCAGTGATCATCAAACTCCAGTTTCCTGTAAATATTTCTGGCCCCACCTTCCCTGCACACATCTAAGGCAGAATGTAGCTGTTTTCTTGGTTTCATGCGGAGCATAAACAGACCTGGTTATGAGACTCACTCACAGAGACCATCAAAACTCTTAGTGTAGCATTTTTTTGTTGTTGTCAGGAATGAAATTTAAATGAGTTCGAAATGAAGTGTGCCAAACATAAGACATGGTTTAAATCCTGCACCATCAGCAGGTCTGTCCGAATAAATAGGGATTTAAAAAGTAATTTTGGAGATGACGCACTCACCCTCTGCAACGTGGCATGGAGCTTCACACCCAGACAAGGTCTTCCCCATGGCCCAAGCTCAGTTGCTTATTAAAAGCGTGTGTCAACAAGCTACAAGACTAATGAATGTGACCCACCCCCTTCCCTGAAGGACAAAAACCTGTGGCATTCCATTAAGGGCTACAGTGTTTCTTTTATCATTATATATCCAATGAACACTACAATCCTACTGCTGCTTTGTATGCCACACTCCCAACGGCTTGCAGCTGCAATGGAGGCAAGGGGGTGGCAAACAGGTCTGGGTGTAGCTCTTCCAATACAGAACTGCCTTCAGCTGTCAATACAAAATAAATATAAGGACAAGGGTTGGCCTGACATGAAAAAATACAGGAATAAAAATACAGATATTTAAAATTATTTTGGCAAATGTAAAAATGTTGCCTGTATTCCAATAGTAAGGTGTATATTTTGGCAGCAGACCACAGAAGCACTGCCTAAGAGGGAGAATGGTTTTTGTTTAATGTTCCACAGCAACAGTATACCTTTATTGATTGCAATGACAAGGAAAGTGCTAAAAATTCATCATTATGTGCAAATCAGTTATTAAAGGTGACAGTACTAGTTGCGGTTTGAGGTTTTCTAGACATATAAAATTTACACCCATGCCAAGATTTGGAAAGGAAATAAAGGTTGTTTTCTTTTGGGATTTTCTCATCTCATCAGCTGATTTTTATGGGCTTTCAAGACATTTGGAACCGCAGCTTGCCAGCAAGCTTATTTCACATTTATAGTTCAACAGTTGGTCTTCTCTATCATTGTACAAAACAAAGAGATGTCGATCCAGAACAAAGTAAAGGGGACAAAAACATAACCTAGACTTAATTTTATACCCACCACCACACAAACGATCTTAATTAAATGCCCCCCATTACAGTAAAAGGGATTTCAGTTAAATGACTGGAAGGCTGAGTACCTATGCTTAGAAATTTTGGCAGATGATACTGATGATACCAATCTGACTCAGGGGAGGAGAGACCATAGAGACTGGGCACTTGAAATGGATTGCAGATGTACTGATAGCATGCAACTCATCAGACTGTACGGATGAATAAGACACTAACGTGCACTGAAATATCGCTGAAAAACCGAGGCTTTCTGTGAACCAGACTGTGCCACAGGTCGGACAGGAAAAGAGAAAGGGAGAGCTGAAAAACATGTTTATTATTTTTATTTTTATATTTTTTTGTCCACAGAAAACTGAAATATATTTTCTCTTTACAGCCATGAATCCTGGCTGAAATTGTATCCAAGCGCATGTGGGCGGATGCGACAGGCCTGACGGTAATCAGGTATATCAACTCCAAAGGCATAATCCTCCTCTCACTTCCAGAGAGACAGCAGAGCCGTCAAGGTGCTGCCTGCTACAAATGGACTGGATTACCGTGAGTTCCTGGGACTGGCAAACAAATGTCATTACACACCCACGCTGTCGATTTCGCACGACAGTCAGCGTGCCATTCACCCCCCACCCGCCCCACCCCCCCCAATCTACCGTAAGTAAAGTGTTGAAAACAAATCACCTGCCTAGGAGCCAATAGAAAAATACCATAACTGCTATTACTGGCTGTTATTGTCGCCTGTGAGAGTTGGAAGGGGTTAGAGGATTGTGGTGTGGGCTGCAGGGGTAAGCTCATCATCAAATTTTCACAAGTCTTAGGAAATCAAAGTATCAAACAGCAAGAAATTTCATCTTGGCCTAAGAAGCAAAGAGAAAAATAAGTTCCAGAGCCAACATTTATCGCACCAATCAGGTTTGGCAATTTCCTGAAAAAAAACAGGTCATTGCTTGAAACACCTGCCTCTTGGGCCAAACAGCAATTGGACTAGGAGGATCTGTCCTCTAGCAGCACTGCTTATTTTAAAGAGTGTTGGAGTGTAACTACAGAAGAGCAGTGCCTCAAAAAAACTCTGTGAGCAAAAAAGTTTTTTCAAGTAAACTGCGCAGAGCAGTAAAAACCAGTCACATTTGGTGTTCATAAATCTCTTTCATGGGAAGTAAAACCCTTTTGATGTTCATCACATTTTCATTTCCATCTGCAACTGAGAATACTGGGATATACTGCTGTGTTTAAACCACATTTTCATTATTGTCAGCAATTTTAATTCAGCTTCAAAATAAGCATATGGATCATCAATAAACTACATTTACATTTTATTTAACAGAGGCTTTTGTCAAAAGTGATGGACACTAAACTAGCAAGACACTTTTAGCTGGCTAGTTTTAGTTTAGCTTCTATACAAATTTAACCATGGTTTGAAAGACATTTATGAGACACTATCCATCTGTTTTCCCACTGTGTATCCAGAACTGAGTCTATATCACCGCGCATGGCACAGCTCAAGGATTTTCCCTGGGTGGGAAACCAGTCCATCGCAGGGTACATACATATATGCATACAACAGATGCCAATTATCCTAACAGCATGCCTTTGGGCTGAGACAGGATACTATAGGGCCCAAAAGAAACCCACATCACCTGGGGTGAACATTCAATCTCACAGCTATGAAGAAACCGTGCTGCCCACTGTACCGCCATGTTGCCAGCATGAGGAATCATGACTCTTTATTATTGCACGATTACATATGGAGGTGAGGATTTCAGCCCTGTATCCCAGAGCATTTGTTACGCAGTGTTACCATTTCCATGAGGTATCTTCTAGCCTGTACAGCCTTAGCAGGTACCCCAGCTTAGCAGGTTTGGATATACACCTGCTCCTGCAGTCTTGACAACAAACTGAATGCCAGTTACTATTATGGGTGTACCCGTCTTTATTTATACAGCAGTCCTATACCACATATACCGGGTAGCCATTTTTGTATCACAAGCAACGGATTTCATAATTCATTCAATTTTTGATCTGTTAAAGTTTTGAAATTCAATCTAATGGTAGACTGGATAATTTAACAGTGAGCCATAGACGGAGGGAATAATCCCTTTGAGAGTCCTGAGACAGCAGCCTTCACCTCACCTCAAATCTGCACTGGGCTCCCAGCTCCCTGATATCGATATGTCAGCAGCCATACCACCTGCAGTTCAGACTATGTAACCCATCTGAAGGTAAACAGGCTTGCATCTGGCCTGTACTTAGATGGGAGACCAACTAGGACAGCTGGGTTGCCGCTGGAAGAGTTGTTGGTGTTGCCAACATGTTAGCCCATCCTGTGGTCATTGTGGATCCCAGTGCATTTACTAGGACACGGTGCTGTAAAAATGGCGCTTTCCTTTGGAAGAGACATAAAACCAAGGCCCCAACATTGAGGTAATAATACATCCCTGGGCATGTTTTGAAAGTATAGGGATGGCACCCTAATGTCCTGGCTAAAAAGTGCCCTCTGGCTTCCTAAACATCCCGCATGTCAAATTAGTGAATTCTCTCATATCCCTTCACCACCTTCGCTACTATGGGGATGAGCATACTTGTGCAGAATGGCTGCTGTTGCATCACCCAGGTGGGAGCTACACAGCGGTGATGGTTCAAGTTGCTTCCCACCGCTTCTGTAAAGCACTATATAAATGTAACATTCGTACAACCTACTACAGCAATGGTATTCAGACTTTACTTTGACAGGGCTCCCCTAGGGTTGATATATTTGTCCTTACCCCCCCCACACACTCAAAGACACACAAAATGGTATTCCAGATATGTCATCATATTTTCTGTTTCTGCTCGTTTTAGGTCCTGCTTTGCCATCATATTCTCTTTTAGCACTACTAGCTAGAAATTTATTCATTGTTCCTCCAAGTATGTCAACATTAACTGAGCAACTTTCCCACCATAAACTTTCATTACGTTACTAGTCATAAGAGTTTGATGCATTAATTTGAATAATTTTCATTTATTAATGTCAAATGATTTGTACAGGCATATAAGGTGTCCACATTATTTTTAATATTTCTGAAGGTTGCAAATTCGAAACAAATCTGCCCCCAATTTAATCCCTCCTACACAATTGTTTTATTTAATTCACCCCGCGATTCTTTCTTCAGCTGTGACGCTATTTGGTAAATAGCAGAGGCCCTGTTTACATTTGATATTAGAACGTGTCTCAGGCGATCAGATCACAAGTAGACAGCCAAGACACATCACTGTTTACACCTGTACCTGTCATGCATCTCCAAGGTGTCCAGCTGACCACTTGCATTCAGACTTCATTTCTGCGTGACGTCCTTGTCGGGGATGCATCAGGATGCATTAGTGTTTACGTGGTCAAATGCGTCCCAGACCACCTTTGTAAGTGGTTTGAGTGATCGAATCACAATACCTCTTGGTGGTCATTTATGCTTGTATTTAGTGCTGTCCACTTGCAATCCTATCACCCAAGACGCATTTGAAAACCAAGTGTAAACAGGATTGGCTGCCATAACTATCATGCAGATGAAGAGTAAGAGGGCGCGGGGCTCTGAGGCTCTGAGGCACAATGGGCTTATTAATACAATTTCCAGGGTTTCATCCCCAGGGCCCATGTAAAAATCAATCTTCAACACCTACTTTTTACCATTTAGTTCATTCATCTGCCTATGTGATGTGTCTATTGTCTCCTCTTTAGCTATCAGTCATTTGTCTGTTTAGTATTTATTTCTAGTCATACACCGAAACACCCATTTAAAAACAATGTTGCAGGCATTTATCCTGGATGAAGCACTCGCTGTTTAGTTTAGACATTGGCTTCATGGTCCATAGATCTGCAGTATGATTACAGTACCAGTCAAAAGTCTGGACACACCTGCTTTTAAAGCATTAGTCTCTATTTTAGGCCTCGAGGCAATGAAACTGACATATCAAAATGACATCAAAAATTGCAACAACCAAGATAAGTGTTCATCTCAAAATGTTCTCAAATTTTAGACTTAGTCCCCTTTGGCTATGATGACAGCATTGCAGACTCTTGGCTTTCTTTCAACCAGCTTCCAGCCACCTGGAATGCTTCTCCAACATTCCCCAAGGAGCTTCAACAAGTTCTGGACACAAGTTGGTTATATCGGTCTTACTCCTTGATCCAACTCATCCCAAACTAGCACTATTGGGTTTTGGTTGGGCGATTGTGGGGGCCAGGTCACCTATGGCAGCACTCCATCTCTTTTTTTGGTAACAAGATAATACTTATTACATACCCTTAAGGTGTGCTTAGAGTCGTTATCTTGTTGAAAAGCAAATGATTTTTTCCATAGGTATGTCAGGACTTTTGACTAGTACAGTACATAGTCAAGTGCTGGAAGAGCCCTATAGGGCCAAAGGGAGATTAAAGCATGACAGAGAAGAAAGAAAACACTCAATTAAGCATCTTTTTAAAAAATGGCATAAGCAGTATTACCAGTCTGGAGCACCTCAGAGTAACCTTCAGCCTGCCATGTTTGCCTGCCCTGCAACCCAGACCTGAGGTTATAGGATATTGTGACCTCCCTGGAGATTGTAACCCCTGGAACCAGCCCTTGGCAAACCTTTCCCTACTCCAAAGGCCGAGTCTGGCACCAGCCTTGGAGTACAGGAGCAGGAGACAAACTGGACTGCAAAATAAAAAAAAAAAAACAAATTGAACATGTCCTGCTCCTGAGAGTGTCCCTTAGCTTCCAGCAGTAGACGAGGGAAATTGTAGGGGGTAAAAAAATCACTCCAATGATAATAACCCCATTAATGGCTCTGCCAGTTCCTTCTGAGCATTCACAATCTGTGCATGTCAGCCCCAGCCAAAAGCTGGGTGTTTTTTTCCCACTCTCATTTGGCTCACCACACCACAGAAGAAAGGCTAATTAAACAATCACTGTAAAGAAGGGTCTTTGAATCCCGATCCCCCTGTCCCATCGACTTGGTCACACTGCTCGTCTGTGCTCCCTCACAAAGCCCTCCTATCAGCGCCGAAGAGGAAGGAGGGTCTTCTCAATATTTTTCGATTTGGTTTGAAGAAACAAAATCCACATTAAAGCTGATGAGGGACAAATACCTTTGATTAAATGTGTCATCCCTTTCAGTTCCAAAGGCACAATTAAGCCTCTCAGTCAAAGTCTGGTTGAGAAAAAGGAGCCCCTGCCAATCATTCCAGTCTGCGCTCCGAAACATAAACACTGAAAGATTCAACTTTTTAAGATCTGCATTAAGACAGGCACATTGACCGGATGTCAGGTTAAATGTAACTGACCTTGCAACAGATAAATTCAGAATCACGGCTGAGAATGGGGTGCTTGTCTGGGTAAATCGAATGTGCACAAAAATAGTGCACACAGGCCTGTTGTTTAGAAAAGTAATTCACTGTTCACTCTTTATGTAGACTGTCCTTAACCAATGTTGTTCTGTCTGACCAGAGTTTTTTCTGAGAGGACACACCCCAATTTATGAGGCAGTCAACAGTCTAAATGCGAGCTTTCTTTATTTCCTTTCTGTATTTCCTGTCAAAAGACATGCTTGTAATACAACAGACCTGGGGGGGTATTCAGAAAGGTTGGCCCCCATCCTCTAACTACTGAAATCAGATGTGTGATCATTCTATTGGTCATCAGCCATCCATCAATCCATTTATTTTCCATTTCACTTTTCATGTGTGGGTAAGGCTGGCATACAGAAGGCATCCAAAGTAATAATGGCACAACTGAGATCATGCTAATGCTCACCGTCCTCTTGCTGGTTCACCACCAAAACCTTCATATAAATATCATACTATAATCCATCAAGACTACTAGCTTAACCACTAAGACAAAGCCTGTGCTCCTGCAAATGACACATCTGCTGTTGCAACGACACCATTAAGAATCTAAGGCCCCCATCACTCATATAGTGAGACCACACTGTATCCCATCCACAGTCATATCCGCTGGCGGCAAAAGATGAAGAACATGGAAGTGACGTTTGCTTGTTTCCTGGAGCAGCCCTGCTGCAGTACACTTGGGTACAGACTAACTGAGAATTCTATTTACAATGACACCTTCCTGCCTGGGCCTCGCTCACATATACAGCATTTTTACTAGTGACAATTTTTTGACAATGATCTGACACAACTTGAAGTCATACGAATTTCATTAGTAATATTGTTGACAGCAGACCTCGCAAGTCTAATACACGTGACCATCACCTACAGTATTGACATTCTTAAGATTACATGCATGTTCTGTTCACCTACTTCACTGACATCTCACATTCATAAGTCATAAGTACTGTAAAACCAACATCCACATGCTCCTCCCACTCACGCATAAGAAAACTCTGACTTTGAAATTTCATACTGAATTTTCTAGAGCAGAGTTGCCCAATTTCAGTCCGGGAGGCCCAGTTTGCAATTTTCCTGCTCAGACACCCCTACAAAATCTGGTAATCAGCTGGTTACAATGTGTTTAAGCAGGGAAATCTGCAAACTGTGTTGGATTCTGGCCCTCCAGGACTGGAACTGGGCAACTCTGATCTACAGTAATAGTGATAACAGTGAGACCACATTCTGATGAACATCTACAATAACAGTGACAACATTGAAACATTGTCCTCAGCTGCCATGACTGAATGAGAAGGAACAACCCTCTATCCTCCCCTTGGTGACAGTAACCAGGCTTAGATGCCTCCTCGAGGTCGGAGTGTACAGCTCCATGGCACCACTCAGAATGGATGCTTCCCATGATGCATGTCAGTGGTCTGGCCTGTGATTCATCTCATGCACAGGGGAACAATTATAGGGCCTGCTCCTTACCTCCAGACTGAGATGGTGGTGAGAAGTGAGCATGGAAATGGTAAAATGATTGAGATTAGAGAGGAACGAGGATAGGGGAAGAGAATAAAGGCTCTCTTGTGAGCGTGAATATTTGTAGAAAATATTTTAGATGTGTTATAAGGCTGATTGTAAAACCCAGGTTATGCTTAGGCAACTGTTGAGCTAACTCATTTTGGCAGGCTGTGAGTCCTTATGTGAATATGTCAATTTGCATAAGGTTTGGTAACACACACAGAAGTGACACATAAACTAAAGGACAGGACAAAAGAGAGTGAAAGAAACAGAAAGAGGAAAAACGGAGCTTCAAAAAGAACAAAGCAGGTGGTACAACATTAGAAATTGTGCATGGTCCCTCTATTGACAGAGCCCAAAATTACAAGCAAGTGTGTCTATAACTGGCATCTATTTCATCATTTGTGCTTTCAGGTGACTTGCTCTATAGCCCATATAGTCAGCCACACGTTTGCAGAAAGCACATGCAACGGAAAATAAAAATGCCTAGACCTGCAGTAAGCAACATGCTTTCAATGCTGCCAGTATTTTCCAGTGTTGCGTATGCAACAAGGTTGTCAGTGGCCTGGCTCTCCTGAACAACCAGCATTGATTAACATCACAGGAAACTTGTGGGCGATACACATGTGGGTAGAGGGGATGCCGCTAGCCGCCTCCAGGGTGCTGCGTGTAAAGGAGGGATTGATTCTAAGGCCTGCCACCTCAAAGGGAAGATATCGGTAACTGGAAGGCTGCTAAAGGGTGTCATATAGCTAGATGGTTAACTTGGTTCATCCAGCATCTTAGGTATTGACTGTGTTGTTGCAGCATAATCTTGTAAATACATAAAAACGAAAATATAACAGCTTCAGATCAGGCTCTCTGCCTAATGGGGAAGTGACTCATGACTGCATGGGAAGTGGTTTGGACTGAGAAATGACTCCAGATGAGGAAAACAGAGGTATAATTCCAACTAGGAATCATTTTGAAATGGACACAGTTTGAAATGAAACTAAAACTGGGAAATTATTAAAACTGAGAAACAGTGCTGACTGGGAAATGGTCCTGGACACCTAGCTGAGAAAGAGCACAAAATGGGAAATATTTAGAGACCTACTGAGACAGGAGACCTTGGAGGAGAAGCACCTTAACCAAATGGAAAAAACGGTCCAAATCATAATCATAAACAAAGGGGTATCCACCCATGTTCCAAAACCACAAATCAAGTATAGGGTTGCAGTGAATCTGGAGACTAACCCAGCATATAGAAACAGATATGAACAAGGGGGGAAACTCTTTACAATATATAACTAAAAATACACTCTGTCACAGTTTGACCCGATCCATGGAATTTCAGTATTGGCTTACTATATCAGCTAATTGACATTTCTCTCAAGCCCTACTAGAAACTTTGTTTGGTTTAAATGAAGCAATGCTTCTTAAAAAGATGAAAAACAAAGAGGGGTTAAATTGGCTCTGGAGCGAAAACAAAATCTGCTTTCCCCTGATTCGGACTAGACTGTTGTTACCATCAATGTTAATCTGCACTTTTGGATCCTAGCTTTCACCACAGAGGGCAGAGGCATTTCAGTAAAAATATCAAGGAAACAAGAAAGATCACACCTGGACTCCAAACCTATAGTTCCTTAAGGGGACACAGGTGCACTGCTGTATACTCATACCAGTTCTTTGGTCTACATGACCATAGCTGAAATCCCTCTTGGCCCCTTCCCAAGATACTTTGATCCCATGGAGGGATTATCAAGTTTTGGCTAGCTTCAACAGTAGTCCAAATCCCAAAGGTAGCAAAAGCAGCTTCACCTGGTTCAACTTCTCCACCCTCTGAGGAGAAAAATTTTACACAGAACCCACTCCTCTGTACCACCAGGACATTGCGTTTGCAAGGGTATTATGCACCATCCAACGGATCTTCGAAAATCCAGGCCTCGTTTGGGCCACAGCACGAGGCACATCGTCTGTCTCTGTTTCAAGGTGATGTTTACCAGTGCACTGTAAACCATTGCCACGACTCAGGGAGACATTTTCTCTCAACACGAAAAAAATCACAATCAAACAAAATAACCATCTATGTGCTGCAAGGACACAGATCCACTAAGTGGCAGAACTGCAAGAGGCTTAGAATAAAGGGCGCTATTAAACGCTTAAGTGACCGAAAGATAAAGCTCCTTCTCGCCCATTTTTCTTCCTTCTCTTTTCTGATTGCTCCTATCCCATTACCTTTCCTCTCCCTCTCTACCTCTACACCCCACCATCTCCCAAAAATTCCATTCTCCCCCCTCCTCTATCATCACCCTCTTTAATCTCCTCCTCTTCATATCCTCTTCTTTTGGCTCTTCTCCTCCATTACTCTCATTCAGCCCCTTCATCCTCCCCTTACCTCCCCTTCTCTTTCTCTCTCTCTATCCATTCATTCCCTCTCCACACCCCTTTGCCCTGCCTTTACTGTTTTGTGACTCCATCTTTTCTGCCCTGGCAGCAGAGAGGGCAGAAATAGCTTTTGTTAAGAGACCCAAAATACCGGAGACAGCAAATGCAGAGCCGGGACAACTGGGACAATGTTTAGGTCTCTCTCATATGCGGCCAGGCGCATCGGAGACACGGCAGAGAAGTAATTTACACACTCAGGTATCACAGCTCAGCATTTTAAGCCCCACGAGCTGCCCGTGAGTGGCTGCAGTCCATGTAATTACAGTTTAAAGTTTCCCAGTTGGACTCAGCTGGAA
>JAAGVU020000036.1:15391334-15417644 GCA_011763525.2 Mormyrus iriodes | reverse complement strand
GCTATCCAGCATGATTTTTTTTCCCATTGAGATCTGATGTGTTTTTAAAGTGTTCCTTTAATTTTTTTGAGCAGTGTGTATATATATATATATATATATATGTATAAAGTAAGTCGTGAAGCTGATACAGAGGCAGCTCCTCAGGTTGGCACAAGGGGGCAAAGCAGTCCCAGCTCATCCCTTAATTGCCAGGCGGTTGTGTTTTTCTGTTAGGAGAGTAACTGCTTGCGAGGCCGCAGAACACACATGCTGCAGGTTCCAGCCGGTGCCCAGGAGCACCCCTGAGGCCATCGCAGTGACTCATTACCAACAGCATGGAGATCCCGTGGGACTCAGCCCTCTGTGGAGCTGAAACTAGCCATGTGTTTCACTTTGAAGAGCAAAGGGGATTTCACTCACATTCTGTCTGTGTGACACATTGCCAAATCTTCTCCATTAACACATCCAGTTTTTTTTCACTGATGGACTTTTTTGCAGCTACCTTCTGTGTCTATCCACACAAAATTATCAAGCTCAGCAAGGAAAGTACAGCCACATAGTATGGACAACAGCATGCCTAAAAATGAAGGTAACTCTAACCAGCATGCAGAAATGATGCATAATAGAGTAGTTAGAAGTAGGGCATGAGAGCTAAACCATTTCAGCACAGGAATCCAAACACACATTTGTGGTCTAAGTTTGTGTTTCTTAGACTGAAATCTTCTTGTATACTTGACCAAGACACTGGACCTGTTTTTTGTCAACAAATACCCCTCTGTATCAGTAGGTTGTGGAATGAGTTTAGTGTTACTCTTGTAAGCACTGTAAGATGGCTTGTGGTACGGATTAAAGCAATAAGTTAAATACAATTAATTAAACTATAGAAATAAAATATTGCTAATTATTAAAACGGTGATTTGAAAATGAATTGTTTACTATTTTGGTCATAAGCTTAAACTTTGACTGAAATATGGAAGCAAACTGCTACCAGAACCTGTAAATAAATCTGAAACAAAGAGTTGTAGCTAATTTAATTTAAGTTAATTTAATATTGCCAGTATGTGTGTATAATACATATCACATCCTTCATGCTGTGTCCTACACCACCACCATCAGAAAGAGGGTAAGCCGCTTAAATAATTTTTATGAGTCACGTCCCCCTTACCCCACCCCACCCCCACACCCCCCAGGTCCCACCCTGCTAATTTCATTCTCGTCTGAAGGGAGTTTGATAGCAGCTAATCACAAAGCAGCCACATTCTCTGCTGGTTCCCCTGTCGCCGTATGATCCTCAGGCCTCGTCATATGCCTTCCCAGGTGGAGCATGAGCACCAGAAGAGAGATGAGAGCCATGGTAACAGTGCTGAAAAGCTGAAAAGCAGGGCCAAGGCCTGACCCATTAGCCATATATGTTTTTGTACAGTGTATGCAGTATCATTCATCTTTAAACTCAAACATATTAAAGATAGAGGCTTATTCTCAATATGTGAGTTCAATAAAGCACTAAATGAGTACAGCAGAACACTCTGGACACTAACCAGCATGGTGGAGCCATAGAGCTTCCAGGCAGACAGCAGGTGAGCGTGGATCAGGGCTAAGCTGCAGGGCAGGTAAGCCTCAGAATCTGAGTGGTCTCTGCACCTGTGCAATGGGCACCCAGGCGGTTAAACAAGGGCTGGCAGGTAAGAGGCTCTGACTATGTGGCAGCTGGCGGGCAACCAAACCACACAATAAGCTCAGCAAGGAAAGTACATCCAGATAGTATGGACTACAGTCTGATTCAATGTTTCCCAATTCTGTCCTCGAGGACCCATAGACAGACCACATTTTTGCTCACTCCCAGCTCCCGGTAAAATGTGGACTGTCTGGCAGGAAGCTCAGTGGGAGCAAAAACATTGATCAACAGTGGGTCCCTGAGGACCGGGTTGGGAAGTGCTGGTGTAATTCAGACACCCAAAAATATAAAACGCATATTCACATATGGAGCATAAACATTTACTAAAATCATTTATTCCACTAGCAGGACAAGCTGGGCTTAATACTTAAAATCATGATGTAGCAATCTGGACAAACATAGCTTCAACATATTTAATGTAACCATTTAAAAGTTTCTTGGAGTTAACTAGCACTTCATATGCATATATGTACTGCATCATATTTAAGGTGCCTTATATTGCCATCTACAGTACATTACTGTAAATATTTTGACTGCTACACCTGCTTGGATCTTTGTCACTAAAGTCAGTTTTCTTTTTGTGGAAATTTCCTTGTACATGTGATATGCCACTGTTTCAACTCACATTGTTGTTATGGTGAACATATGTGACAGTATGAACCAAGACCGTGAAGTGTTGAATACTGAATGTGAAAGAGCATTACTGAGTGGTAAGCTGAGAGCAAGTGTGTTATATAACTGCAAATGGACTATCTACTAAAAGCTTTAGCATTAGGGGTGTTTCATCATCTGTATGAACAACTTTTAAAAACCCTGGAACTTTTGATGTATATCTAAGACATACCCTGAAACAACTCTAATCAACGCTGGCGCTTTCTATCACAGAATCCACCAGTGACCAGGCAGTGCACGCAGTCAGGGAGCATGCTGTACTTGCCTCTGGTAAAATATGCTGAGCACTGTGCGGTTGTCAGCTCCATGGAGCTCCCAGAGGCCCAGCTCAGCCAACAGGGAGCCTGGTAGCACCACCCCATCCTGGACCAGCAGGCCGAGACTGTACCAGCCCTGGAGGTGATCAGAAGTTTAAATATAAGGACACAGATTTGGGTATGGACGGTAGGCGAAGAGTGGCTCAGCGGGCTGAGCCCTGGCCTTGGCAAAAAATAGTCACATGACTGTAGGCCCTTGAGCAAGGCCATTAACCCCCAGCTCCAGGGGTGCCGCACGTCTGCTGACCCTGCACTGTGACATAAGAAACATAGGAAATTTACAAATGAGAGGAGGCCATTCGGCTCATCAAGCTCGTTTGGGGAGAATTTGACTAATAGCTTAAAGTACCTAAAATCTTATCTAGCTCTGATTTAAAATAACCCAGGGTTTTAGCTTGTACTACACTAACAGGAAGACTATGCCATACTCTAACTATACGCTGTGTAAAGAAGTGCTTTCTCAAATCTAGCTCAAAATGTTCTCCCACTGATTTCCACCCTTGGCCACGAGTTCTTGTATTTGAACTAATATTGAAGTATATTGAACTATTTGGTTGAATAGCATCCAGACCTGTTAGAATCTTATATACCTTGATCATGTCCCCCTTTTGTCTCCTTTGCTCAAGGCTGAACAGATTCAGCTCAGCTAACCTCTCCTCATAAGACATTGCTCTAAGACCAGGAATCATTCTTGTAGCCCTATGTTGAACCCACTCTAAAGCTGCAATGTCCATTTTAAGGAAAGGTGACCAAACCTGCACGCAATATTCTAGGTGGGGTCTTACCAAGGAATTGTATGGTCTTAGCATCACCCCCCTTGACTTAAACTCCACACACCTAGAGATGTAACCCAGCATCCTATTGGCCTTTTTAACTGCTTCCCCAAGCTGGCGAGAGTAGGACATGGAAGCATTAACATGCACACTAAGGTCTTTCTCATCAGCTACCATCAGCTACCATTTCAATAGAACACATTAAGTATCTGTACTTTATATTTCTGCTCCCTGCATGGATTACCTTACATTTGTCTATATTAAATTTCATCTGCTAGGTATCCGCCCAGTTACTACTTAAATCAAGATCCTGCTGTAGCCTCTGTGCTGCAGATTCGGTATCTGCTACACCACCCACCTTGGTGTCGTCTGCAAATTTAACCAGTTCACTGTATGTATTGGTGTCAATATCATTAATGTAAATTAGGAATAATAGTGGTCCTAAAATTGAACCCTGCTGTGCTACCCTTGGGTGACCCCCAAGCTATGGAGAGAAAGATGGGGGCAGGCAGAGAGAAGAATTCCAATGTACTTGTGCAAACGGCAAATAAAGGATTTATTCATTTAGGGACGTGTCCCTATTAATATTGTGGGAGTACTGTCTGTGTTTGGGGGGGGCAGGGGGTTCGAGGCTGATTTAGTCCCTAACAATGATGAAATCAAACTTATCTTCTTGTTTAAACAAAAAATAAAATTGGTTAATGAACCAGAGCTGCTGGATTCGAGCTGAGGGGACCCTGGGCCTGTGGAGCTGCAGGAGCGGCCGTACCTGTGGGTGGCTCCTGAGCGCCGCCCTTTTGTACAGGTGAGCAGCCGCGGTCATGTTTCTTTGCCTTTGCACGTGGCCATCGTACATCAGGTCACCCATCTTTAACAGGGCTGTGGAAAGCAGGAGGCCACGTGAGAGCATGACAGGACAAACGCTCACAAAGGCGCATGTGTATAGCCACAGTTAGCATGCTAATGTAGGAATATACCATAAGGTGCAGGTTCCTGAGCTTGAATGGAAAGATTGTAATATCGCCAGATGCACTCTGTCACAAAGTCTTCATCCAGGAAACTTTCCTGTACAATCAAGATATACCCATTTCTATAATATCACATCTCACATTCAATCACTTCAACAAAAAACATACTAATATATAGAAGTGTACAACTTATTATACAATGGACCCTAAAAAAGAGACAAATTCACTGTAAATTTTTATGATGACAAAAATCCTTTGCACGATATTATTAAACACTTTTGCATACTCACAGGGTTGTGCTCGCAGAGATACGCTACATTGAACTGGGCCGTCGCAAACCCCGATTCGGCAGCCATCAGGAACCAGACAAGCGCAGAGGGCCTGTGAGGAAAGCGAAACACACCCCGGCCTCCATGAGTCTATGTTCATTGTCTGCTCTATCCAGACCATTTACACTCACTGTAGAATGAGTGCTTTTAACAGGCCATGGAGTGTTATTTTAAGACATAACAGTAAGAGTAATAATAGTTATGTGACTGTAGCACATTCCCTCACTGATGTCTTCAAGGGATTCCTGTAATCTTCAGAAGCACCAGTAAAAGAAGATCTGTGGCGGTTCACCAGTTGCAGTGTTTTTATGGCTGTGTTTCTCAATCTGGTCCACGGGGATCCCCGGACCGTCCACGATTTTGTTCCCCTCCCAGCTAGTAGTAAAAACGTGGATTGTCTAGAGGTCTCCAGGACCTGGTTCAGAAACACTGTTCCATGCTGAGCATAGAAGGACGAGTCAGTTCCAGTTACCAATCCCCACGGAGGTAAGCGTCCAAGGCTGTCCTCAGCACTGCCCCCAGGTACCCATTCTGCTCAGCTACCCACTTCGTCCACCTGACATTGGAAAAAGCACTTTTCAGAGCTTTACAGGGGAAACGTTCACTCCTTATGAAACGATTAACAATTTATAATGACACAAAAGACGAAAGGCACAGTTTAACAGACAGAGAGGTAAAGATGACTGTGAGTCAATTCTTACAGGACTGCGTCCACTGGGAGCCTGTTGACTCGACCGGGAATCCCTCTGATCCATACCTCAGCTAATTGGATCGCACCATCAATGTTTCTCCTCTGGGCAGACTTTAAGTAGTAAGTGTATGCTGTGAACTGCAGTGGGGCAAGACAGAATGAATAGATTTGAACACCACAGTCTGAACAGACAAGAAAAAACAATTACAGACTGAATGCTCCCATGACTCAAAGCCACCCTTGTGTTTTGAAATTTTTCTATAGCTTTGATAAAACAGAAAGACCGATGGGGACAATTTTAATGATGAAGCAGTCCAACCACCCTATTAAAGGCAAAAGAAATGCAGCTGATGATTGCTGACCTTGTCAGGCAGTTTCCCAGGATAAAGACCTTGCGAATACATGACCCCAAGGTTCATGGCAGCTTCAGGGCTCCCCAGGGCATCGGCCCGCTCCCACAGCTCCACCGCTCTAGCGTAGTCCTTCTCGTAGTGCTCGTAATACCAGCCGAGGGCATTGATAGCTGGCACAAAGTCCTCCAAGACATGTCACTTAAACTTAGCATCACAGGACCCAGGCTAAAAGTCACTGTTTCATCAGCTATACTACTGGCAGACATCAGCATGCATGTAGAGCAGCTAAACATCAGCAGAGCAGGTTGCAATTGGCCTTTACAAAACTCTATTGATTACATTTATTTTGGATGTTCGGTATCGCTTCACAGTAAGGCTCCCTTCTACCACTAATAAATGGTATTAACTCATTAAAAATAATTTTTAAACTGTGTTACAACTTGTTTATAATTGTCTATTGATGATTTACAAATCGTTACAACCTAATTAATAACCTATTTATAAGCCACTGATAAACCTTTGATCAGTCTAATTGTAAGGTAGTACCAGATATTCTAATTTTCAATGTTCTAATGTTAGATGTTGCAGTTAGTCTTATAAATTATATACTTTATAATGAATATAGAATATCATTATTTTAATCTGCATAATCTTGTTGTACTAGTACAATGACAATAATACTTTGAATCTCTTGAATCTGAATGTTTTCACCAGCCTGTGTCATGTGTGGCAATTTCAAAAAGCAAAGCTTAAAAAAATGCTCTAGCACTGAAGTAGAATATTAAGCTATAATCACACTTGCAATTACATCTGCCCTTGACAAGGTAGCCAAGGGTTTCAATTGATGGATTGTTCATTTATTGGTTTCTAAGTTTCTCAAGAGTATGAATTAAACATGTGACATGCCACTGTGAACAATTTATTACAATATGATACAAAATGAAACTTTTGCATTCTTTATATGGCAAACAGCTTATAAACCATGTTTTCAGCTCAGCATGACAAGATAACAAAAACGGGGTCCAGAGATGTCCATGCACCCCCCCCCCCCAGTAAATACATGGCCACCCTAGCTACCACCCCTCACCAAAAAATAAAAACGAAATATGGAACATTTAATTTTGTAAACCCTTGCTGTCAACCGTGGCATGTCTCCAACTCGATCGTGAGATGGTCAATGGATAATACTCACAATTGGCAAAGTGTACCGAGCCCCCCCCCCCCCCCCCCCCCCCCCCCCCCCCCCCCCCCCCCCCTCCCCCGCCCCCCCCCCCCCCCCCCGCCCCCCCCCCCCCCCCCGCCCCCCCCGGACCCCCCCGGGGGGTTCACATTTTTCCCTCCACAACCCCCTTCCCGTCCCCAAAAGTGGTCCCCCCCCCCCCCCCCCCCCGTTGCCTAAATATTAAGTATTACCCCATTGCCACACCAGTAAAATCGTAAAATCATTGGGTTCAGTTTGTTCACCCCATTGTACAAAGTCTGGCTACATCCCTGGACTAGAACCATCAGTTTTACCCGTTCAGCTGCCTTCTTCAGAAAGCTCACTGCCCTGGGGATGTCCTGCTTCACTCCGTGCCCCTACAGACAAATATTCCATCCACAACTCATTAGTATCTTAGAAACCATGTGCCTCACTCTCAGGTAGCTCTGCGTCTCCTATTCTCTAAGCTGAGGAGCACAAGGGCCCTTGGCAGCACACGCAGGGAGCCGCACCTTCAGCAGGACGATGGCATAGTCATAGATAGACACCGTGTCTTCCAGCCGTACTGCCCCCCGCTCGTAGTGCTTCACGGCGACCTGAAGATTGGGGGACACGCCCTGCTGGCCCCAGAACAGCATCCGGCCCAGCGCTTGCTGCAGTCAGGGAATTGAAATCTTCCAGAAACAGCATAGAGCTGATGCTGACTCAGGCGGCGCTGTAGCCCGCCAAACTCGCTGTGTCAACGGTTGTTTATTTCAGCAAGTGACCTTGTGAACATTCAGTGAATATGTTTCAAAGGATGACATAAATATTACTTGAGTAATTATGACCATTATGAAAAATAAATTGCAGCTGGTCCTTACCAAGTGGGGACCCCAGTAAAATAAGCCAGGTATTGGATCAGCCTCATCCTAACACAACTCATTAGAAGTCAGAGGAACTAATTAATAATTTGCATAATTAGATTTATTCTGCAGGATCTATCCTACAGCAATGTTGCCAACGCTCTGGCCATACAAACATGTTGAAGTCTCTTCTATATCTCCAATATGCATGATAAACAGAGTGAGCAGACATCAGTACCTCAGCCTCTGCTACTCCCTTGCTTGCCTGGAGCTTGAGCCACAGGAAGAGGTCATCATTTTCACTCGTCTGGAGCTTCAGCATGTCCTCGTTGTTCAGGTGAATCGAATCCACAAATTTCTGCAGGGGAGAGGTGAGAGCAGAAGCAATAAATACATTTTGATAAGATCTCTTGTTTTCTGTTCTGTATCTCCTACATGCAAATTGGATCACCACAGCACAAAGTTAGGACAAACATAAGAGATTCTTGTCATGAGAAATCATCAGTCTAGGGTCAGTTAAATCTAAAATACAGACCTCTGCAGGATCTTATAGATATCTCAGCAACTCCACTTTAAGTGTCTGGGAACAGCACACAAAATGCTGCTCAATTTCCAGACTCCCACTAGACATGCCCACTTTCTAATATAAAACCTTATTTATAAAACCTTATTATTCTAATGTTATTTAATTCTCAAATAATTTCATAAGTAATTCAGACAACTTGGATATTTTTGCATAAAGATTTCCAACATAATTTTTAGGCAAATTAAAAAGAAAAAAACAAAATAAGAATCTTGTTGGAATAATCCATAGTCCAATAACAGATATAAATCTCGATGATCTATAGCAGAGGTAATTCCATTTCCACAGAAGGAGCCCCATGCTACCCAGCCCCCCACCCCCACCTGCTTCGATGAGGGGTTCTGCCTGTCATGTGACGTCTGAGCAGCTATGTTGGAGTAGTAGGCATAGGCAAGTGGTGCGTCTGGAGGGACGTCCTGCTCTCCCAGGTGGTGCAGGTGACCAAGCAGCAGCAGGGCCAGTCTGCAGTCCTGCTGTGCGGCCAGGAGGCTCAGCAGCCTGGCCTGTGTGTGATTAACCATCCACGTGTGGAGAGTGAGAAGCCTGCGGGCCAGCAAAGCTCTCAAAAGCCAAATGTACAGCATTATGCTCTTGGGGACTTTGTGTCATGTTTTTTGTTCCTAGAACCAAGGATAACAGCTAAAAGTATCCAAGAGTATCCAAGAGGCTCAGCTGAAACAAATCCTACTCTTGTGAGGATCTTAACCTAAACTGGTTCATTTAAAATAACAATCAGCATAAAACTGTAGCAGAAAGAAGCAGAATGATGCTGATGTTTAAATATCCTGCTCTTAGGTATCTTCGTATATACTCAGGATGAATGTTGGGCAAACCCATTTACAGATCAATGTTATTTCATATGATTATTGTATGGGGTGTATACACCCAGGAAAATGGTATGTACACAAACACAGTCACCTTCTTGGGTTGCCTCTTGACACCAAGGCCACTGTTGTAGAGCACTGATGATAAGTGCAGGGCTCTCAAGTCACCCAGACAGCCAGCCTGTAGCAGAAGGGGCATGAGCCCTCTGACACTCAAAGCTGGCCTTTCCTGAGTCAGCTTGCGAAGAGCTCTGGAGTACAGCACCTTACCCACTGATTTCAGCTTATGTTTTTCTGCCCCTAATCAAACAAAAATAAGAGAACCACATTCTAATCCAAAATGTGGAGAAGCCTTTCGCTGTGACCTGCAGGAAGCCGGGGTTGGAGATCAAACCTGGCCCACATCCGACCCAGCTCACTTATGTCAGCAAGTAAAAAAATCTTTAGTTTGTATCCCAGTGTAATTTCAGAGCTAATTGCTATTTTGTTGTCAGTGTTTCTGCAAGACACACAAATGCTCCTCAATAAATACACAAATATTTAACTGTTGAACATCTGTGGTTGTATATGGTTGTTTTGCTGCTAGTTAAACATTTCCATTGGTTAGCTAACAGTCTATCCAACTAACTACCACTAACTTGGTAAAAAAAAAAAAAACTTCTTGTTGATAATACAGCCTCCGTAAAGTTAATAACTTAAAAGTTGATGACACATGCCCTGTTTACATTTGGTTTTAAAATGCCTAGTGCTAAATACAAGTGTGAATGACCACCAAGACGCACTGTGATCCCATCACTCACACCACTTGCCAAGGTGGTCTGTCTGAGATGCATTTGGCCACATATGTTTGGAAGTATAAACGCTAATGCGTCCTGCATGCATAACAATAAGGGTGGGGAGGGCAGCAACAGAATCTGAACACAAGTGGTCAGCTTTACACCGTGGACATGCATGATAGACACAGCTGTAAACGGCGATGTGTCTCAGCTCTCAACTGATCTGATCATCCAAGACGCATTTTAAAATCACGTGCAAACAGGGCTTTAAAGACTTTGTGCGTCATCAGATATTATTCTGACTTAAGTGCGCTTAATATGGATTTACAATTTCAGGGAGGCAAGTTATTAGCTAGTTAGCAATACTACTGTGGTACCATCCATGTATTGGCATAAATCAAGTGCCACAAATTGCTTGTTGAGTGAACAGCATGGTTGACAAGCTCGTGAAGGGATATATGGTACGTTGGGTTGGATGTGGGCCCGGTTGAATGTCCAACCACGCCTTTCCGCAAGTTACAGCTAGACATACTTGAAAATGTGAGTGATGGATTACTAAGGAGGAGCAACTAAAATTTGGCTCATATAAAAACATGTGAAATGAAATGGAATGAAATTAAATTAAATTAAATGAATTGTGTTACCATGTTTGGTTGCTAGAATCTGTGCAAGTCGGACAGCAGGGCGTCTCTGAGAGGTGGATGGCGCCTCCCACAGTTCACAATGTGATATTGCAGGTGAGGGGATTCCTCGGAATGCCCAAATACTGTAGGTATCCATGACTCTCGCTAAATAAACAGGGAAGATAAGGACCAATAATGTATCAGTGACAAATGATTAACGATTTGTGCAGATTCAGCTGTAAGCTTTTAAGCCTGGACAGTACAGCCTTACAGTCTCCACCAAGTTATAACGCTTAATTACTATTTTGTTCCAAACATAACAGGCCACGACGTATTATTTGAACTTTAGTGCCACCTGGTGAACTTATACATTAGTCAGGTTATTTGGTGTTTTACCAGCTCACTGAAAAAAATACACAGTGTCAATTCTGGAAAAAACAAAGCAAGATACACTGATTAAATGGTCTATCACACTTACACAGGCTTACCAGATTGTCTGGCTTTCTGTGAGTATCTTGTCATTTTCATATAAAGCTCTTCCTGAAACAGCTGACAAGACTCAAACCATCCCTTCAAATTCATTTCCCTAATCAGTTCTGGAACAACAATCTTAGACTGCAATGACAAGCAGAAAAAACAGACAATTGTTGATATGTTATGTTTGAGGGGAAAGCTTAGAATTGAACTAATTTAATTCCATTAATATGTATGGAGTTTGTGTGTTACCCCCCTGTTAACATGGCTTTCTTCTAGCTTGTCTGGTGTCACCATCCAAAGAAACTATGTATTGATGTCTCTACACTTCCTATTGTGGGAAATTTTGTGTATGAATGTCTCGGGAGCCTAGCGTTAACATCTCTTCCAGGATGCCCCTTGTCTCATGCCTTATTCTTCCTGGAATAGGGCTCAGACTCATTGTGATGCTGCACTGGATAGGCGGTTATAGAGAAAAGATAGATGGATGGATGAAAATGGAAGGTACATCACTCACCGATAAAATTATTCTGTTGCGATAGTACAGAGAGGGGCCAAAGAAGCCTTCAATGCCTTTCACATAATGACTTCCCCCCAAGATGAAATAGCCATCCGTATCATCCAATTGCACGGCATGTTTGAACCTGCCCAGGAAAGTCACTGCAGAAGATCAATACTGCATCCCGGCATGAACCAGTAGTGTGGCTTCAGTTCTGAATGACAAGCCCTCGCTCACCTGTGCTCAGCAGAATACACTGAACGCTGCTCCCCATCTACGCAGACCATGACAACGTCAACCTGCAGGGAGAAATGACACCAATCACAAGGTCACACACCGCCCAGGGGGGGAACGGAAAGCCGCAGCACTCACCGACTTCCCACGGATCGCCACTTGGATGTGACACCACCTGCCCAGTGGCATTTGAAAGCCAACCAGGAATGCCACAGACTCCCCATCCTCCCCAGTTACCTGGACATGGAACTGACCTGAGAACGACCAGCACACTCCATTTATGGATCACATCTCACAACAAAGCTTATGGAACTAAAGAGAACATAAAAGGAACAGGACACATTTTCTCAAGCATGTATTTTTTTGGCCCTACCGGAGCTTGTAAGAAAAATGGCAGGGGTGGCATAGTTCTTTTGATAGTCCACATGATGCATCACTCCACACAGATGCTGCTTGCAGTGTTGGGTGAGAAATAGCCAGACAGAGATCATACACCTGCAACCAAGACGTAATGCAGAGGAATGTTGCAGAGTTCAGTCTCAACAAAACCATCGCAAAAAGCTCCCTAGATTCTGTTAAGACTTTACGGATTTGACTGCTCAGATGGTGGTGCATCTTACCAAGGAGAGGAAATGGCTTTCAACCTCAGCTCTTCTAAGACCTTGTTGCTATAGTGATGCAGAGTCCTGGTGATGCCGAAGTTCTCTCCGGTGGATGCGAACAGATAGGAGAGGAAATGGGCTACCTCTAGAAGAAGATCAGTTTTTTTATGAAATGACATTAGTTGATGTTTTAAAGATCTAAATAGAGTCAATTGTCCTTTAAAGAAAGAAAGAAAGGCAGGCAGGCAGGCAGGCAGACAGACAGACAGACAGACAGACATAACCTGCTATCTATTTTTAAGGATACCTTGTTCCTCTGCACATTGGGGAACAGAGTTTCTGTGAATGCGCCACAGCAAATCCTTATCCCAGCGTGGGCAGAGTTGGTGCTGTTTGAAGGGACGGCTGAATGGGTGCACAGGCTGCAGTTGCACAAGGTCACGGGCCAGGCTAGTCTGGTAAGAGCTGTGAGTTCCAACCCCAATGATCCAGGCTCGCAACGTGACATCAAGCACCCAGTCTGCATTCAACATGAGCCAGTCTGCTTGGTACACCAAGCTGTCGGGTAGCTGGAGGGTCAGAGCTCGAATTCTGGTCAAGCCTGGCTCACAGAACCAGTGTCTGTGGAATACTGGAGCGGCAGTCGCGGTATCAGTTGATACCAATGCCTCCAGGTACACAACAGCAGACACAGAGCAGGAGTACTGGACCCGTAATAGATACTCAGACACTGGTTCATGTGGTGGATTCAGAAACTCCACCTTGTTTTGGAGAGGAGGATGGATGGATTCAATTGCGTTCTGCATTCATTTGAAAGAACGGGAAAAAAACACATCTGAAATATGCCCAAAAAACACACATAATAAAAATGCTGAATATCATGCAGCCTTTATACTGAGCCCAGTATAAATGTGAACTCACCAATACAGAGCAGTATAGAAGTGGCAAAATACATCTATCCTTTATCCGCGACATTTTCTCGAAAAAGATTTAAACCTTTGAATCCCTTCAGCGCCCCGCAAAACTATTCATCTACACGCTATTACTGTACTTACGGCAGACAGAAATAAACGAAAAGCCTCTGACGGGTAATCAGTAAAGAAGAGGCTCACCGGATAAAATTATTGACTGAACATATAATACCGAACTGCATTAATGAAACAAACAAACAAAAAAACTATTTTTTTTAACAATCCGCGTAACCTTCACCTCTCAAAAAGACAACTTTTTCATATAGAAACGATCCATTCACATTTTTTTCATTACTTATCGGCTCATAATGTGATCCATCAAACGACATCCTTTAACGTTGTGATGAGAAGTCATCAAACAGCTAACATCTAAATAAAACTGCAGAATATCAACATTATAGAGCCACGCTAGAATATATTTCTGGATTAGTCTTGTTAAACGTGGTTGCTGAGGCAAACCCGGAATAATATCCTGCTTGACTTCAGATTGGCAGGTAAGTAAATAGAGTAATACATACAAAACCCCACCCGCCTTTAACACACAGTAACCAGTCCTTAATATATACATTTTATTCCTGTTTTACATCGGAACATTTCCATACCCACTTCTGTGTAATTACTTGCTACAACTGGAATCTAAGATGGCCAACATTAGCCTACATTAGAAATTAAACACAATTTTTAAGGACTTACAAAAATTCGTGACTCTATAGTCTATATTTAAGTGTGTGCCGCGCGTAAATTCAACAATTTTAATTTAAAAATCCTGTCGCGAAAATTTCCAAGCGTTCTGAAGCGCTGACAGTTCCGTGCGTAACGGAGGCGCCGCGATGCGTGCGCTGTTTCCCCGTTATAATGGACGGTTCTGGATGGATCTACCTGAAAATAAAAGCATGGATAATAGATTCATGCTCCGAAATACTTGACTGAAGGAGACAAATAATTAAGGGTGTTATGTGGCTACAAATAATCTAAGCAACAATACAATGTGTGCCAGGGGGCAAAGGCCTCCTTCCAGAGGCGTAGCCTGAAATTCTGTACTCCCTGAATAAACGTCACCTTGGGCCCTCCGGGGGTGCGCGTTCCCCTCGATAGATTCCCCCGAATCGGGGTGTTGGCAGATTTTGCCGAGCGAGAAGTGGGGGTAAGTTTGATGCCGTACAACACGTTTCCGTTGTTCTGACCATTTCCATACATAAAACGACATTTAACACGATCATATCTTACATCAACCTTCAATCCCGCGCACCTGTTCGCAATATTTTGTCACAGAATATTAATAATACAATTTAAAGATAAGACAAAGCACATCTCTGTACTTATTCTATTGGTTATATTCTACTCAAAGCATATGAATGTCATACCACGCAGCTAATTAGAAAACTTTAAAAAGCTGTAAAATTCACGAGGTCTGAATGACCTACGATGCAGGCGGAGGAATAAAATTAAAGCAACTTAAATCTATTTGCCACTAGGCGTCAGTATCACGGATCCCTTTATAAACGGTAAGATTACTGAACAAGTAAGCCTACGTGTATTTATACACTCAGGACCATTCAATGCTACTGTTCTTTTTTTAAATATCAATGCAGAATTACTTTACACAAGATAATATTCACATAGATATTTTAACACATAAACGTCAATCTTCTGCATATGCGTAAGAGCCAAATCTGTGATGTGCAACATTAATGGAAATTATGGACCACAATCTCACACCGCTGTCAGAATAAAGTGGAATAGAGTGAACTGCTGCCACTTTATTACAAATTCCTGTCGCTATCTTCCTGACAGTCCTTCAAACAGACATGCAGTATTTTAGGCTATGCATTGATGTTATAAACAGGTGGCTGAGCTGCATGGAATGTTTTTTTAAAAGAAACTATCCATTTCCTATAAATTTCTAACACAAATTCCTGATATGAGTGCATAAACCTCACGGAGATGGACAGAAACGGAAGAATGGTAAACATTTGTCATCGCTGGGTAATTTCCACTGGTCCTAATGAAGACTTAACACACCTTGCTGTTTGTGACATAGCTTCATACCAGAACGGCAATGTATGACAACAGGAGACAATGCTGTCCAGGACAAAATAGAGGCAAGGAATCTTCTTTCATTCAAAATAGTTTATTGCTATCATGCAGGAGTGCCATAAAATTCTGAAGAGTCAAAGTCTAAAGTCACAGAAGATGCAAAAATTCTTATTTTTTTCCCTTTGTGAAGATATGTGGTTTTAAACAGAGACCAAGTAAAAATCAGAAAGAATCAACAATGTGGAGTTGAGAAGGATCTCTCTTCCGAACACAGGCATTCCACTGGGTCACATGCAGGAGTACAGGTAACAATGCAACTGACGAGGAACACGCCTAAGGTACGGACACACAGACACACGCAAACGCACACACACACACACGTCTAACCCATTAGTTTCAACGTGCAATAGTGGTACAAATTACATTTTTTTAAATGACCAAGTACAGCATAAACTATAATAAGGGAAATGGAAGAGGAGGAGAAAAAAAAAACTGACAATTTCAACATAACCATTATTTGGGAAAGCCACACCCCCCCCTGCGAGGGAATGGTTTGCTCCGCCAGCACTGCTATGGTAACTGACAGTTCTTAAGGCAGGATGCAGGGTTCTGAAAACAGATTGACCCACTGCACAATCACACACAGATCCTTGCGCAATTTGGCTTCAGTCCTTTCTTGAGCTGCATCTTCAATGCACGGCTGTTCTGTTAGGTGATCGTGGTCATGTGTCTAACCATCTAGCCGTGAGAATCTCAGCACGAGGCTATTTGGTAAAATACAGCAAAAAATTCAGCTTCCATGCCCTGTTCCACACAAGGAATGTAGGGGACGGAGGAACACAGTGTATTTACAAACACTAGAATATTGGTGTGGACGAGAGCTCTGCCTGTCCAGACCAGGAAGCCCTCATCCAGGACACAAAGACACCTATTCTAGTGTTTGAAGAAAAACAGCACTTAAGAATATCAAAAAACTGTTTCCCTCCCCCAATAAACCTACTTCCTACCTTAGTTCTGAATCTACATGGCATCTGGATCTCCCTCCCCCCCATAATTTTTTGCCACCATAACAAATGTGACTTACAGCACATTCTCTATAGTGTCTTTAAAACAAAGATTACGTATCACATTCACATTCAGGTGATACTCTGGTGTGAGAGCGTTTTCAGGCCCAATGCTTTTCAGCATGTGAATAACTCATTGCCACAGCCCCCCCTTGTCAGCACCACATGGAGACATGCGGCCTCTGGGGACTCATTAAATCACCTTAAGAGTAACGAGACTCATACTTAATGTCAGGAGGAACAAGGAAAGACATTAAATGCCCAACGTTTTAGTATGAAAAGAACTTTGTCAGTTCTTAATGGAACTAACAGAGCAGGACAGGGAGCGGGAAAAACCTTTTGACCATAATGGAAAAGATCAAAACAGAGAGACAGAAACACATGTAGTATTATTATTAGAATTAAGAAACATGGAGTGATCCCCTAGATTTCTTAAGTGCTCCCAAGCAGACTTCAGTTACACCCTGCTGTGCCTTTTTTCTTTGGGAAGTAGTTTGTTTTTGGTTCAGCCTTTTTCTTCCCAATCGGTAGCCAACACTGAACTTTATTAACCAATTTTAGTATGACCACCAAACCGAAAGGGGAAGTAACTTAAACAGCAGTGGTCATACAGCTTAAGCTGAAAAAGGACGAGAACCAAGCAAACACCAAAAAGCATTCAAATTTCAATTCAACCAAGGTGAAGACATGCAAACAGATGTAGCTAAAACAAGAACACCGTCAGGTAGGAGGATTCCTTGAGAAATACTGGCACCGATTCCTGCAGAATAAATAGCAGTTTACATTCCGATATATATAAGCCCACCAATTCCAATTTTTGTTGATATATACTTAAATCATTAACAAAAAAAAATTATCAATTTCCTTGTTCCTCTCCCACCCCCAACAGTTCATCTCGAAAAAGGACCAAAAGATCCTCAAAAAAGACTTCTGCAAGAGAAAATCTGACATCTCTTTCAAAAAAGGGGGAGGGGGAGAAAAAAAGGCTTGTCAAACTGTCTGTGGAGGAGCAACACACTCCACTACTTCTTTTGCTTTTTGAAGATCTTGAATGGATGTTTCTTGCGGCTAGTTGTGGAGTCAGTGTCCTCCCCTGTGGAGCCACTATCTTCCTCCAGGGGGCTCTTCTTAGAAGAGAGCTGGGGAAGGCGGCTGCTGCCCTTGACCCCGCCGACAAGTGACTGTGCCCCGGTAGGGGAAGGCGTATCGGGGTCAGTAGAAGTGAGGCTTATGGAGCATGAGGATTCAGACTGCGAGAGTCCAACCAGGGCACTGTTGATCTCGCCGAGACTGGCTGACTTCTCTATGGCATACCTCTTCTTTGCGAGCAGGGGGCTATCAGGGCTACCCCCTTCCAGCCAGGCGCCACCCTCTGGGAAGCGGCTCCCGCCATTGGGAGTCGTATGAGCTTGGAGTTGGGCGGGTTCATCACCACGGCTTGCGTGGGCATGCAGGAAGGAGCTAGGCTTCACCGAATGACCCTTAGAGCCAAGAGACGACGAGAGACGCAGCTGTTCACCGGACTGGGACAGTGACAAGGAGGAGTCGGAATCAGAGCGGTTAAGGTCCCTGCCAAACAGACAGACAGAGAGAGAGCGCCAATTATTCTGGGGTGGAATACACATAAAACAGGGGAAGGGGCAGGGGCTTCACACCAAACCAAACCATGCCTTGGCTCACTGATCCTATAATCACTCTGTACAAACAAGGTTAGACAGATACTGTGTCAAGCCCTCAGTATGGCGTTCTCTAAAACGACCACACCAAAAGACAGCAGGACTGAGCAGAAAATCTGCTTTTGGGACAAAACTGAGAAAGAGGAGGATGAAGAAAAGCAAAACGTTTAGGAAAAAAAAGAACAGCTTCAAAACTAATTTTGATGTGTCAAAGTTATTGGGGGGGCAAAATACACAGGATTTTCATAAGATCATCAACAAAACCAGAGGTGGACATTTCAGGTCTAGACAGAAAAAATCCACACCAAGATTTTGTTTCAACCAACCAGTTGAGTATAAAGAGTGACAGTTACAGAGTACATACATGGTTGGTTTAAACAACTTCTCAGTCTGGATTTTTACTTTCTGGATCTGAAATTTCCACCTCTGAACAAAACCACATCGTATTTACAAGATAACCTTCAGGCAAAAAACACACTAAACAAAAAACAGAAACAGATTAAAAATCAGTTGGATAGGGTTACAGAGGACATGCAATGTCAAAAAAAGTAGGGTACCCGAAACTGCCAGAGTGCTGGGACTGCACCAGGGAAAGGTCGGGGACATCAGGGATGGTGTCCAATGGCTGGAAATAAGCAGGATGATGGACAAGCGAGGTGGGTGGAATAACCATAACAGCAGCAGAAGGGGTGGAAGAAGAGGAGTGGTGCAGAGGAAGAGGTGATGGAGGAGTGGGGCAGACAATGGAGGAGTGAGAGAAAGTGGAGGATAATGGAGGTAGAGGGACAGCTTCGAACTGCGCAAAGGACTGGCTTCGTGAGGAGCGAGCGGGGACCCTAGGCCTGGCGGGATAGCTGCCCTCTCCCTGATGCCCTGCCAACAAACAGCTCTCTACCAACCTCTGAGAGCCCATAGTCAGCTGGGGGTCAATGTGCCGTTGGCGTAGGGACATCATACTGGGAGCTGTGGACAGAGAAGAAAGGGCATTTGTTAACATAGCACGCTCAAAAAGACATGAGCGGGTGAGTGAGTAGTGACTGGCGTGGTGGAAGCAGAAGACAGAAGTGCGTCGAGTTCACCTCTCAGCAAAGTGTCAACATCAAACACTTGCCATAGGTGCTGAGAACCAAGATTCAAAGTCACTTCGTTCATGCAAGACAACAGTGGGAGAGAACTGACAGTGTCTTGGATTTTCTGAAAGTCACTGTGTACAACTGAAAACTATGGTCAAGAGAGCTGCCTTTCAGCAGGTTGGCCCTACAGTTCTGGCTAACATCTACCAAAGCTGACCTCTGCAGTCTAGCGTAAGGCTGTACAGGGTGACCTAGAAGGAAGGCCTATTAATCAATCCTATCCAAGATACATCCAGTTCTTTGCAACTCCAGAAAGAACAGAGTCTTCACAATCTTCATAAAGAAACTCTGGTCAGGAAGGTTAGTGAGTGGTGATAGCATGTTTGACGTGGTTCGGGAACAGAAAGGTGGTCAGCCCAAAGAACAAGCCATCTGACAAGTACAAACAGTCACAAGTAATCTACCCGCACCCCTCCCCTGAGACTACCCTTCACAATTTCCACCCCATGCGGATTGCTGCATGCCCAGTGATGCTCGAGTGAGTGGCGTGAGGTTGGCCGGAGAGGGGAAGCTGATTGGACGGCAGGCAAACCAGAGGAGGTCCACAGCAAATGATGTTCGGAACTGACAGACCAGAGATCGCTCACTGGACGACCCATCTGCCAGGCGGCATCTGCAGGTTACCCATCGTGTGGTGGATGGTGAGGGGGGGGCCAAAGGTCAAAGGCAGGGTGGGGAAGACGGTAGTTATTATGGACATGTATCAAAGCCTGCACTGTGACTGTCAGCACCAATCAGCAGTCATCAGGTGACAATGCTCTCTACACTGGGTTTCCAGCAAGGCTAGGAGAGAAACCCAAAATAGAGCTACAAAGACTTCATGTTGCATGTATCTAATGTCATCTTTCTGATGTGAGCTCAGTGTTTGTCTTGAGAGGACTGTCCAAGTCCAAGTGATGCTGACGTAGGAAACATTCTTGTGTTTCAAACTCCAGATCTGATACATGTTGGTGCTTTTGTCCCCACTTTCCTGCAAAAGTACCAAGTGCTGCAAAGAACAATTCAATGTTGAGCTCTGAGACAAATGTTTTGGGGCTCATGAAACATGTAAATCAGTCGGGACCCCTAATCTTTAGCTAAGAAGGCCAACCCTCCTGCTAGCTAAGCAGCTTGCAATTGTGCCAATGAGGTGTTGAACCCCCAGCCCTGCCATCTCGATTACAAAAGCATCGAAAAAATGCAACCTTATATCTAATTCCTCTAGTTTTATGCAGCCAACATCCCTATTACAGGGAAACAGATGAAAAAAATCTGAAATTTATCAAAAAAAAAAAAAAAAAAAAAAGGTCCTTCACGTCATCTTACATTTCAAATGCAACACAAAATACAGATCAATTAACCTATATTGCTCTTTTGGATATATTAATTGAAATCACTGTACCTCAAATACAGTAAAATCTGGAAGATTATTCCAAATATCCAGCAAAAGATTTTACTCAACGAGTTTCCATTTGTGGCTTGGTGATCTTGGCCCAGTTGACTGATATATGATATAGAAATCTATCATGAGAAAAGATGTTATTTTCTCTTCCTGGTATAAAAAGAAATCGTTAAAATGTCAAAGGTGTCAGCTGTGTGAATGTACTTTGGTACCATACATATATACAGACATGCTGCAATTTTGGTGCAGGGAACAATGCGGCTGACAAAGAACGCGCTTAAGGAATGGACACAGACAGACACGCAAACAGCACCAAAAAAAAAAAAAACCAAGTATGTGGGAAGGGATGCTAAAATTTTCTTTGGAAACTTTATGATCAACCTTAAACAGAAAAATGTATAGACTTGCAGGGAGGGAAATCAGAGACTATTGCAGTGAATTCTTTCACGTTTTATTTTCAAAACTTGGAAGGGATTGTTGTCCTTGGGACCTGAGTGAGAAAGATTGGTGGGTACTTACATTGCAGTGCCCCAGGAGACATGATGTCCTCATCCATATCGTCCATGTCATCGGACATGATGAAATGCTGAGGTGTGGCCCGGCCGCCCACAAAGCTGGGGTCCAGGTTGAGGGCCGAAGCCAAGGATGGCAGCCCCGGGTTGTTAACGATGGTGAAGCCGGTCAGGACCTCTATCTGCTGCCAGCGGTGCAGCCGTTCACGGAGGGCAGCTGTGACCTCGCCCAGAGCCTGCCTGAATGGGTGTGGGGGGGGCAGTTACATACTGGGATAGTGGGAAGACCCCATTTAAAAAAAAAAAAATCCAGATCTGCCTACGAATCAGGGAGAAGGAGACTCACTTGGCTGCCAGAATCTTGTGGTCCACATCATCCAATGAGGAGCTGTGCGCCACGTGAAAGGTACCAAACAGAGTGTTCCTCTTCTTCTTGATCTTTTCCGCCTGGGGAGAAGATACCATGCACCCATTGGTCAGCCTCAAACTCAACCCAAAGGCAGCCCCTACCCCCTCCCCGAAGCCACTCACCCCCTCCTTGGCCACCATCAACTGCCTCTCGGCATTCTGCTTCTTGATGTTGTAATACTGCACCTCCACCTCATGCGTCAGCTGCAGCCACTTTTGTAAAGGCTCAGGTGCTGACCAACTGCTCCGGGACTCCAGCTCTTTCTCGGCCTTCTTCAGAGCCATGCGTACCTGCAGGACACACACGCACACAGATCAGGGATCTATATGGGGAATCTCTATTCATTTCTATGGGCATAACCCAAATCCTAACAATGACAACCTTAACCCCTTCCCAGCCCTAACCTTGACCATAAGTAACCAAACAAAATACAAGACTTGTGTCATGTTTAGTTTTTTTTTTTTTAAATTGCATTCAGAAATTTGTAAAAAAACTGAAGTTATCCTTGTCGGGACCGAAAAAATATCCCGACAAGGTCAAAATAACAGGTTTACATTACATTACATTACACACACACAGACACACACCAAAACTAACCAGGCAAACAAGAACTGTCACAGTGGTCCATGTAAGAACACAATAAAATGATTATCATGGAGATTTTAAGGAACGACAATCAGAACATGAAAACCAACTTTCGGAAGTTTCAAAACAATTACTAGCTGTACAGGTTGGATGAGAACCAAAAGCCCTGTGTAGCCTAATAGGAAGATTCATTATTAGTTTGCTCTAATAATAACTTCCAGTATGGGAATTACTAAAAAAGGTAAGTATGACTGCTGTAGCGCCGCAGAAAGATTAGCTCGCCTGCCTTCTTTCTGATGAGCAAGAACTACTTTGCTACTTCAAAGCCGCACAAAAATCTACTAAGTACAGGTTTAAAAAAGTTCTAAAATGTTTTTTTTGGACTTGGCTAACAACTTCCAGGAATAAAAGTGAAAAACCAGAAGTGACACAGCATCTTCCCATACTTTCAACATAAAAGACCTTGCTAAGATTTAAATTAATATAATCATAGAACATTTATATAGTTTATTTACATTTATATATATTTAGCAGGTGATTCAATAGAAAGCAATGTGAGGTTAGTAGTACATTACAAATATCAAGCCATAAACAAGGTATAAGTGCAACTCGGCTGAGCTTCTATTTTACGGGATATGGGTATATATAAAATTAATTTGTTTAGTTTTGGCCATATAAACTCAGTCTATCTTTGGAATTAGTCACAGCGTTGGGTTCAGATGGCAGTCTCTGTGTAGGTTTAGTCACAGCGTCGGGCTCAAATGGCAGTCTCTGTGTAGGTTTAGTCACAGCGTCGGGCTCAGATGGCAGTCTCTGTGTAGGTTTAGTCACAGCGTCGGGCTCAGATGGCAGTCTCTGTGTAGGTTTCGTCTCAGCGTTGGGCTCAGATGGCAGTCTCTGTGTAGGTTTCGTCTCAGCGTTGGGCTCAGATGGCAGTCTCTGTGTAGGTTTCGTCACAGCGTTGGGCTCAGATGGCAGTCTCTGTGTAGGTTTAGTCACAGCGTTGGGCTCAGATGGCAGTCTCTGTGTAGGTTTAGTCACAGCGTTGGGCTCAGATGGCAGTCTCTGTGTAGGTTTAGTCACAGCATTGGGCTCAAATGCCAGTGTCTGTGTAGGTTTAGTCTCAGTGTTGGGTACAGAAACCCAATTTCAGTGTGTAGCTCAGTGTAACTCCAGTGTTTGAAGGAGAAACAGCCATACTCACCCCAGTGGTCCAGCACAGACTATCACCTCTAAAAGAGTAACAAGTAACATCATGACACATTGCTACTTTCCCCTTTTGATGAATATTTGAGAAATATGACCTCTTAAGACATGATGTCATCGTTTATAAATGAGGTTACTGTGGAGTGGGTTAGCCTAAAAACCAGAGAGACACTGAAGTTACACACCCAGAACATGAAACTTTACTTAAAACGGAATGGCAAAAGGAAACTCAAGGCACAACCCAGAACACCATTTTTAGTACAAGGCTATAGATGGGAAGATAAAGTCCAGGGGACACAGATGCCGGAAATCAATCAATGTGCTTGGCCCAGACGGAACCTCGCAGGGCTGCACCTCGTCAACGAGATTCAAAAAAGGAGCTCTCCCTGCTCATCAAGGCTGGAAGAATGAAGCCTTGCCTTATGTGCCCCCCCCCCCACCCCCGAAACCAGAGAACCCAAAAAAAAGGCAGCCAAAAGACACTTTCCACAGGATTCTAATTACACAACAGCTGTTCTAAATACCAAGTAAAACCAGAGGATCAGGGCACAGCACCAGCGTGATGGAATGGAGGATGTCGGGCACTGAGCAGAGTTTGCAAACCACACTTCACTTCTGTTATGAGAATGTCGACATGAAGTCCCATCCCTCACAGGAAGCAGATGCTCGCTCCTTTGCCACCTCAGACATGACACCCATTCAGCTACATTATTTCCCAGCTCACCCCCTCCGAGCCCCATCCAGATAATGCTGCTGTGATCTCTTGACCGATAAGGATGTACGTGACCTGTGTGTATCCATGGTGTACCAGGCACCCCCTTCCAGCCTTCAGGCTCTTCCTGCTCGATCCCAAAGGGTGTGAATGAGAAGAAGCACACAGATACTGCTACTGATGGCAGGTCTTAAGTAGATAAGCCGACCGTCCTTGCTGAGATTTCACACAGGGGCCATTGCACTGTGTTCCGAAGGGTCTTCTTCCTTCTGCCTCACAGTATCTGCATTCCACATTCTGTGCTTTGCCTCAACCACCAGCCATGTCCCGAAATCCCCCCCACCCCGACAGCGTGGTACCTGATCGAGCTCCTCCTCGGCGTACTTCTGCCGGCTCAGCTCGTTCTCGGTGCCCTCACGTAGCTCCTTCAGCCGCTGCGCTTCCTGCTTGGCTGCGTTGATCTCATCTCGTAGCTTCTGCTCCAGGTGGACCTTCTCCACTTCTACAGTGCGGTGCTCCTCTTGCGCTATCTGCAGCCTTGGCACAAGACAGAAAAATAAAGTATATCCTATAAAAAAAGGCAATTCCAGGCAGGAGAGGGCACAAAGCAGGGGTACACCCTGGATGAGATGCTAGACCAAGAAGCTCATAATATGAAAGAACTTGCGCAACTTGACCCACAATATCAAGATCCTTGTCTGCATTCATAATCATCTGGCACTATTACAGTCTACATGACAATTAACTTGCTGCACATAATCCAAACACAATAGTTTCTAGCACCAGTGAAGATTATCTATTACTGGCAACCACCTAGTTATGAGACAGACAGGTTTCCAATGCTAAGAAGCCAAACATCGATTTGTTTTGCAATAAAATGTACAGACGTTCTGAAGAAAAGCACAGCGGCCATGAAGGGAACATTCCAGAACGGAGGAAATGCATGCTCCAAATCAGAAGAATTAGTGTGCACTTTGTTGGGTGGGGGGCATGTAATGTGGAGAAGGTGTGCTATGTTAGAGACATCATAATCAAATATAAAAGGTGTGTAATTACAGGATGAAAACTTCCACTCAACCATGGCAAAGGCACAGTTTAGACACAAAAGCCGCCATCTTGGTTTACTGGAGTTACCATGGTCACCCATGGCAAAGTGCTCTCAGGAACAGTGCAGGCCCCCCTGAACGGCTTTACCTAAATGGAATAGGGCTGCACTGTCAGGGACTTTACCGACTGACAGAACGACGGAAAAGCTCTAAAACAAGCCAATCCTAGAGAGCTGTGGGAAATCTAGGACAAAACACACGGGAGACCTTTTTTATTTGAACTTTCTAAACTTTGTAAATGACAATGAATTTCCCAAAACTCCACTTACTGGTAATAGCTGGTATAATGTTACTTGCCACTAGGTTTCCAGCAGAAGTTTTCAAAGAAGAGCCCATGACAGCAGCAGAGGGGTACAGAAAGGCGACACCAGAGTTGACACCGCCCCCCCCCCCCACAGGCCTGACCTCTGCCACCCAGCAAGTGGAGATACCAAAGAGTTCTCTTAGGAGACTTACAGTTCCCCAAGCATCACAGCAACCATGGCAGAACTTGAACTGTGATACAGGCTCCTGCAGCCAGGTTCACATCATGCATTGAGACTATTGAGACTTTTACAACCATGAACTCGGGCAGGAGAGTTACTCTAATGCTAATGCTAGATATCAACATCCTCATTTCCTCTCAACCCTGGAGAACTCATCAAGGACTTTTCTGTATTACCTTCTGTTTTACTCCTGTGTTATCATAGTTTTACTTCACGGCAAACTATCCCATTCTACTTGCACTGTTGGGTGGCTACCTGCCCATGCCCTGAAAGCCTTTTCACCATGCAAACCTAGTAATTTTGCATTTTTCATTCTACAAACTGCATAAATGTCTTATATCAGAGCTATAAGTGAGAGAATATCAAGAATCAGGCAGAGATTCTGTATCGTTGCACCACAAAGGCCAAATAAAGGTATTCTGAGCAGCATTTTCAGCTCCTTGAACAGAAACTTTGAATATTTGGGTTAACTTCAACAGCAATTTAAATTCAGCGATAAGAGCACTCGAAGATTTAAGGGGGGGGGGGGGGGGCGGGGTTAATGAAGGAGAAGACCCAACGCTGCATTACTCCCCAGGGCTTCCTGTCTGGGGGGGTACCGGGGAGGATTCGGCG
>JAAGVU020000036.1:15347657-15391234 GCA_011763525.2 Mormyrus iriodes | reverse complement strand
TCATTTGGAGAGGTATATTTAAAAGTGTTGTGTGAAAGAGAAAGAAAGGAAGCTGAGGGAGGGGGAGGGGGGGGGGGGGGGGGGGGGGGGGGGGGGGGGGGGGGGGGGGGGCGGAGTTAATGAAGGAGAAGACCGAACGCTGCATTACTCCACAGGGATTCATGTCTGGCGTGGTACCGTGGAGCATTCGCGAGGCTGCATGGGGCGATTAAACTCCTACGCAGCACGGCTGACTGACAGCCCCAGTGGCAAACATGTGTCACCCATTAGCAAGCGCATTGCCTTGCTGGAAAGGGCGAGGCGAAATATTAGCAACAAGCTAACTGTGAATATTGCATTTAAACACGTGATGCTTCTTTCTCTACGATTTAGGGCACTTTATATTCCAAACACAGACACACATACTGTTACTTTAGCATTCTCTCAGAAAAAGTGCTTTTCATAATCTGGAACATCTAATGAAACACAGTAAATGACTGTTAGACAGGTAAAACTTTTACCGTCGGTTAACAGGATGACATAATGAGACATGCTCCATCTATGCAAGGGGTGTTGCTCTTGCGGGGCAACATTCCAGTCTTTAGGAGATGCGGTCTAACACGCAACAAGTGGCTTCATCTTTGACTCCACCTTGGCGTTAATAGTTTAATAAACCACAAAACCACAACTCCACAAACATGAAACACATCTCTGCCAGCATGCCGTTCCCCAGCCCTGCCTTAACCTTAATCCCTCCCTGGCCCCTTTTGCCAAGAGAAGCTAAAAGAAGACGACACTGCTGAAGGAGCCACTTGAACTGGACATGGGATCTGCCTGAAGGTTCAGCCAAGCAGCAGCTGAGCGCCGAGCTCCGGGGACCAGGAGGAGCACAGCACTCGACATGCCGAGTGACATGCCCATGCCTTGTGCGGTCGCCACGGCAACACTGAGGTCCTGTGCACGGGCGGCCCGCCAGCTTCCTTCCTACAGGTTTCCCGTTTGCTGTTACAGCACTTAGTTCCACCTGGTGAGCACCTTCAAGCAACATGGGAAAGTTTAATATTGACCAATCACCATCAGGAGGATGATGCACCAGCAAACGAGTCTCCCTTGCCAGCTAAAGGAGTAGAGTCAAGCTGGAGTATATGTGAACTTCCCCATCCTGGCGACTAACAGATATAAAGCAAGCTGATGGCAGACAAAGAAATAATTATGGCACGAGAAGTGAAGCAAGCAGCGCTGAGCCCCACTGGCCTGTAACAGGAACTGTGGTCCAGGTGGATACCAGCACCAAAAACCTATAGCTGGGCCACCTTTCCACAAAGACACCCCCCAGGCCCACAAGACGGGCCTCAGCAGCTGTCGGAGGTAGGCGTGAGGAACTTGTGCAAACGCCCACACCTAGGCTGCTCATGCGCTGCACGGAGGGGTAATTATCTAGAGGAAGACACACTGACCCACACGCTTCCAGCTGGAAAACACAGCAGCTTTACTGCTGTGTCTGTGCTTGAAGCATGGAGAGACCCACAATCCACATCTCCTCCGGGCAGCTGCATAATGCCATTAACGTGCTCCTAAAAATAAGGAGGGAACCTCATTGTTCGCCGCAATCAACATATTTAAACAACGAACAATCTCCCCCATTTCTTCTCCATTTAAGGAATCTCAGGGAGCCGAATCAGTCAGATGACCCCCACAGAAAGCGAGGGCTGTAATCGCGGCAGTCTGCCTGTGGCACGGGGCGCTCACATCTGCTGCTCTTTGTTGTTTTGGCCCCCATGACAACCAGGCTCCCACAGCACCTTGCACAGGGATGTGGAAATAGCTTAACTAAAAGCAGCGCAAAGAAAGAATGTGACAGAAATTCACTTATAAATGTCAGAAAAAGGACTGTCTTAACAGCTCAGGGTTGAGCAAGGGTAAAGGGTTTCCTGTGAGAGATCATACTGACATGGACACCCTTAATGAGATCTATCAAAATGCACTTATTCATTAAACATGACATTTTCCCAGTGTACTGACCACAAATTATCACCATCATTAAATTTACAAGACAGTAAACCACGATAGTATTATACCTACCCCTAACTGGACCATAACTGAACCGAAAATGAATAGAACATAAGTGCCCAGAACTCACCCAACCTGGACCGCAAATACGATGTCAACGGGGAGCCCAAAAGCAACCCACCTGAGACCTTCCCAATCCAACAAGAAGGTCTGCAAACTCACTTCTGCTGCAGGTCATGTAGGCTCTGCTCAGCCCGCTGCAGGCCCTCCAGATCCTTCATCATCTTGCTCATGTGGTCCTTGGAGTAGCGGTTCTGGATGTACGCGAACCAGCAGCCGCCCATGCCAATCACAATAGACACCACCAGCATGAAGTCCTTCAGATGGCTGTGTCTGTTCACTGGAGGAGAGGTGGGGGGGGGGGCACAGAAGGAGGGGCCTCATTAAAAGGGGCTTTGTTACAGGACAGGTCTCTCCCTGGCACAGTCAATAATGAGCCAGGAAAAAGATTTTGGGTTTATAAAAGCAATGCAGTTAACCCTTGTGTATTTTACTTCTTCCACTCTAAATTCTAAAATTTAACCTCGTTTTGAAAATGGACTGGGGTAAGTTCAACCCCAAGAATAGCACAGCAGTTAAAATGGTGCTAATCAACACTTTGATTTACATTCTTGCATAAAACAAAGTCAGTAACTGTTAGCAAACAGATAAAATAAATCAATAAATGACCATGTACAGGCTGGTGCTTCACTGACCAAAAATAAAACAAAAAAACAAAACGAAACAAAAACACCTAACACTTTGGATACCAAGACAGGAAATGATGCAGAAATGAAACCAAGGACAAATCACCCATCACTGAGGGCAGCCAAGTGAGGCATTTCCGTCACAGTCAGGGGGCACAGCGTATCACGATAGCTTAAGCCAGATTAGCGGTCTATTTCCATCTGCTAAAGGCCTGCTTGGGGGCGACTAGGCGACTGGGTGAAGCAACAATGAAAAATCGGGAGTGTCGGCATTTAAGACCGAGCCCTAGAGATCCACACCTTCTGCCCTCAGTAACTCCTTCGACAGAGAAGACACACCAACCTGGACCGACCAAAGAGGTGTGAACACACACGCTGATTTCTCCCAAATTAAGAGGTTTGCACTACTGACTAGCCACTTTCAGCTCTTTCTACTACAGCCTTTTTCCAGTGTCAAGGGATACATCCCTAGTGCTGACTGACACGGAATCATATTGCAGCACTCAGATAACGAGACAGCTCTTGATTTATACTGCTATCAAGTCATTCTCACCCCCAATTTAAACATCGCAATCTTATGAAGTGTACTTTTCCACATCAACATCTCCATTCTGTCATCTGGTGAGCATCTAGCATGAGTATCATCATCCTCCTCAATCCACTCCGTTTGTTCAGGCCTACCTCATCACGTTATTCAAGCACTCGAAACAGGGCGTTTATGACAGAATCAGCGCTGCGTATATTTACAGGACCGACCTGAGTGGTTCATCACGCAGAAAGCGAGAGGTAAAGGCAGCTGTGGCAATAAGAAAAGGCAGAAGGGCTGAAAGTCTTATTCATCATCCTTTTCTCCCAGGTCATTGCTCTGCATATGCCAGCCTCTATAACCTAATTTTATGCTCGCCATTTCAGACCTGAAACCAGACAACCACAACCCCTTCCGCCACCGATACAAAGGTATGCCACCAAAAGCTGCTTCATATTTTAATGACTGATAGTGGTAGAGACGCATCCTGTTAACGAACACGTCCCATTGCCTACCCGGGGCCTGCAGTCCTTCACACGGCCCTAAGGGCCAGAGCGCGAGCCAGGCATCCATCACTGTGATATTTGCCAGGCGAGCTCTCGGCAAACGGCCGCTCAGATAGAGGGCGCTGGGCCTCCGCAGCTGCTCCTGCGCCACGGGCACCGGAAAATCAGACGCGGCATTCCTATTTGTAAACAAAAGGCCTCGCACACCATAAAATTACGAGAGTGAGCCAAGGCGAATGGAAGAGGGGACACCGGCGTTAATTAAAATAGACCAGCTGACGGCTCAGACAATTCCCTGCGTATTTGTGCTGCATCAGGAAGCTGCCTGCGGCAGGCAGGATGTGAAAGCGGACATGCCGTACAGCTAATTACACAATCACCGGCTTATCAGCGATTTGACTAATTACGAAGCCAGCAAGGGGCGTCCTTCCACTTTTGACGTTACCCATGGGATGGCGAGGAAGCCCTGCGGGCAGTCCCCATTTCGAGTTCTCCTCTTTGTCTTGGTGTCTAGAACAGTTGCTTCAGTGGCCGGCCCGTCCCCGTCCGTTGGGAGTCCACAGCCTCTCGATAATGCTGTCACTTGCAGACTGGCTAACCCCCTCCCCGAACACTCTTGGACCGGCGCTCCGCCACCTTTGCTGGGGCAGCCAGCTGGGACACTTCAGCCAGCAGGAAGCGAACAAAGCAGGCTCCTGTCATTCTGCTCCTTTCATCTTTTTCAGAAACACTTCTTTTCCATACAGTCTCCCACCTCAAAGTCACCGCTCTTCCCCTTCAGTCTTTTGTGTTTACCGGTTAATCTCTACTCTGCTTTATTTGTCGCTCTCACTTTAAATACATCTATTAAAAAAAAAAAAGCTGCTCAGTCTTGAGTTACATTCATACTCTGTAAAAATCTCAGCCATTCCTCTATAATGCATTCATTCTGGAAGACGTATTCCAAAATTCACAAAAAGCATGGACATTTACAAGATGATTACGAATGACTCATTTGAGTTTTCTGGCCTCAATACAGCACCGGGTAATAGCCTGAGGAGCACCATCACCAGTGGAGCGGTACTGGTATCATGGGGTCCTGCCAAACTGCTTGAGGACATGCAGAAAATGACAAGACAGAGCCTAAGAGCAAGGAGGGTCTAACCCTCAGGCAGGCGACCTACGACCAAGGCAGGCGGGGGCGGCGGTTTCGGTGCCAGCGCGCCAGTGGAGCGTGCTCTGCATACAGAGTGGCTCCAGCTACAGGCAGTTTCTCCCAGAGAATCTCAGGCACCAGAAGGGCAGGGGAGGTCCACAGGTGATGACCACTCCTGTACGTCACTGACTGAATGCATTTGTATTTTGGCATTTTGCAGATTCTTTTCTGCTTTTACCTTGCCAGTAAACCTGTTAAAAAGACTAGACGTATAGAAAGACATGCGAATGAAAATAAAAAAAAAAAATACAACAACTTGGCAGACTGGCTTCAGTTTTAGCAGATACCAGTTCTGCCGAAAAATCATCCCGACGCACTGAGGACGGCCACGCAGCTCCCAGAGACAGCCGCTCCCGAGTCTCTAAGAAGCCTGTCGGAAAAGTGACCGAGCGCCATGGACAGGGCTGATCTCTAACAACACGTGCTGGTCACATCCTTCCCCTCTCTGCACCAGGGAGATAAAGGGAGTGCTGCCCAAGCAGCCTCGGGAAATACGACACATTCTCTCCCTCGCCCCTATGGCCCTTTGGCGTCTGATAAATGCATAAATGTAAATTAAAGTAAGTATGCGTAAAAGAGCCGCCGTGGTGCAGCACGGCCCATTTAAGTCCTTGCAGGGGCGATTCTGGGCTGTCTCCCCACACCCCCCAACATGTCCTTCTTATTGGCACTTTCTGCTACTGCTTTACCTATTTGATCCAACAGAAACATTAGGATGTTACTTGACAACAAAACAGGAGTGTGCCAAGCTGCCCTATACTTCCAAACTGTCAACACCAGCGGCGTATGGGCACTGGCCCTCTCCAGCACCAAAGGGCAGATCCGCAGAAACACACTTGCATTTATTCCGGTTGGGGGGGAAACGCAGAACAGAAGGTGCCAGTTAAACCCAGCCCCCACCTTTGGCCCCTGGTTTACTGAGCTACTTACTGAGGGGAGCCCCGAACAGCACCGTGTCCAAGGCCTTCAGCTGCATCTTCTGAGCGTGACGGCGGTCCAGGATTTTCAGCACTGACTGGGTCAGCGTGGTATTCTGTGTGGCAAGCCTGTGTGAAGAGGAATACAGTGACTATTCCACTGCAGAGGAACACACACTTAAACACAGGATCAGACTGAAGTACCAACACTGGGGATTACTTCTTTTTTCAGTAACTCCTCGTAATCCAAAAATAACAGCTTGTTTAGAAGGCTGATAAACCATTTTCAATCTAGCAGGTATACCAGTATATATGCAGAGATGGGTATCATTAGTGCACACGCTACATTAGGCAAGGCGAGTTTATTTATACAGCACAATTCAGGCACTTCAAAGTGCTTTACAAAGGCAGAAGGAACACATTTAAACAAAAGACATTAAAATCACATTAATGAATATTTTCCCGTTTAATATCATAAAATAATACTTGCTATAAAGTCACGTGAAAAACACAAACAAAACCATCCCATCATGCTTAGATTCCAAATATGGACAGGTCCAGTTGCCCATAATTTTGGCTACTGTAGGTGAAGCCAACAAAGATCAGTGGTGTCTGATTGGAGCTTTAGTGACAAAGTCTACTTAGATCGTTAATGTGTCACAAATGAGGTTCAAATGAAGCGGTCTTAGAAATCTAGCTAAATACTGCATAGGCCTTAACCATAATGAGATGCATGGGTTTGAGATGGAATACAAAAGCAACTTAGATCCATTTGACCTCACATGCAAATTCTTGTTTAACCAGAGAGAATCCACTGAGTCCTTCACAGGCAGGTCACGGTCATAAACCCCTTATTATAGCCTGAGATGCACTCGAGCACAACTGATGAACCTTGCTCATGCCTTCCACATTCACAAGACTCTAATCAGCATGTAAACCGTGTGCCTTGGCCGCACCAGTGACTGCATGCTAACCCGAATAAATAAGCAGCAATGACAGTATTTCACTGGTGAACAACATTGATTACATTGGTCCAACACACTTCCAGGCACTAGAAGAATCAATGTCAATGTCTACATACTTTACACCAAGCATGGGTCAGCATTAGCCCTATTTGGTTGAATTTTACTTAGGGAGGCTCTCCATGTAGTCTGTAAAGTGAATCGTCTGCCTGATATGGACAGGATAAACGTGTGTAATTCCCCCAAATGATCAGAGAGAGTGGAGATAAAATGAATTCCATCCAATGATGTTAGAGTGCCGCGTCTAGAAAGCAAATGACAGGAGAATTTCCATTTCTGGGTGACCAATCCCTTTAACATGCTAATCAGACAAAACGCAGAACCTTTTCCTCCCAACCATATAGTAGCTGATGAATTAGTGTACTCAGTAGTGATGGGAAACCCCAGGTAAAACTAATCCCTATTGTGGAATATTCGAGAATGCGTATAAAATCAAAAAAAAAAAATTGTAAAAAAGCAGAATAAATGAGCAATTAAAAAAAAATTTTCGCAGGAATTTAATTAGTCAGCTCTTCAGATTTGCAAGTGTTGGGGGGAATGTGAAAATTCGCAAATAAGACTTGGACCAATTTTCAAAAATGCTAAATGAACAGCACTGAAAAGTTTACAAGGTATTGCAGGAAACACGAGATTCAGTGGCCACAAAGAAAGGTAAGACTGGGTTGGACTGGGTGCCGAGACAAAGATGGGCAACATACCCCAGCCAAGATCCCACTTTTTTTGTTTGTTTTCCAAAAATAACTTGTACGACATGGTTTTACGTAATCCAGATCAGTCTCAGTATTGTTTATATAGCTGTTTTTGGCTCACCTGTCATCTGCAAGTTTCTGCGAAGTTCTAAAAATAAATCTCATGATCGTTCATGGGCGACTTTTGATACCCGAAACCGCAAATGTCAAATCTGTGAATCTGGAGAAGTTACAGTATTTGTGCTTTATCTGTTCTCTAATACGTTTGCAGTTTATTTGTTCTGAAGTTTATCACCTCTTTTTTGTGCGAGCTCTGCATGCACTTTCTGAACCAATCAATCATTTTTGTCCTTGCTCACTCATGGTGTGGTGCGTTTGGGAGAAACACAAATAATGAGTGAAGTGAACAGGCAAACGATCTGATCACCGGAAGACATTTCTTTCACTGGACGGAAATGTTTTGAATTAAATAGAGATGATTTTAAGCAAAAGCAAGTGATTGCTGGCACCACTTTCTCTCTATTGACACAACTCAGACCAACAAGAGTAAGAATGTTTATGCTGCTATTAAATTCATAAGTACATTCAGGTTGTCATGGTTGTCTTAAAATGTTCTTGAAAGTCATGTTCAGTGAAATTAGCTCTAAATAGAATTTGAAGAGTGAATTGTCGATGTACCAGTAGAGACTTTTTAAATTTCTGCTTCAATTTATTCAAGGTACTTTTTTTATGCCTTACATTATCCTTTTGCAGCAATGGATAATCTCATTTTGTGGAAAGAAATATTTTTATCCATACTCCATACACTTTAATAGCTAACTATTATTCAAGTAATGTATGATTAGTATGCAGATTAGTAGTACGGTTAAAAATTTATGAGATGCATGTTGTGACACCCAAAAGTTAGTAATCTGTATAAATTTGGCATATCCTTATGTTTATTAAATTTGGTTAGTGGAGCACGCCACATGCCACTGTTTTGGTAAATCATGCGTTTGTGTCGTGTTTGCAGTTCAAATTCTCACGTATATTAAACATAAGGATATGTCGAATTTATACAGATTACGAATATTTTAGGCATACTACTGATCTGCTTAGCAAAGTGTGGGTGTAATTAATCATCGGAATAGTACTGAAACATTGGCATCGTATTATTTACGTGTTAAATGCCAGTGTACAACATGAGCAGCAGGTAAAAGCAGCACCGGGGCCTCTGACCTGGGCATGGCACTGCCGTTGAACTGCATCTTCCGGAAGGTCGCTGCATACTGAGGCAGCTCCACGTAGGTGTTGAGCCAGTCCACCACCTTGTCCACCGTCCAGTTGTACACTGTTGGTAAGGAGAGGCATGAAGAGGACTTAGTACCCCAGCATCTCCACACACTTCATGAAAAATCCCATTAATGGCGATACAGCAATACCACTTCAGAGACACCCACTGTCCCAAGACCTGCAGGACAAAACATTCTACGGTCCCAGGATTTAAGCGGTCGGGATGCTAAAGGATGTAGCGTACCATGGCTTCCTCTCAGGTCATCACCTTACAACAATTCACATGTAGGAGTATTTGTAGAAATCGCCTAATTGCACGGGCATGGATGTGTGCAGGATAATCCTACATGGAAACATCGGTGACAGCACATTACGAACTCCAGGCACAAACGTCAGCAGGCCATTTCTTCAAGAGAAACACAGGAGGGAAGACCTATGCCAGCAGCCCCTCCAGCAGACGTCTGCATGGACTATCACTGCAGGCTGCCAGCTGCCTGTCCTGAAGTCTAATACCACATTGAGTAAATGAAGGAAAAATGCTAAATATCCAGGAAAAAAAGGTCACACGCTTATGTCAGGAGCACACAAACATCCATCAGGACTTAATGCCCATCTCCCACACTAATATCTGCTCTCATCTCTGGCTGCGGTCGAACTGGACATTTTCTCGCACCTTCCAGCAAGTCTGAATTACTTCCCCACTCTCCTGGGGGCGGCGCGCTTACAAGAAAATAAAATCTGACATTTTTTCACAGAGTGCCAAAAACTAAAGGAGAGAGAAACAAATGGATCGCTGCAATCTGCAAAAACAACTGGAATCCAGGCTCAAAAACGTCAAATTGCAGTTCTCATTGTGTGTCCAATATGTTGGATTTTTGGGTAAAATCGTACCTTGTGTTATATGATGAAATTTTTGTCAGCTTTCATTAAAAAACATCCACGATGATGTGCCTTGTGTTCTACAAACAAGGTGGGGGTGGTTAGATAGTGTGAGCTAGCCAATAAACACCCTTTTTCCCTTATAAGGGGCTACTCTACAAAGCAAATTTAGACAGTTAACCAAATAACTTTAGAAGTTTCTACAAAACATGCTGTCCAAGAACCCAATTCTTGGACACAAATGAATGTCCACTGTGCACTGGTCCTTCGGTAAGTTATACGGATCCCTGTCAAGTCCAGCTGCCTTTAATTTAAGCCGATAATCGTTAGTTTTGCAGTTTCCCCGACTAAAATCATCAATGTCGCAGCATGTTTTGCCACTCCGTGCATCTGAGGGGGCCTGTTACAGCAGGTGACGTCAATGTATATCCTTTATAAGCACCCACTCCCTTCCCAGGGGAAATCCAGGGGTGATCCCCTTCTTACATTAAAAAAAAAATTAAAAATCTCTTAATGACCCACTAACGGCACATTCTTCTTTCGCAATAGCCCTGTGACTATGTCACACCCAACAAGTCTCTCTTTAAGCCAGGGTTCCAGGATCAGATTACAGTAACTCTCATTTCTGGATCATATTACAGCTGGCTCATTCCCGGGATTCAGATGTCACTCTATTGACTGTCCACTCTGCCCTCATTGTTGGGTTACAATCACACATTATCTACACCACTGAATGGGTTAGTAACCTGTATAGGACTATCAGAAACAATGCTTTTCACACAGTGAAATCAAGATGGTGTTGGTGAGACGTGAATGTAGGTGTGATTACAGGTGATGCGTGTGTGCTATCCAGGATCAGCAGATGTAATTCCATTTAAAAACATTCCTCAATCAATTCATTCATATTCCAAACAATTGTCCTGCTCAGGATGACGAGGGCCTGGAGCTTATCCCAGGAGGCATAGGGCACAAGCCCAGGTACACCTTGCATGGGATGCCAATCCATTGCAGGACACACACACACTACTTCTGACAAGGTATTTTATTTGTCAACAATCATACAAAAGGTTTGTTGGCAGTGAAGTACTTTTGTGAGAAAATGCTGCAAGCTTATGAAGGCCAGGAGAATTTCCAGATAACTCCGAATGGATAAATGAGTAGTGCTTCAAGATCTACCCAAAAGGTGTCTAAGTACAGGGATAATGACCAAGAGCCCATTCATCCAAACTAATGTGCAACACTTAGGGGTGTAAAAACAGAAAGCAGACATGTGTACCTTCAGAGCCCTTCCAAGCTTTCCACAGGTCCTCCACACTGATGAACTGGTCATCCCCGTGGAAGGTGTTGTGCTTTGCCTTGGGGTCATGGTAATTCAGGTCCTCCCTCAGAAACTATGATATGTGGATAAGGACGAACAGGAAAGTAACAGACAAACACAGTCAAGTTAAGCAAACAAGGGGGGGGGTCGGTTTGCTTCAGTTCTGTGTGTTGAGCTCAAAATAAACACATGCACATGTTAGCCAGATGACTGAACTTAGACTTGACTGGGCCTGGGTGGAAGCCAAAGCCTGGGACCTTTAGGGCCGGCGGAGTATTTGCACACAGATGGCAAAGTATCTCCAAGATCTCAGAATGAAGGTGCAGCCCAAAGCTCACGGAGTCTGACAGACGTCCACAGGCACACAGCGCTCCCTCTCTCTCTATATCTGTCAGCTGACTGTTTGCTCATGCAGCACAGACCAGGACAGACTTGACGAGAACCAGCATAGCTCAATATCAGTTAACAAGCTTTTTCCTACGTGGCAAAAGGAGTAAAGGGGTAACGAAACTTTGACATTTACTTCCAGTCAGATATTTTACAAGCCACGAACAACAGAAATGATCAGTTATCAGCTATGGAATCAATACAATACAAAATATACACACACGTTGGTATATATGGTTTCTGAGGACAAATACCTGAATACTCAACAGCATTATGAGGACACTAAGAATGCAAGGACACTTCTAGTATCCTTATAATTTGGGATGCACAACTAGTCTTATATGGACTTAAACACCCCCTACAAAGTTTCTCATGTTTTAAAAACTGACCTAGTGGTCTGTATGAGTACAACAAAATTAACAAACACCCTATAAGTGGGAACTTTTTGGTGTGAGCTCTGTATTGATAAGACAGTGGGAAAGGGAATAAACCCAATAAACCAGGATAAATCCCCCAGAAGTAGAAAACTAGGAAAGGGGTGTCCTCAAAAACCATATATACCTGTGTACACACACACACACACACACACACACACACACACACACACACACATCCTGCAGACTTCAGCCTTGTGTATCACCTGTCACAGACATAGACCTGGGTCTTTATTTTATTAATCACCCATAGAAGGAAAGAGTTATAAAAAGTGCAACTGGGCCCCATAAGCTAAGCGACCAATCCAGAAGAAAAAAAAAACACATTCAGGTTAACATTAAGTTAGCGTTTCACAGAAATCTAAATACTTCCTCCCACATGACTTCCTCAGGCATGCTCTGCTCCGAAGTTCCCCGTGTCACAAGCATACCAGATTATAGTCATTCCCCATGCAGACATGACTTGTCCTCCATTCTGCTGTTCATTCTGTCAGGTCAGTCAAGTCCCCATTTCACTGCTTTTGCTCACATGCCAGCAGTATTCTACAGCTTCCTTCACACCGAGACAGGAACACAGACGGAGCTAACATACGAGAAGCTCTGGGCCTGAAGGCAACGATTGTACCCTGGTGCAATTGTGCAACTGGTGATGGGACACGGGGCTGCTGCATGTCCTCTGCAGACAAAGTATCCATTGACTGAATGACAGTGAGATTTCATACTGAAAACTCCTACAACATGAATCTGCTAAAGATTGGGGGGGGGGGCGTCCTGAGCTGTCTCAAGCAACTTGAAATGTAGCTCCCTGGCAGGGGGATACATGGGTTTGGGGGGGGAGGGGGGTCTAAAACTGACTAAATCTGGAAAGATAAACAGACAGACATCCTGCACAAATGTTAACAGTGAAGACGTCCTCCCATAAGACTGCCAGACAGTTATGTGCAAATCCGACCTAGAGACAGGATCCATGCAGTCATTCAGCATTATCAGTTCATTATTAAACACTAAGCTTCTCATTTCCTGTTTTAACAATACAACGAATGAGGTCTATCAATTTTTATAAAATGTACACACTCTCTGCTCCTGTGATGCATTTACCACAAAAGACGGATGTCTGATATTTACTGCAATGTTCATTAATATTTGTTCTTGTAATTTTCAGATACATTTTGAGTCGCGTATATTTTAAAATCGATAACATCAACATGCTTAAAAGATTTTCGGAAAATGATTAGTTCTGGAATGAACCATGAACAACCTAACAACTTGTACCACAGCAGATAACTGACTAAACAGCTTACATTCGGGGATTTTCTTTAATTGAGCATGTAAGAAAATGTTACTTACACGCTGCCCGTAACAGTAACAAACACACAAAAAGTACATGCTGTGTATTTCAGCAAGACACGTGGCATTAATTCCAGCTTTTATTCAAGAAACTCCTCAGACAATATCTTTATTCACTCCCTTTGCCCCATCTTTACGGAACCAGAACTCAGAATAACCTCTTAAAGGCCCAGTGCACAAAAAGATACAATAAAAAGCACTAATCTAGAAATTGATTTATAAATGTCCAATACTAACATCTGACAGGCTGTGGAGCTGACAGTTAGGTAAGGACCTATTTTTGACAAATGCTTGGTTATCAAAACTATGTTTTTTCTTTTCAGATTCATGACATTTTATTTTTTTAGCAGATGATTTTGTCTAAAGTGACATAAACACAAGGATTAGAGAACAGGGTCAGCGAGTCCCTGAAGCAGTTGGGGTTAAAAGTCTTGCTCAAGGGCCAAGCAGTGAAATCACTCTGCCAGCAATGTCATTTAAACCAGCGACCTTCCAATCACAGGCACAGTCCTAACCCGCTGAGCCATACACTGCCACATAGCAAATTTCAAGTTTCCTTCAGGGGGGCATTCGATAATAGTTACACTAAAAACCACATGCAAAACCGGCATCAAGCAGAAAAGCCTCTCATAGATCAGATGCAAAAATGCATGACTTGCCTCATGCATGACCCAACATAGAAAAAATTCATATAGGCAAACAAAAAATTAAAAAAACAGAATCCAAAGTAATTTATACCAAGTTCAATGAGCTGTACATTTTTTAATCCAATGTTTCTCAAATCAGTCCTCCGGGACCACAGACGGTCCATGTTTTTCCTCCCTCCAAACTCCCTGGGAATTGGGAGGGAGCAAAAACATGAACCATCTGGGAGTCCCCGAGGACTGGTTTGAGAAACACTTTCTTAATCTTTTAATTGACTAACGTTATTAAAGTGGGGCAGAATTTTGATTAGATAGTAGCATCTTACTCCTGTTATTACTGCCATAGTATATACTGTATATAGTTTAGGGAGGTCTCTGAAATCCATCCAGGTATTACTAAGTATGGGCTTCAGGCCAAGGGGAGACTCACCATGAACTCATTCTCTTCTAGGTCAAGATCCCCCATGCCGCTAGGCATGACACAGTCTGTCACAGGTTTTCTGGGTTAATGTAATAACAGGGACAATGGACTGAAACGAGGAGCCCTCGTGAACAGAAGGGAAATGGCACATGTGCAATTCTCTCGGAGTTGGAAGAATGACTAAACAGAATTAAACTTGTTGCTAGCCCCTATCTGTGTATTTTAATTTATGTGCCCTCTCAAATCAGGGCAATATTTAGCTGTCTAACCAAAGTTACGCAAAACTCACACAAACAGAACAAAAAAAAGCAGGAGCACTGATGTCGCGGGCACAGTCCAATAATAAAGGTGTCTACAACATATTGCATGCTCTGTTAATACTGTGAGCAGGTCAGGTCAGGTCAATACTGTAAGCCACTCAAAACATTCTAGACAAAAATCTTATTTACATAAATGGGTATTGATTCCAAGGTTCAGTTCAACAGCAATACAAAGTTCTTCATAGCTAAATTCAAACAGAACACAAAGAAACTGTTCAAAACAAAATCAAATTTTCCCCAAATCCTACTGTAGCACTTGTAAGGGCACAAAATCTGCAGTTTTGCGAATGTCGTCTTTCCTCTAACGATTCTCAACAAAAGAAAGCAGCAAGACACTTTAATGCTAAAACAGTTCATTCAAGAACAATAATATCATTAACTGGAAATTAAAGCGGCTATTTATTCAGAGTACACTGAACAGTACTTTCTGGGCTACTAATCTGTGCCACTGATACAATTAGGGCATGTTGTTAAACACAGAGGCTCTCAGCAGGAGAGTGCAGCTGAACATCCATTCCAACTGAGATGACTTGCTAACCTGAAAGACTGAACTATTCAATGCTGATTCTCCAACTGAAGAAACAGCGGGTTATTTTTGACAAACGGGTCACCTACCATAGAACATTCTAGAACAAGCTATGGAATGTCATTCAAAAGCTGACATGTATATCTTCCTATTACTTTCAACTGTAGTCTCCAACTATAAAATAACTCCAGATTTCTTCACCTATTGCAGTTTTGGCAAACGGCTTTGGGGAATGGCTAAGGTTTGACAGGTCTCAAAAAGCTCACATAAGCCTGGGAAAATGCAGAGCGCTACTGACTTCATACAAATCCCACCCTGCTCCAAGACGTGACTCACCAAAAGCTGACGGCAGTTTCAGCTTCAGCCACAAACAGATGCTTTGACTCTGATCCCAGTGATGTTTACGCTTCCGTAAAACATCCTAAAACAACTGCCAGGCTTCTTAACCTGTCTCTGACTGCCCATTTTTGTGTTACAGGTTGAGCATACAATGCATATAAAACCATAAAACATGCCAAACTTATGATATTTGTGATCAAAGCACTAGTCAAATCTCCCCTGTCACCCCACTATACATTTTAGGAAACATTCCAGGAGTCATTTCAAATGCAAAGTACACATACTACAGTTTTACTCAAAAGCAAAAACAATGGCCTGAAGAGTGATTTAAAAACAAAAGAATGTCATTTGGAGGCTTGAAGTCACGTATTGAATCCTATGGTCAACCTGGACAATTGTGTGGGAGACCTTCACATTAAAAGTAAATGAAAACGCAGTCATTGCCGAACTTAAAAATCATAATAAGAGCGCAACTGAAATATAGCAACATCTTAAAAGAAGACATCAACGGACTCACCCACTAAACTGAGGTTAACCATAGATAACTATACGGTAGGTGCTCTTTAGCCTCTTCTAGGGTATACTGCAAAGTGAGTTTTACATTGCCAAATTTAACTCGCTAGAGCTGGGTTAACAAACCCCGATTTCCACAGCGTTAAACAGCATTACGTTGGCGATTATCAACTCAGCAAACTTTATTGTCAGCACCCTCGCCCCCCTGGCAAGGGGCCGTAAAGGGACCTCCACCGAATATCAGTACTGAGATAAAAACATTTCATTTGTATTGGATTCAAAAGAAAATCAGTGGTATCGCCCATCCCATCTATTTAGTCAAAGGCCAACTTTAATATGGGTTACATTTTTTGGAATAAGTTTATATACAAGTTTTTGGTTAAAGGACGGGATTTATGCATGTTTTAAGCAGAAAGCCTGAACGTAAAACTGCTTGAAGTAGGTTATGCGTGCAGCATAAATTATCATGACAACATATTGCTAACTTTTAATCTGGGTGAGTCGTAGTACCAAAAACTCAGAAGTCGACCTCAAGAAACCTCACTAAGCAAGTAAACCAGATTCAGAGTACAAAGCCTGAGAAGTCGCCTAGCTTATGTTGGTCAGCACTTTGGCTTAAACCATTTAACTTAAATTTACTTTCTAAGATTCCTGTATATCTGACAGCTGTGTCACTTTATTTTGTGAACTAATTGTACCAAACAATACTGGATAAGCTTCACTATTGCAATATTTATAAAACAAAAAAGGTGCTGAAAAATTACCCAAAATAAGTGATAGCCAAAAACAAGTTCGCATCTACCAATAAAGTCTGTCAAATAAGTCAATGTTGCAAACCGTGCCGACAAATCACTTGCTTCTCCTCAATGACACCTCTGGAAAACAACAAAAGATAGACATATACATATATGTGTGTGTGTGTGTATATATGTATGTGTGTATCTGTGTGTGTATATATGTATATGTGTATATATATATATATATATATATATGTATACACACACACATTTTAAATGATTAGTTGATTAATCTGTAGTTTATTTGATTATTAATATAACTGTTAACAACTGCGTGTACTTGTGTGTAAAATGTACAGCCTGGTTGCTCTCCGTTTCTCATTAATGAAGGGCTTCTTCCTTGCTTTATGGGACTTCAGTCCTGCTTCTCATGCCTTTTACAAACCTGTCCTAGCAGTGCACTTCACAACTGCACTTAATGTCTCCCATTCCTTTTGAAGGTCACTTGGCGTCATCCTCCGATTCATGAGACACTGTCAGATAAGTTAACGGTCAACTCCGGAATTAGAAAGTCGCTTCTGCCCTCTACCTGGCTAGTCATTCTCAGTGTCTCCTGCGTCACCTTCTTGCATACTGCGGTCTTAATTCCTTAGGTCTCCCTGGCTAAACTTTGAGCCTGGAAGCAACCTGCCGCTCTCAAACTTATGAAAAAGAAAAAAAAAAAAAAAAGATAAAATTCACACCCATTTTTTTTATACTTTTCACTAACCCCAACCTGCAGCCCTAATTAAATAGGTCAGGTCAGGTTAGGGAGCATGCACTGGTACAGCGTGTTGCTGCGCCCACCATACAACAAAACAGCTTGGGATCCTGGTTGGCAACCCCCCCAGGCTGACACGTGGTTCAGTCCCACCCTCCGGAAGGGCCCAACTAATTGCCACAGCCAGGTATTCCGTGGGCGGCCCCTTGGGCTGGTCCAGCCGTGCGGGTCCTCAGCAATGAGGATGCTGCGAGCCGGATCACCCTCAGGGAAACGCGTCACATGTCTGTAGTGCCGTAACTGACGCTCCCTCACAATGCAGGTAATGTGCCTCATTCGGGACTCCCCTAGGAACCGCTCATTCGACACAGTCAAACTAGCAGTTCCCAAGAATTCTCCAAAAAAACACATAGCACCAAAGGCATCCAGTCTCCATCTCAGGTCACTGCGCGGCTGGACCAGTCCAAGGGGCCATGTCTCACAGCCATACAGCAAGACAGGGAGCACCTAATTCAACCCATCTATCATTATTCAATTTGGCCACTAAATATTCTTCCTGCATCTTGAGTGTCTGAATAGAGGACAGGGATTTCGGAGAGAGATTGAAAACCACACGTCAGGGCTTTAAATCACTTATGTTTGGTATAAGCAAACTTGCAACAAGCTGTAAATTATGGTCATCCAGAACTCACCCCGTCAGTCTCCAAGACATCCACATTGCCATTGGCGTCGTCATCCATCTGCTTGTGGATGCTGCGGATGGCGTCAAAGCTGAGACGGGCGTTTTCATCCTGGCACAGCAGCTCATCAATGCGGCAGAGGTCTGGGGGTGGTGGGAGGACAAATAGCAAAGATGGTCTCATAACCCAGAGTCTCCGCATAAATGGCTTCACGAAAAAGGTAAACAGGCTAATGATTAGCAGCACTGTCCTATCATTTAATTCACCTAAGTTATTAGATGTAATACCCATACTTCACTACCATACTACTATGCAGGGCTGGACGATACAGACAAAAAACCATATAGTATTTTTTAAACAGAATAGCGACACACAATACATACCACAGTATTTTCTACGAAGTGGGCATAAAGTAAACTTTTATTAAAACAGAGTGTGGTCAAAATGAAAGGTAAATTCCTTCCCTGTTCACAAATATTCGACTAACACTATTCAGTATAGAAATTAATTTCTCAAGTTAATGACAAAAATAAATGATCAGTGTTGCATGGGTTACAGCAGCTATGAAGCGGAAGTGTTTCACTACACCATGTCCACTAAAACAAGCACCAAATAGGACAGTTTCATTTTTTTTTTGCCAGAAATAAAATCGGGAAAGCATGAAAAGACGATCAGCGAATAATACGTGGTGAAACGGATCTCAGCCTTTTCCTCACAGCCATCGCTCTGGCCAAAGAAGCTGAAGCTGTCTCATTTTTCACACGCCCTTCGGCCCAGTTTTACCACTCTCTCCTTTTTGGAAACGGTCAACAGATGGGGGGGGGTGATATATACACAATATTCAGCCACTAAAATTGATTACTTAATTCTGATGCATGTTACTACAAAGAAAAACACTACAGAGACACAGGCATACCAAGTTTCTGTCTCATCACTAATTTACTTTCCCTCCACACGTACACAAGACCATCCAGTATAAAGGACATCACCCCATACACGCATTAGCGATTGTCTGACTCCTATGACTTAAAAATTCACACAATTTCAAAAGCACATCGTTGAACATACAAGGAGAGAGCACAACTATCTGGTGGAGAGGGCTTCAAAAACACTACACGAGGAGCTAATGAGTGTTAATTTCAAGCACTATGCTATAATGTAGAGGTGCTCAAAGTTAATAATATGCAAAGGGTGGGGGAGCACTTGCGGTGATGCAGGGACAGGAATGGTATGGCACAGCAGCAGCGAGAAAAGCATATAATCCATCTCTCTGTTTTCTCCATCAATGTTCCCTTTAACCACTGAGCTGAACCACTTTTTAAACATGCAGCTGCTGACAAAACAGTATGAGGAAGATTCCCATGTATCAGAGAATGCTGGATTCTCATGTCACTCTGCACGTGCAGCATTTCTCAGCAATGAAAGGCAGCTGGAGCAGCCAGCTAACAAACGAAGGAGCTTGGTCCTCAGACTGCAGGGAGTATCACCATACAGCGGAAGAGCACTCGGGTCCACGGCAGACATCTCAAGAATGTTTAGATATAGCTGACGTATTAACCAAAACCAGCTAGATCCTATTTATAGATCGTAAAACCCTGCGTAGTGGTTAGGCTTTTGCACAAAAAAAAGAGGAGCGCAATAGTCTGAAGGTTTCTAATGAGCTTAAAAAAAAGTATATACAGCATTGGGACACCCCACAACATCGAACTAAAAAAAACAATATAGATACTGCAGCTATCACTGCTTGGACCCCTAAAAAGGCAGAATGGTGATGCAAAGTGGTCATGACGATCACAGGCGTGGGGTAAGGACCAGCACGGGACAGACAGCAGCACTCGATGAAAGGGAATGCCAGTGACCTTTTACTCATAGAGGCAGCCCTTCCAATTTAGTGCTATGGCATAGCAGTCCAAAAGATGCCACTCTGTCAAGCATACTGGTAATACTGTGCTGCCGGTGAAGCAGGTAGCCCCAGTGTCAGACCATTTCTGAAGACCATGGACAGGCTAATGGGACAGCCAGCTGCATGGCTGTCACAATGAGGTATCCAACTCCAGTACACTACTTGGACACCCCACAAAGCTGACACAATCAACCTGGGGTCAGACAGACTTGGGGCTGCAATAGCAGTACTAGTACTACTGAGCATTTCATAAGCCAAGATGACCCAGAACAACAGAGGTCTCCTAGTTACATGGATAAATACAAGACACGGAAGATACTTTTTGAATAAATGGAGAAATAAAGAGAAAAGCCGTAAGGGCTCTACTTTATTCAAACAACTTCTCTAAGTGCCACTTTAACAATTCAGGCGAAAACCCATCAGCTCATAAGGCTAAAACAAAAGTACAAGGAGGAGGTGCGTCACAAATAGATCAAAGCTTAATAAAGTCCCCAAGCTGTAGCGTGTGCCCAGTTCTGAGAGATTACCAGCTACCCTCAGCAAGTGAAACATGCTAAGGTCAAGGGGATCAGGCAGCTGCACTGGAACATGCAAGACATGATCCAACACAAGCTGCTGAGAAACTGCGTACTTCCATGCATACAGGAGAACAGTAACAGCCTATTAGTCCACTAGCCCCCCAAAAAAGCTAAATTATTCATTTCTGCACATTTCAGCAACCAATCACATTATAATTCCCAGGCACTGCCCCCCTCCAACTGTGACAGTCCCACCGGAAACTTACTCAGTGCTGATAAGAAGGCAATATCCACTGCTGTGTTTAAAAACTGTGATACGAACGGCACATACAGGCAGAGGAAATTTCATTAATGACTATTTATACACATACTATGTTTTACTGCATACATACATTTAGCTCCGCTAAAGAGTTCCACGAAACGCAAAGCACTTCCACTGTCCATAGTGTCAATATTCACCATAGTTAACAGCAAAATGTTATATAAAAACAATAGAGTTCAATTTCACAATCATCCGTATTTATTCATTCAAATTTGTTTACATGCAAAGCTGACAATTATTATTATATAGATATTTTATTGATCCCCATGGGGAAATTCTCTTTACGGCTCCGCCAACTTACTCTCTGTAGGTGAGAGCAAGCTGGCCGCGAAGGGCAGCCACTCATAGCAGCACCCAGGAAGCTGGGGGTTAAGGGCCTTGCTGAAGGACCCGCAGATGTGCCGAGGCCAGGTTCAAACCAGCAACCTTCTGATCACAGGCACAGCAGCTTAGCCCACTGAGCCAGATGTTCACCCCAAGCATAGCAAAGAAACTGATTATTTATGCTACGGCTGTCAATTAACCTCAGAAAACTGTGTGAAGAGCATTTTTAAATTGCACCTAATATTAAAACTTACAATCATAAATATTATTATGGTAAACCCCTAAATTAATGTAACATTAACAGAAAGGGGTGTATATGGGTCATTCTCACGAACTCATTACCATAACACATCAATCATTTCTACTTTTTAAAAATAGTTTGAAGAGACTCAAATTATAGGGATGCACCAACATTTTCAGTCCCGATACCGACAATGATACCTGGGCTTTCAGTCCGTTTCCAACCTTTAATTAATAGGCTGTTAATTACTGTGTGGAAGAGACTGGGATCTGGGAGCTTGACTTAAATATTGCTTTCCTAACTGTGTCACATTTTGTTTTACAAATACCTATATAGAAATTTACTGAATTATTATTTAAAAAAATTCTTGCACCAGGAAACTGGTAAAAGAAAACAAAAAACTTCAAAATTAATATGAATTAGACTTCAAGTGTACTCAACAAATACAACGGTGTCAAATGAGAACAAACTGTAAAAATTAAATCACAAGTCACAAACCAGTGCAAACAAACTTGATAAATTAAATCTGATTTCACAAAAGTACTATAAAACAAGCAACTTGGTAGCCAGAGTACTATTAAAGGGCACTTTCCATTGACTATGTAAATAGCCTGCCTCTGCAATACAATACAACCACAATCTCGGAAAAAGTTAAGAACTCGGAAAACTACAATAAACAAAGGTAAAAACAATGTATGCAAGGACAAATGAAGACAGCAAAGTTTAATTGTAATCTGCTTGGAAGAGCCAGAAGATCTAGATGGTACGACAAGAAATGCCTAAAGTATTTGCTATGATATACTAGGTCTGCATGATACTGGAAAAGAAATATTGCGATGAGATTTAGTTGTAATAAAAACTGGGTTATTTATAAGCAAAAAAGGAGTTCAACATAAATAAATTTCTCACAAACCAAACTTATGGTGATTTAAACTGAAGGGATGAGAATGACCAGAAAGTGCATGCAGAGTTCACACAAAAACAGTGACGGGAAACTTTGCACTGATTTTTAAACAAATACTAGATAATCTTGAAAAGCAACAATCGTTAAATTTGCAGTGCTTGCTAAGTTTTGTTTCCTATGACAAAGTAAAAATGTTTTTATAAAATGTAAAGCCCTCACGCTATAATGTCTATACAGTATGAAGGTGTGAAAAGCCTGATCTCAAACAAGCCGACTATCGCGGTCCTTGCGATGTGAGAATCGCATGTGCATAACATGCCATGTTGGTATTAATATCCCTCATCGCTGGTACGTGTTTTAACTCTTCACATACGTGCTTGCATGCTTTCTCAGAGTCCAGGTAGAGTGGACATTTCTGTGATGGCAAATTGTACTGTGATTCCAAGTGTTCAAGCAGATGGCAGAAGCACTCGTTTTCAATGACTGTGAGGGTGTTCTTCATCCAGAATGATGAATTCGAGAACCTTTTCTGTTATTTTTGTTGCTTTCACAGTATTACTTGGAAGATTCTCGCATCTTTGCAATGCGCCTAACAAAGTTAACAGCGTCTTCAAACCGGCCATTTTTTCTTTGGTTGAACTCATCATGTTCTTCGCCATGGTGCTTCTGGAGGTGCTCCGTTAAGTTAGCTGTGTTATAATTCGCAGTGCTACTGCCATCCCCGAAACACTGGCTTTGCAGATATCGCAAATAGCCATAGAACCTGTTGGCATAGTAACTACAAATGTGAAATACATCCAAATTGTGGATTTTGTTAGCTCTCCTCTAGCAAGCCGGCACATGAGGCCGCACATGGACATGGACATAAAAATACAATAACAGACCTGAATAGATCGGTCACATAGATCAGCCCCATTGTCATTATCAGTATGAGACTGATATCTGATATCAATATCAGATTGGTGCATCTCTTAAATTACACAACCTTATTGTTCAAACTTGACTTTACCTCTGGCATAGTAATAAACAGAAGTATTTCATCAGATCCAGGGCAAGAAAAAAAGAGTAAACTATCCAAGACTTGAGCAAAAATATACATCTTATTACACATAACCTAAACTCTTGCATTGTTTACAACCGGGAAGGAATACGATAGGTCTCTATTGAAATTCTGTTCATACTGTTCTCCCATTTGGGCATCAAAATACTACACGCATCAACAAGATAAAAATAACGCGTTACGACTTTAGAATTAACGCTATGTGCGCCAAAGACGCATTAAACGCAGTAACATTAAAAGATAACTTCAATCAGATCTTTCAGTGCCCCCCCCTCTACTATATGATCACCAAAAGGTGCTCCTGTACGTCGTCAGTCCATGGCCAGGCTCACGGCCCATTTCGTTTCATCTGACCGACCAGCTGAACCTGAAACTTTAGCCTTCACAGGGACCCTCTGTTCCTCCAGCCAAGTCTACATACACTTCGGCTGAATACCTATGGCCATCGCTCACCAGTAAGCACCACCGCATACATTCAGATGACAAGAAGGTATCTTGCCATTTTCCTGATAGTAACAGCTATTAATAGTAATGGCTGAAATTTTATACCCAGCGACATCAACATGAAATTCAAGTTTGATAAAATGCCAGTTTTTGCGGGTGAATCCCAGGACAAACAATGTCAGCAGAAAGGTTCCTTCCCTCCAGAGGACACACCAGAAAAAGCTGATCGGCAGGACAAAGCTGCTTTAATACAGCGGAAAAGGAGAAAATCATTTTCCTACCAATGTTTTAAACATCTGGCACTGTAATTGCTGCAAACCTAAAGTATGTTACACAGTAAGTAGGAGAATATCTGAGTGAAGGGGTGCAGGACAAGTGGATGACAAAAGTATGACAGTGCGCAAAACTGCAGCCCAACATCCAATCAGTCTCACAGTCGTCAAGAAGGACCAATCTAGTTTGAAACAGTGTCCAGCCACTAACTGACAGCACTGTACTGTCTGCAGGTAAAGCTTTTCCTGTCAGAAGCTCCTCCCCCTAAGGCCTATCCTCAGCCTGACCAGACAAAGTCATCACATCCTATGGCCAGCTGCAGGGCAGGCCAGAGACAAGGTCTGGAACAGACTCAGCCCCTACACAGAGGACCAAGGTGTGCAGAACTAAAGTTCTACCCATCATAAATATTAATAACTAAATACTGGCCTTTACAAAATACAGTTTATTGAAGGAACCAACCAAACACAAGGCTGGATTCCAAGTCCAGCGAGAGAGAAGCCTACAAATGTCAAACTACTGAATCCACTGTGCTTTTGAGTTGTCAAGCCTGCAGAATTTTTACCCAAGGGTACCTCAAAGGAGACATGTTAAATCATTTTGCCATGTACCCTTTAGGAATTTCTATCCTCAAATACATACTTAATCATATACAACTGTGACATCCTAATCTAAAATGATCTTCCAAAAACCACCAAATAAAATTTACTGCACAGAAGAAATTATTTTAAACTAACCGAACACTGCCATATTAATGGAAAACCGTAACCATCAGACTGAGCCGGTGAATTTATATAACCATCTAAAAACCATCCCAACCAGCACTAGTCAGTACAAGCTTGTAGTATCACTCAGACATGCTGATGCAGAAAGCAGCTGTGTCCCTGTCTCCTAATCCCGCAGCCCGATCCTGGTCCATAAAGCCGGTTCGAGGTCCGTGGGTTCGGAAGTGTTGCGCTCATGGAAGAATTGACGCCCAGGCAGAAGTTTCCGCTCACGCCGGGTCAGCGGGCCGCGGAGTCGGGAAGGACGGCGTGCCCGTACTATTCTCAGCAGGGCAGGATTAAGGGCTGCCCTGCACTTTCTAAATACAGCCACGGCACCGGAGTCCGCCGGCAAAGTCTCCCTAATATCGCTTGACGCAAGCATGACCCCCCGCCCGAAACAAAAGTTAATCTCGCGGCCGTAACCCGGGAACCGCCGCAGACTGAATAAATGGCCCAGATCGGCAGCCTGCTTACCTGACAGCCCGAATTCGGACTGCGTGTGCTCGGCGCCCGGCTTCTCCAGCACCAAACATAGGAGTGCGATCCACAAAATGACGGCGCTGCCCAGATCCATGCTGCGATCTCAAACCTGAATGGGTAAATGCAGGGACGCGGGGAGTGAGAAACAGCGGCTCATCCGGCCCGCGGCCGAGGAGCGCAAGTCCCCGTGTAGCCAGAGTCCTGATCTAATGGCTTTGCAATTCCAAAACATTTTTTAAACACCGAGGCTATTAAGACACTCGTCAAACGTGCATGTACCCTCTCAAAATTAAGAAATCAGGTGGGATTGCTACACCACACGTCCCTGAGGGTATCCCAGTAGATTATGCGGGAATATTTTAAAATATGATATAGACATGGCAGCAACTGCGCTATTCCTCTGTTATAAAGTAACTGTAGTTTTAGGATGGCCAAAAACAAACCAAAGGACGGCTGGCTGAGCATATGATCACAATCTTAAAACTGCCGACAACTCCGGACTCCAACGCATGTATGTCGGGCGCCGGCATGTTAAACGCGGAGGTGAGCGTGGCTTTCTGTCAGATACAGCCGAAGATCGTGGGAACCTACGGACTGGGGGACAGAGCAAAGCTAAGCGAGCCCGCCGGCCCACTACACTCACGCCTGTTTATTTACCTCGAGTGCCGGATCTTGGTGCATGGGATGCGCTTCAAACTTCTCCCGGGCCGCCTTTATCTAGTCTTTACAGCTCATCAGGCACGTCTTCCGCTCGACCAGACTCTTTACAAAAATGTGTCTACGATCCATCTGAAATCAAGAAAAAAAAATAAGTGAGAACCAAAAACAATCCCCAGGATAAATTATCTCCCTGCGAAGCGGCTTTCGCAGACGTGGGCAGTAATAATGGAGAGGACGTGTCCGCACCGATGTGCATCCCGCAGCGGATCCGATCGCCCGCTTTGTGCCACTCAGGCCGCCCGCTTCGACTAGTTAAGCGGCATCAGCGTCTGAATCAGGAGATTCGTCCCCAGCAATAGCTAGTTACCGATACACCTACAACCAAACACTGATCTATAACCGAAAACGAATAAACAAATAAATATGGAAGTCCCCAGGTTATCTACAAATCCACGTTGCATTCAGGAGATATAGACCGACTTCTTACGTTTGATTTCGTCTGCTGTCCCCATTCTGCTGCTGAATTGCTGAAACTCCCGAAAGGACTGCGCCGCAGCCTGTCTAGCTGGACTTACTGTATGTATGCAGGAAAACCGCAGAACTCCGGGGTCACTTTCTGTCCAAACAGCGCCGCCTATCGGAGCGGAAGAATTTACTTTATTATGCAGTATTAACATTTTTATCAAGGGTCCAAAGCACAAACTGCTTATGGACCATTATTGCTTTTTTAGGATTATTATTATTATTTTAATTATTATAACTACTATCCCGCGACCCTGAGTAGGATGGGCGGCTTTAAGACGGATGAATTTACATTATAATTCAATGTATTTTATTGTTTTCCCTACAAGATACAGAAACTATCCATAAAACATTAACATACAAGAAAAAGAAAAAAAGATCACATATCCATACAACACATTAAGTAATTTTCACTACATTTAGCAGTCATTTATATATGAGAATAGCCTCACAACTTCTCAACATTAAGATTTTAAGTTAAGTTTTTTGACGTAATATTACATTTTTTTCTCCAAGAGTAGATATGTTTTAGCTGTTTTTTAAATTATCAGACAATGTGGTCAGGAAGTCATAAAATAGTTGAAAATCGATAGAAAAAAATCTGATATTAGGTTTAATGCACATAACCGTAGATTTACGTATCTGGAATTTCTTAGAAAGAGTTCAAATCTTTATAACATAATTGCTTGAAGGCAAGCCAGCGTCATAATTTAAGAACAAGACAATTTTAATTAATCCGTGGAATTGTGACTGCTTCACTTAATGATAAATCACTTTAAATACTCTTTTGTTTCTTTAGCTATTATGCTTTTAAGCTTTGTACGTAGGTATGGCTTACAAGTATTAGGAATTTTATTATTTTTTTATTCATATTTTTTAATGTATTGCATGTCTTGTACTGTTTTTGGGATTGCTGCAACCAAACTGCATTCGGGAAATGAATACATTTAACTTGATCTAGGGATATAAAATCATTTCATGATGCGTTCATTCAAAACAATATCAAAACATTGAGATATCAGGAACCAGAATAAGTCTTCATAATCACACACGTAGCATCTGCAAGCTGACCAGTTATAAAAAGAGTCGGATCTGCTTATTATTTTAGCATTCTAACCATAACTTGTCATTGCGTTACTCGAAAGCAAAATGAGCGCGTCTTTGCCGCTTGTAAGAAGGAAACAGAGGGTCACCGTCACTACGGATGTGCAATGAACGAACTAGATCTTTTGTTATCAGTGATATATCAGTGATATTAAAGAACGAATCTTTTTCGATGCGCCATGCGTGCTGTGTGGCTGAATGGATTCCGCAACGGTCGGAGATTGTCATCTTCACTTCAAAGACTGTCTTCGGAATCAGAAAACTGTCTCGGCAAAACGGTCATGACGACATCTAGCCACTGACTGACTTGGTTGAAGACACCAACACCTCCATTTATCAATTCACTCTGACTTCGACAGTCTCAGTACACTGACTGAACGAACAAGTGGACTCCTACTGATCTTAAGTACCACTGATAGTTCGCCCACTGATGGAACGAATGAACAGCAGATACACAGTACATCGAATCACGGTTCACTAACTGGAGCGTGCATTAGAGCGCCATCTATTGGAATTATTAGTATTTTTACGTAGCGACATTTATGAAGGTACAAATATAATGCGAACAATACAACTTTGTCAGCCTACATTTTAACTCCAGCATACGTTAACAAATTCTTTTGTTGCTTCCTTTTTATACTATTTGTTGGCTAAAGTTGTTAAATCTTATGAGACTATTCCAGTTTTTTAACTTGCCATGCCATTGTTCCAAAATGCTTAAAAAAAAAATTAATTTTCTTAAGGTGTTATGTCTCCTTCTTGGCTTCAGAAAAAAATGGAATTTAATTTTAGTGAACTCGAATATCCAATTTTACAAAAATTAAAGTACTGCCAGATATTGTGATACAACTTGCAGATGACTACTTTTATGTGATATTCTCATATGCAGCTAATTATGCAAACAGTTTATCTTTTCTCTTCTGTTTTGCTGTTGGCTAGTCCAGGGGAGGCCAATCTTATCCACAAAAGGCCAGTGTGTATGCAGGTTTCAGGAATAACCTTGTGCTCAGCTGTTCAAACCCAGGTGTGAGGACTCTTCAGCCAATCAGTCCTCTAATTAGTAATTGAATCACTGTAGCAGGCATCATGTAGCTGTAGCAATAACCTGGATACACAGCAGCCCTTTTTGGATATGATTGGCCACCCCTGAGTTAGTCCATCATCTTTGCTTGGGCTGCTCTGCATGGTTATATCAACAAAGAAGGTAGAAGTTATTTTTTGCTGCTTCTGTTGCAGAAGAACATCAGCATTGGTGTTTGAACTAAGCCCAAGAACATTGTGAACATCATTTGATCAATTTTTATTATCTATTTAACTGTTCTTTTTAACTTTAACCACCCTGCAGGACATCTACCTCCAGCGATGTAGGTCCAGTGCATCGAGCAATATCAGAGACACTCGCCACCCTGCAGGACATCTACCTCCAGCGATGTAGGTCCAGGGCATTAGGCACTATCAGAGACACTCACCACCCATGCTGTAAATTTTTCCAGTGGCTACGCCCAGGTAGGCGCCAGGTAGGAGAAGCTTCTACCCCCAGGCCATTAGCATCATTAAAACCACCAATTAAAAACTAAAATAAGCCATAACTGCAACATGTACTTCAAATATATTCTCACATACCTTTTATCTTTATTTTTCCTATGCTTTTGTATTTTTTGTACATCTTCAGCATGTTTGTTATCATATTATTTTGCTGTCTACAGCAGCAACAATTTCATTTTACTTCTGGTGTATGTTCACATTCATGCAGGTGAAAAATAAAAATCTTGCATCCATAAGGAGCTCTGTTTATTTTAATGTGTCTTGTCTATCTGTTTAAAAGGGTTATTAAAAAGCAAATTAAAGCACAGTGAGATGAGAGGGATAAGCATAAAAAGCATACTTCGTAAAGAGGTATCAATAAAGATTCTTAAGGCTCTCGCAGTGTGCATTAATCCTAACACTTGAATAAGACACGGTTAATACATATTTAAAAAGACCATCTGTTAAACTGGTGGCCTAGTATAACATTCTGTAAAATATAAATGTCACTCACAATCTTGAGACTTCGTATTCAGCCGTAATAACCCATAAAACACACTTTTAAAGCTTGTGAAGTGTCAAACCTTTTTGTAATAATGGCCTTAAAAAGCAATTCATCCTTAGAGTCAAAGGACGTTAAAATCACAAAACATATCTGGTAGTCCTCCAATCTTAAGAAAACCATTAATTTGACCAATAAACAATTAACTTTATAGCAATTAACATATCATACACGACTCAGCAATAAAGCCCACACGCTAACTCTTTGGAAAACAACGTAGCAGTGCAGCTATATTACCAGCAGTTTGGTTGACACACACTTGCGCAGTAGGGATCGGCCTACGACAGGACATATTCGCATGCTCGTGTATAGGCACGCATGCGCGATGCAAATCGGTCAGTGAACCTGGAGGAACAGGAGTTCTGTGGCACTGCATACAATGAAAGACAGTTTAACTGAAGTGAGCAGTGGCGGTGCCAGGATCGGGCTAATGAGGTTTAAGCATCGAATGTTTTTGGCAAATCTTTTTTAGTTATGTTTTGTTCGTTATAAGTATTGTGTGGTTTTGTTTTCATGAAACGTGTCCGATGGACACGGAACTAATATATTTTGAAATGAATAGACGGACCCAAGCGGGGACGGACCAAAACATTTTTTTCTGACCAACGTAAATATGAGGTGTTCTGGGCAGGACGTCCCTTTGCCAGTAACAGTTATTCTGCACTGGAGCGACACATTTACATTTCGATATTTACCTGTGATCTTAACGGCAATTTGTGTATAAATTATTAAAAATGTAAGAAGTGGTCAAAGGGTTATTTATGAAAAGGAGACTGTTTGCCTTTCTCACAAATGCTCTAACAAACTGTAACATTTGCTTAGTTCGTTTTAGTTTCACTATCCGCTTTTGGCTTTATCGAAACGCAATTGGTGTGGTGTATTACCGCCTTTTTCCGGGATTATTTTTGTCTGCCATTGCCTCTGAGAAAAACCGTTTGTGCAGCTGTAGGCGGCACTAGTGTTCTGTCGAATCTACTGTCCTCGCTACTAATAATTTCCCTATAAGAACATCAACTTTGTGTGTGAGATGTTAGAATCATTATATACAGGATGGATTGAATCAAGCTTCCCGGGAAAAGCATGGAAAGCAGCCATCACATAAGGTGTGTCACTCCAGAAGGTTGCCCATTCAAATCCCAGCGTCCGCAGAATGATTTCACCATTGGGCCCTTGAGCAAGGCCCTTAACACCAATTGCTCCAGGGATTATCTGACCTTTCTCAAAAAGCCTCTGTGTTTGATTACAATATTTAGATCCTCTACTACAAAATGCAAGAGACGTCCCTATGGCAGGAATTTTGACCCTGCCAAGTTAGATGTTTGATCAAGAAATCAATTGTGACATAAAAATCTAAGGATTGTCTCTAAGAATTAAGTGTTAATACTTGTTTACATAATATCCTTGAACCTTTTGTAAAAGTGAGCAAGACCTCAACATTCCTCCACTGCACGAAGAAGCACATATTTCCCAGATTCTAGACACTGTGCAAATGGAAATTATTGATTTTAAAATTTTTATCTGTTTCACACCAAAGATGTAACATTCAAGATCAGAATTCACTTTATTGACCAGGTACAACTGCACATACTTGGCTTTTGTTTTAGCAGTATTGGGGCTTAGATTCACAAATAACATAGAAGTACAAGAATATAAATTAAGAAAAATAGCTAAGTAGAAATAAAATAATGTAAGGAAATAGTGCAAGCTGTGTAATATAGTTATAAGGACATTAAGGGGAACAGGTATAAAAAATATCTGATGTCCAGTAGATGAAAAAAGATGTACAAAGATGGGTGCAGAGTGATTGGGGGAGTGGCAGAGGCAGGGACTGTGTTAGCGGGGGTCAGGGGGCTTGTTGATAAGTTTCCCTGCTGAAGGGAAAAAGGTGTTTTTGTGTCATGTGGTTCTGGTCTTGATAGACCTCAGTCTCTTGCCGGAGGGTAGTTCTTTGAACAGTGCATGTCCAGCCATGATCTTTCCTGCCTGCCTCAGGGTTATGGTGGCGTATAGGTCCTGTAGGGATGGCAGGTTGCAGCCAATCACCTAATACGCTGATACGCTGCAGTCTGTCCTTGTCCTTGGCAGTGGCAGCAACGTACCAAACGTTGATGGAGCAGGTGAGGATGGACTCAATGATGGCTGTGTAAAAGTGCACCATCATCGTCCTTGGCAGACTGAACTTCTTCAGCTGCCATAGAAAGTACATTTTCTGTTGGGCTTTTTTGATGAGGGAGCTGATGTTCAGATCAAATAAATGTAAACGGAAGGTTTTTTCAGCAGGGGTATTACTGTTTTGTTAGAAGTATTATTTTTACTTTACTTTTGTATTTCTGTATTTGTAATGTACATCACAAACAAAGTTTGCTATATATGTAAAGGGAAATCCTACAATGTAAGTGGGTAATCTCATTTAAAAACGAGCAATATTCTGCCGAGGAGTGATCACCGGCTATTGCCTTACAAATGAACTTCCTCCTACAGCAATTACATTTTGTGCGTTTGACTTCCTCTTAGAGAATTACATTTCACTTCCTTTACGGTACAACTGCCGCTTGTGAATTGTCGTAAGGCACTTGGGAGGGATCTGAGGTCCTGGGAGGTGATGATTTCCAAGAAACAGAAGGACTCCATTGTGTTGACTGGGGGTTCATGAAGGGTTATGGGGTGCTGGGTTGTGCCTGAAGTTCACTACTATCTACACTATCCTTACAGCATTAAGCTGTAGATTATTCTGCCTGCACTAGGTCACCAGATGATGAATTTCCATCCTGAAATTGGATTCATCCCCACAAAAGATGAGTCCAATGAGCATGGTGTCGTGCGCGAACTTCAGGAACTTGACAAAATCATCGCTGGAGGTGCAGCTGTTGGTGTACAGGGAGAATAGCAGGGGCCAGTACTCTGCCAGTTATTCAGTACCAGCAGATTATGAGAATTCTTGGTACCGTGCAGAGAAAAATAAAGAGATGCCAGTACTGCATGCTGTTGAGTAGCAGCCCACTTCAAGTACTGTTTGTGATAATAGTTACAAAGCAGCCTAACTCAGGACACAGAGTGTACAGACAGGATACACCCTAGACAGCATGCCAGTCATGAAAAGCCTTACACATTCACTAACTTAAATGGGAAGTCGGAGTACGCAGCAGAAAAGCCACACACACAAAATGTGCAAATCCAAGACAAGAGTTAAGCCCACAGGTGCGAAGCACTGTGGTATCAGCATGCACAGTATTTATTTGTGACTGGATGAGAATAAAATTTGTAACAATGCAATGTATTTTTTAAACACATTATGAAAAAAATCAAAAACCTAACTGATCATGTGTTTACTGAATTTGGTAGATGAGGCCAGGGAATTGGCCTGTTGGTGGCACTGTTTCCCCAAAGGGTCTGACGTGGTGGCAAAAGTGTGACAAACGCAGCTGTGAGAAGTGGCCTTTATCAAAATGAGTCAAGAAGCAAACCCATGTCATCTGGTTATGTCTCTTAAATTATCTGGACTATGGAGCAGATGTCACTTTACAAGGGACCGTACTAAAATACACGCTAAAATACACACTTCAGAGTAAGTAGTCTGCCACTGAAGGAACTCCTATATGCCACAATTGTTGTGTATAAGGGGTGGGAGACATTACTCATATTCCAGGGAGTCAGGGCTGATCCTGAGCACTGAGCCAGCCTTCCTGAACAGCTTTTTCAGTCTCTTGGCATTCCCAGCTTTTATATTGCTGCCCCAGCAAAAATACAAATGTCTTCTAAAGTGTTATCTGATCTTTGTGAGGCAGTCTTATTTAAAAAACAACAAACACAACATTTTGCTTTCTCGTACCTTAACTGAACAAATGGTTTAAGCAATCCTTGATGGAAAAAGTATGCAAACCATTATATTTAATGACTAATGAAATTCTTTTTACTGATAATAATGTCAAGCAAATACCTTCAGTAGCTGCTGGTAAAACCTACACAGCAGTTATGAGGTATTTTGGCCCATTCATTAGAACAAAACTGCTTAATTTCATCAGATGTCTAGCTTGAACTGCCCCAGATCACGCCATAGCATTTCAGTAGGATTGAGGTCAGGATTCTGCCAATCTACAACACTGAATTACAAAGGGTTCACCAACTTTAACCTGTGCTACAGAGGAAAAGAGGGAGAGAAGAAAAAATTCAGGGCTAATGTGTGATGTGCTGCTGCAGAGTAACATGGCCTCTTGATGTGAAGCACGACGGGGGGGGGGGGCGATGGTTAGGATGAATCCACAGGCCCCTGAGTGACAGGGGTCCTAAAACATTTGTAGCAAAATTGAATTGATATGGATTGGGGGTCTAGTATGATATGCTTTCATGGGGCTACTGTTTCTGCCAACGTCTTCCTACTCTCCATACAAAGCATAGAGACAAATATCAAGAAAGCAGATCAAAATTTTAAGAATATTATACATTACACACATACGAAATGTGTCACCTGAACAGTTCATAGGAGCTTACAATAAATATGTTACATATGCAAAGCTTAGCTATAAAACTGTCAAAGACAATTTCTAAGAGTTATGTGTAGCGCGAGAGATGTCTTCTCCAGCTTTCTTAGGGTGTCACAAAGTGGACACCAAGCAATGGCCTCATATATACAGACTGTTTCCGGTCATTTGATGCACCAATATAAGCCATTCAAGAGCGGCCTTCTCCCTGGCTCTCTCCAAACATTCAGGAGGTTACGTACACTATATTTCCTTTTTTTAACGTCACTGGGAACTTGGAAAGTTCAATTTATTCAAAATTTGCACCGCGTCAGGCGTTACACACCCCAATTGCCTGAAGACTCATTTCTCTTAAACACGTGGGTATTTTTGGACCAGAAGGCAGACTGAGTTTGACACCTCTTCACATTTGTCACGGCTGCTGTAGAGCTGTTAGCATTTGGGTGCAACTTACACGATGTGTAGACTGTGGGAGAGAAGCTATTTTAGAAGATAACACACTCGGGGCCTGCTGAACAGTAGCTGCAAAGTCCAACATGACACATGTCATGGCGGCAATAAACCCAAAAATATTAAAATTTCTTTATTTGCTTAATCACAAATATAATTTACTAATCGCAAATCAATGTTTGTACTCATTTAGTTTCGTTCTATATGCCTATTGTGTTTTTTAACTATTAACTTGCCTACAGGCCCTATGGCTTTATATATACATATTATTCTATTTAATTCTTTTTAATGATAGCATGAAATCATTATTCTTTATACATCTGGATAAGGACCAGCACAGCTAGTTACCAGAATAACCAGCATTTGTTGTGTTTTGGTGCTGGTGGACCAGCATCATTACTGAAATATTTCAGGTAGACCAGCACAGCTATGCAAGTCCACCAGCTACACCAAACCAGCATTAACCAGCATACAGAGGCATGGAAATCATGTGATTATATGCCGTTTTTTCAGCAGGGGTATTACTGTTTTGTTAGAAGTATTATTTTTACTTTACTTTTGTATTTCTGTATTTGTAATGTACATCACAAACAAAGTTTGCTATATATGTAAAGGGAAATCCTACAATGTAAGTGGGTAATCTCATTTAAAAACGAACAATAGTCTGCTGAGGAGCGATCACCGTTTAGATGCCTTGCAAATTAACTTCCTCCTACAGCAATTACTTTTTGTGCGTTTGACTTCCTCTTAGAGAATTACATTTCACTTCCTTCACGGTACAACTGCCGCTGGTGAATTGTCGTAAGGCACTTGGGGGACCTTCAGTCCGCGATCCGAGGGAGAGAAGGAGACTTCTCGCAGGAGAAGTATTATGTTTGGTGAGCTTTTCTCCGTTTCCTCTTTCTTACTGACAGTAGTGGTTACAGCTGCTTTCTCGTAACGATTTTATGTGCATCGTATTTCTGGTGACGTAGGAAGTAGTTTTGGACTGCTCATAGTTTGTGAATAACGGGTTTGTTTTTACCCATCTATGATAATGGATGTGGGATATATCTGGACAAGTCCAATATCCACTTTTTAGGAGTCTGATGTTAGTTCTGTTTATTTATGCTTGTCAGCATTTGAGATCATTTTCTGAGCAGGGCTTGATCTTCACTTTTAAATTGGGGGAAATAGATTTGGGGTCACTCCCAAAGTGTGCCGGATTTCGCTATTGTAATTGACGAAAAGCTTAAGTCTTACGTTTCGGTTCGTTGACATTATTTTAACCAGTTACAGAAAACCGCACATGTTCTCCGTTAACCACAGTGATGCTAACGGGTGTATATGGACTGACACGAAATGTGTTCATAATAAAACAAGTACTGCCGATTTCTGGGCTGTGAGAACTTGTCATTTAGGGATTTATTTTCTGCGGTGCAAATTGTTTGTCGCCGGTCCCTTTGGATGTGTCCGGCCAGGCTCAATCGCAAACAAAATATACACACCATTAGGTTGTGTCGTTATTTCACACTAACACATATTAATTTCAGACCCCAATGAATGAATAGAATAGGTAAGTCATCTTGGGCTCGCAAAATGAAAAGTGCAGCTGTAGAAAATATTTCAGTAATGCAACAGTTACAGAATTTGTAATACTTCAGTCTGAGACCGGTTTTTAGTTCTTAATCATTTTGCAGTTCGTTATTTTGGATTTCTCTTATATTGTATATAACAAACAATTAAAATATTATAGTCAAAATATTTTCAATATACTCTATATATTCCTTCTGTCAATTGATGTTACATACCATTTTAAAATCCCCCCTTTCATTTTTTGAATGTTTTTCAGATTTAATTAGTTAACGTTGTGTATAATTCCACGGAAGTCGAAATTAGTGTTAACGCCCTGTTTTTATGGACCTGAAATATGTGCTTAAATCAAGAGGGTTCTGTGTACTTGCAATGATTGTTAATGGAGCAAGCCCTGCGAGATGTGTCTTTTGGTGCAGTATTTAAATATGAATTGTTAATTTCTGAACTACTGTGTGATATTGGGTCTGACAGTCATGAAAAAACTGTTTTTACTTGTGTTTCTTTTGAAAGAGTTTAACCTTTGTCTATGTAGAATATACAGGGAGTTAATTGTGATCACTTTTGTGAAGGGGGTATTTAATATCTCAGATGAAATTACTAACACCCCAAAGGGTAGCAAATGGTAATCTCTTACTGCCATACTCTACAGAGTTAATTATGGTCACAAATGCTATCTTATTACACTGCTAAATTTTACTGAATGCTGATAGTGAATTTTATAATTGTATGTGCAGTGTCAATTAGTCTGATTAAAAGATGATCAAGAGTTCATTTTCAAACACTTATGAATTAAGATTTATTCATACGAAACCTATGTATTGATTTATTTAAAACATTTCCAAACGCAAGACAGTTCATTTCACTGAGATTATAATGTCAAGTATTGCATTGTCTGTATAAGTACAAGTACATGAAGTATGTAAAGCTTTAAATGGAAGATCTGTTTGTGACATGAAATAATTATATACTGTAATACTATTAGTTTTATATTTTGGCAGTATAGAAAATGATGCACAAACTTTCCATGAATCAGAAAAGTGTTACAGATTCTTGTAAAACTGTCTCTGATTGGAATAGCCGGCAAAACCATTTAACATAGGGCTGTGCAAGGAACAGGATTTTTATCAGGGGAAGCAGTGTCATTTTCAGGGGGAATAGGGTGGGGTAGGATTGGGCCTGTGGGCACACTCTAAGGAAATACTGAAAGAAAGCTTGCGGGGGGGGACAGAATGGGAGGAGAAAGGCTCAGGCTTGCCATTTGATGCAGAGCAGACATCTAGGATTGAGAGGGCTGTGATATCTTCCTGGTAACTAGGAGTAAAAGTGTAGTTTATACAGGTGTGACAGGTGGCATTAATCAGTGCACCAAACTTGGTCAGCTGACTCTCCCTTTTTATGCCCCTCCCCCCAAAAAGATGTCTGTACTGACATCACCAAATGTTACAGTGACATGAATCACACATATTTAGCCAGAGCCTATGGAACAGAGTTGTTTTACTCACTCTCTCCAAAGTTTCTTTTACAGTAGCGATCAAAAAACCCAAACCCGGAGCAAGAAATTTGGCTTGCATGCTGTGGTGAAACAGACCAGTATTCACAGCAATAGTTATAGATACCCTAGCAGCCCAATGATAACTTGTTAGGTGGTTACTACAGATGACAGCTTGTGCTCAGCTGTGGGGGATGATCAGAAACTTCTGCTTTCACCACTGGTGAGAGAAAAAAGAAAGACTCCAGTAAAGTCATGCATTTCTGCTACAAAAGCCATATGCTTACTAGTTTTAGTTCCTTTTGTGGTCCTTTGTGGTTTGAGACTAAGCAATTTAAAAAGGGTCAAAGCATGTTTGTGCTAGAGAGTGTCCACTGCTTCAGATGGCATTGTGAGGTCTTTACTCACTAAGCCTTGACTTAATGTAGAAGACATCTGGCTTAGGTGTTGGTAACTAATGCTACAAAAACTGTGGGCCTAGTGAGCAGTCCATGTGCAGCCTTTCCAACATGTCCAAGTGATCCAGGCCCCTCAGTTTGTGTGGCTTATTACGCCGATGCAGGGTGCTCAGCTGTGGAGCAGAGCTTGGACGGACATGAATTTATGTGTCCCTGGAGACTGGGCTGAGCTGGGCAGCCTATGACTCCAGTAATCAAACATCTGCTGTAGACAAATGACTGGGGCAGGTCCAATGATTCTGTTTTACTGTAAATTTTTTCAGAATGTATTCTCTCCCTCCACCCACCAACTGAAGGAGAGCCGGAGCCCACAAGTCAGGGTGGGCTGTGAGGAGCAAGAACAGACTCTGTGCAGTTTTATATGTACTAAACACTCATGTAAGCAGCTAATACAAATCCAGACAACATGCAACATGCTCAGTACTGAGTTTTTATGCATATAGCTGCAACAAACGTAGTCTACATTTCAGCGTCATTGTCTAAACTGCTTTGCTTTATGAGGAATGTCAAACAAGAAGTAAAATCAGCACAGGGGAAGGAGAATCATCAGAAAGCGGAACAGTTGTGAACATAATTGCCACAGCATTCTAGAGCAGTATTAGAAGTCCAGTGACGGCCTTTCAATGTGCAGACTTTATTTGCGAAGTTGCATTTAGCTACTTTTGTACAGTGCATCAATCTCAGTATGTTGACTTTTGGCTTATAGCGTAGGAGAAGTTTATAAGACTACATTTTTATAAATTAAGGGATTATTTTATTTATTTGCTTAAACAATTAGCTAAGACTTCTCCGTTGTGAGAGTCAAGTTTGACGTTAAATGTTTATCTTTCATTTAATCTGCTTGTTAAATTTTTATAAGGATGGTCCAGTTGTACACGTACAAGGCCTATTCAGTGGACATTTGTGGGCATAGTGCGTACAGGGTAAAAAGAATAATGTATCTTGTTTGTTTCAGATTGTTGAGGACGCAAAGGGGTCAGAATGCAGAGCATTAAGTGTGTGGTGGTGGGAGACGGTGCTGTAGGGAAGACCTGCCTGCTCATCTCATACACTACAAATGCATTCCCCAGGGAGTACATCCCCACAGTCTTTGACAACTACAGTTCCCAGGTGACTGTGGATGGCCGGACTATCAGCCTGAACTTGTGGGACACGGCGGGGCAGGAGGAGTACGATCGCCTGCGCACACTGTCCTACCCACAGACCAATGTCTTTGTCGTCTGCTTCTCCATCGCCAGCCCGCCTTCCTACGAGAACGTCAAGCACAAATGGCATCCTGAAGTGACCCATCACTGCCCCAGCGTCCCCATTCTGCTGGTGGGCACCAAGAGCGATTTACGCTCAGATCCCGATGTTCTGCAGAAGCTGAAAGAGCAGAATCAGACCACCATCACCCACCAGCAGGGCCAGGCCCTGGCACGGCAAATCCGTGCCGTTAAGTATCTCGAGTGCTCTGCCCTCAACCATGACGGCATCAAGGAGGTCTTTGCTGAAGCAGTGAGGGCTTTCCTTAACCCTCAGCCCACCACAACCAAAAAACCATGCGTGCTCCTGTAAAACCTTGCCAGCAGGTAGCAGGGTGGCTAAGGGTGTGGACTTGTAATGTAAAAATTACAGCTTTGAGTCCCAGACGGACCCCTGCTTTTGTACCCTTGTGATGGACTTGATTTGATCAAGTAAAAACATACAGCTGTATGAATGGTTATTTTTTATTGCTTTGCATAAAATCTCCACTAAGCAACATAATAATAAATATTACTGCCATGTTGAGACAATTAAAAAGTTTAATTAATGTACTAAATGAAAATGGGGAGATTTATTTTCGTAGGCATTACACACATATTATCATACATACACTCCTTATTTCTGCACTAGGCTGGAGCTGAAGTTGTAGTAAATGGAAGAGGTTCTGGCAGGCGAAGAAATGAATGTAGACTTTGAATAAAGATGGAATTTGTTGCAGTCTTCTGAGATCCACCAACCTTACTGTTCTGTGTTCTGGCTGCTTGCTTCCACTGTGTTTAGGGGAGTGTCGACACTGAAATCCATTCCTTCATCTGTTTTTGAGTTGTTGACCGCATCTGCCAGTCCAGTGCTGTGTTATCATGCACATTAACCAATGCACCTGCACATTCGCAACAAAATTCTTCAGTCAAAATCGATTGCTTTTGTTTGATTGTTAACAGGAACGCAGATTTTCTGCTACTTCACTGTTAATCTGGAGCAGCCTTGGCTTGGTCTGCGTTTTATAAATGTGGCATTCATTTTTTTTTGCTGCGTCTTTGTTAGATGAGCTTGCAGTGCTTGAAGGGTGGCAGCGGAAGGAATGTAGTGACTGAAGAAAGGTGCCCGAAGAAACAGCTGTTGTTAGCGTTGCGCCTTGTCAATGAGGACAATGATTTTGATGAGCAGACAGATGTGCCATCTATATAAAATTTGTAAGAAAGATTAGTCAATGACAATGTAATGGCTGCGGTCAGCATCAGAGAATCACAGAGGATTCTGAGTCATAGTGTGTGGATCCCTCAGACACGGTTTACACGCAGGATTCCTGAGATCCTACAGTCCTGCTAATGTTTACATGCTTTAAGTCAGGCCGATATCCCAGGCTCTGGTTCTGATTATTTGGGACTGTGATGTAATGTTACTTGCTGTTCCTAAATTTGTTCCAAGAAATGTTTTTTTTTTCCTTTTCATTATGTGCTATTGGTTAAATGTTTCAGTTGTTTAATGTAACATAAAGTGGCAATCACTGTTCAATGTATTTCCATCTCCATCATGCTCTTCATGTTAATGGTCAGTGTTTAATGGTAGGATATTGTGGGTTGATAGGTACTGGACACACATGGGTGGAGGTGACTTTTGGGGTTTATGGGCCACATTCTCCAGCAACCCAGACTCAACACTTATCAAATTCAATGGACGCCCTGGTGAATTTTCTCAGTAAATGCCTCCCCGTCAGTGGACTTGATTTGTCAGGATTTCCAAACCTCGCCTCAGCTCAGAACACTGTTTGAAGGAGAGCTGTAGCATAGAGGAATACTGTAGCAGCAGTGTTTATTCCTGACAGATTTCCCCTCTCCCAGTACCAGTGAGCAAGCAATCCGCTTAGAGATAAACCTGTTAGTTCTGCGTTTGACTATGTTAGATGTATTTACTTACCATATTTTCAAACATGGTTATACCTTCAGTGGGAGTACACAGAGAACTGTGTGTTTTTTTTTTTTTGCATCAGTGCAGAGGAAGGAACAAGAGTGACTGAAATATTAGAGAATCCTTAGCCAAACACCTTGTGGGTGCTCACTGCAACATCTGAACGCAAAGGAAGGTATTTGTCCCTCTCAGAAACTCAAGGTCAAGGCTGCGGTACTGGTTTTATTTTTGTTGCTCAGAAATGTTGCCAGGTCCTCTCTTCACAACAGACTGTGACTAGAAAAACTGGGAGAGGAAACAACCCTGAGAAATATTTGTAATGTCTCATCTTTAATTGACAAGTATTTTGACTGAACTGATCCTTCTACAAGATGTCTTAGGAAAAATCCAACATCTTATTGACTGGCAATGAAATATTTGGCAATATAATAAAATACAGTTATTTTTAAACTGTTGCCTCTCTTTAAAGAAGTTATTATAATGTATTCTTCTTAAACCTTCTTTTGAAAGAATATCTAGTTCCTATCAATAAATTATTTTATCAGTCTATTAACTTTGTTTTAATGCTGTTTTATTTCTGTAAAAAAATGCCAAAAATATATGTTTTATCTAGTTTAAGATGAAATTTACGCTTATATTCTAACTTGCATTCATCCTCTATGACATTTGAACATTTTTCATAAACACTAAAATTGTAATCTGTAAGTATGTGAAGTGAATTTACATTAACATGCTTTTGTTGTTTATAAAAAAATACACATATCATGTTGTGAAAACATACACTATATTGCCAAAAGTACTGGGACGCCAGCCTTTACACATACATGAACTTTAATGACATCCTATTCTTAATACATAGGCTTTAATATGGAGTTGGCCCACCCTTTGTAGCTATAACAGCTTCAACTCTTCTGAGAAGCCTTTCCACAAGGTTTAGGAGTGTGTTTATGGGAATTTTTGACCATTCTTCCAGGATAGCATTTGTGAGGTCAGGCACTGATGTTGGACGAGAAGGCCTGGCTCGCAGTTTCCGCTCTAGTTCATCCCAAAGGTGTTCTACTGGGTTGACGTCAGGGCTTTGTGCAGGCCAGTCAAGTTCCTCCACACCAAACTCACTCATCCATGTCTTTATAGACCTTGACTGCGCACCAGTGCACAAAACATGTTGGAAGGGACTATCCCCAAACTGTTCCCACAAAGTTGGGAACATGAAGTTGTCCAAAATGGCTTTCTATGCTGAGGCATTAAGAGTTCCTTTACTTGGAACTAAGGGGCCAAGCCCAACCCCTGAAATACAGCCCCACACCATAATCCCCCCTCCACCAAACGTTACACTTGGCACAATGGAGTGAGGCAAGTACCATTTTCCTGGCAACCAAACCCAGACTCGTCCATCAGATTTCCAGATGGAGAAATGTGATTCGTCACTCTGGAGAACACGTCTCCACTGCTCTAGAGTCCAGTGGCTGTGTGCTTTACACTACTGCATCCGACGCTTTGCATTGCTCGGCCATGGAAACCCATTCCATGAAGCGCTCTACTCACTGTTCTTGATCTAATCTGAAGGCCACACAAAGTTTGGAGTTCTGTAGCTATTGACTCTGCAGAAAGTTGGCGATTTCTGCACACTGTGCACCTCAGCATGCGCTGTCCCCGCTCTGTGATTTTACATGGCCTACCACTTCATGGCTGAGTTGCTGTTGTTCCGAATTGCTTCCACTTTGTTATTATACCACTAACAGTTGACCGTGGAATATTTAGTAGCGGCGAAATTTCATGAATGGACGCATAGGCGGCATCCTATCACGGCACCACGCTTGAATTCACTGAGCTTCTGAGAGCGACCCATTCTTTCACAAATGTTGTGGCAGCTGGATGTATGCCGATGTTGTGCATGCTTAAGTGCTTGATTTTATACCCCTGTGGCCACGGAAGTGATTGGAACACCTGAATTCAGTGATTTGGAGGGGGGTCCCAATACTTTTGGCAATATAGTGTATCATCTAGTTTAAAATAACAATGCATGGCACAATAAATGAATTTACTTTACTATTACCATACACTACAGCGTTTTATGCACCAGTCACTATGCATTGCTGTGACTTCTTTAAATAATTACACCATGTAACACAAATTTTGTTCCTGGACAATACATGTTATTTCTTAATTGCTTATGTTGTAAAAGTATAGAAAATGGCC
>JAAGVU020000036.1:15321049-15336450 GCA_011763525.2 Mormyrus iriodes | reverse complement strand
CTCTGGTTATGGGTGACTTCAATGCGACCACTGGCATTGACAGGGCTGGCTATGAGGATTGTGTAGGTCCCCATGGGTCTGGTGACCAGGGTGAAAGTGGCTCCATGCTCCTCGAGGGGCTGCGTGGTGCTGGATCCTGGTTCCAACGCCCTGAGCCGCATCATTGGACTTTGTACTCCAATACTGGTGATGTGGTAAAGGAGATCGATCACATCCTCGTGGTCAGATGCTGGAGGCTCCTGCAGAACTGGAACTGCAGGGTCTACAGACGTGCCCAGTTTGTGAATTCTGACCATAGACTTGTCATTGCTACTCTGAAGATCCAGCTTAGATCCAGTAGGCTACCACCTACTACGAGAAGGAGGCTAGACTTGGCCAGACTCCAAGATCAATCGGTTTCTGATGAGTTTACATAGTTTAGGTGAGGAACTTGCAGACTTGGGTGCGACTGCCAACTCCAATGTAATATGGGAGACCTTCCGTGATAAGACCCTGAAGGTTGCTGAGGGTTGTGTTGGTGTTGCTGGTATTCCCAGAAGGAGGTGCTTCATGTCACAGGGCACCCTGGATATTATCGAGAGGAGTCGCAGCGCACGACTTGGTGGCAACTCCAGTCTGTACCAGGAACTGAGGAGGATGGCTGTGAGAGCTCTGTGGGCAGATAAGGAAGTGTTTGTTAGACGAATCTGTGAGCAGATGACACACCATTTGTGGTCCAGCGACCCACGTCCTGCTTACAGAGGAATCGAAGCATTATGTACATCTGAGTCTGTTCCTCGGAGACTTGCAGTCAGGGCAGGTGATGGAACAGTCCTTTTGGACGACACTGCAGTTGTGACCCGCTGGGCCGGCTACTTTGAGCAGTTGTATAAAGTTGATCCTCTGGCTAGAATGCTGGACATCTCTGGGTCCACGGTTCTTGAGGCTGATCCTCCAATCAACTCTGAACCACCCAATCTCACTGGGCTGCGGGTAGGGAAGGCTGCAGGGATCTGTGGTATCCAGAGTGAACTTCTCCAGGCTGGCGGTAAGGCTGTTCTGCTGGCATTACAGACAATCTTTGCTTCCATTTGGGAGACAGGCGTCATCTCAACTGATTGGAAAAAGGGACTTCTTGTCCCTATCTGGAAAGGGAAGGGTAACCGCCTGGATAGTGTGCAGTTACAGGGGGATAACACTGCTCTCAGTGTCGGGTAAGGTCCTTGCAAGGGTCATCTTTAACAGGATCTGTGACCACTTGCTCGCCTTCCAGCGACTGGAGCAGTCTGGTTTTGTGTCTAAGAAGTCTACCATTGACCGCATCTTGGCACTGAGGGTTCTCATCAAGCACAAGCGTGAATATTGGCAGAGGTTTGTTGCAGCCTTTGTGGATTTTCGTACAGCGTTTGACTCAGTTGATCGAGTGTTGAGGAGGATGGCTGTGAGAGCTCTGTGGGCAGATAAGGAGGCGTTTATTAGTCGAATCTGTGAACAGATGACGCACAATTTGTGGTCCAGAGACCCACGTCCTGCTTACAGAGGAATCGAAGCATTATGTATATCTGAGTCTGTTCATCGGAGACTTGCAGTCAGGGCAGGTGATGGAATGGTCCTTACGGACTGCACTGCAGTTGTGACCCACTGGGCTGGCTACTTTGAGCAGTTGTTTAAAGCTGATCCTCTGGCTAGGATGCTGGACATCTCTGGGTCCACGGTTCTTGAGGCTGATCCCCCAATCAGCTGTGAACCACCCAATTTCACTGAGATTGCACGGGTGGTGAATCAGCTGGGGGTAGGGAAGGCTGCAGGGATCTCTGGTATCCGGGGTGAACTTCTCCAGGCTGGTGGTAAGGCTGTCCTGCTGGTATTGCAGACAATCTTTGCTTCCATTTGGGAGAAAGGCGTCATCCCAGCTGACTGGAAAACGGGACTTGTTGTCCCTATCTGGAAAAGGAAGGGTGACTGCCTATATTGCAGGAATTACAGGGGAAAACACTGCTCTCAGTGCCGGGTAAAGTCCTTGCAAGGATCATCCTTAACAGGCTCCGTGACCACTTGCTCGTCTCCCAGCGACTGGAGCCATCTGGTTTTACACATAAGAAGTCTATCATCGACCGCATCTTGGCACTGAGGGTTCTTATCGAGTGCAAGCGCGAATATCGGGAGAGGTTCTTTGCAGCCTTTGTCAATTTTCATAGTAAAGCATTTGACTCAGTTGATCATGTTGCCCTGTGAGACATCCTGAGACTTCGCGAAACTGGACTCCTTCAGTACTGTGTCTCTTTGGATAATCCTGGGGTACCGCTGGTTTGACTTTGTGTCAAACAAGCGGTTGCTAGGGGAGTCCTGAATGAGGCACATTACCTGCGTTGTAAGGGAGCGTCAGTTACGGCACTACAGATATGTGAAGCGTTTCCCTGAGGGAGATCCGGCTCGCAGGATCCTCATTGCTGAGGACCCGAGTGGCTGGACTAGGCCAAGGGGACGCCTATGTAAGACCTGACTGCGGCAGATGGATGACCATCTCCGGAGGGTGGGACAGGACCGTGTGTCTGCCTGGGGGGTTGCCAGCTGGGATCCCGAGGCATTTCGTTATGTAGTGGGTGCGGCGACGCGCTGTATCAGCGCATGCTCCCCGACCTGACCTGACCTGACCTGATGTTCTGTATAAATGTACTTGAAGTATGACTCTTGCATATCTTTATACAGTCAATTGTAGAAATGAGGTTCTCAGCCTATTCATTTATAGGAGGTTTGGCACGTCCAGCATCCCTAGCCCCAAAATCATGAGGCTTCCCACAAAGACCAATCTGTCTGCCAGAAGGAGTCCCAAAGCCCCAGCTTACCACCACCAATCTGGAACTCAGTGAAGATGCTTGCATTGTACCTGCCATTGACGCTGTTGAAGCGTCATACTTTCCGAGGACTGTCATCTTATAGTGGTGGAAAGGCTGATATGTTTCTAAGAACCCAAGAGTGGTGCTGACTGTTGCTATAGCTCCTGGTAGGGCCATCACTGGTGGGGAAGAACCAGACTAAGTACGACCCAAATAATATATTGTGGACACACATAAGGCCTTTGACATCTGAAAAGCAGGGAAGCCTTCTGCAACCACATTCATCTGACAGCAGTTTTCAGTCAAACCACTGAAAGGTGGTGTGCATCGGCTTTCCATACACCGTTAAAGCTGTGGCCAGGTAAACCGGTGGTGTAGTAGTTTTACCGTACTTCCACACCAATAACTTATTCAATTCCATGAACAAAAAATGTCACGGAATAAGCCTGAAAATACAATTTATAAGGAATACAAAAAAACTGGTTTCTCCCACACCTTTACTTCAACATTTCTCTTTTCTTTCTTCTAATATACTACTCCCTTTATAGTGGCGTGTATATTAGGCTCATTCACATCCATGAACAAAAACATATAATAATAGAACTTCCATTCATCCATTTTCTGTAACCATTTGTCCTATTCAGGGTGATGGGGGGTCTGGAGCCTATGGGTGCAAGGCAGGAAACAACCCAGGAAGGGGTGCCATAGTATCGTAGGGCACACTCTCACACACATGCAATTAAATAACTTCAATTAACCTCAGCATGTTTTTGTACTGTGGGGGATAACCAGAGTACCCAGAGGAAACCCCATGACGACACGGGTTCATCCACTCACAGATCCATGATGGAGACTCAAACCGTTGTGGTGTGAGAACAGTGCTAACCACTGAACCACCGTGCTGCCCCATAATAGAACTTATGCAAAGCATAAACAATTAAAGTTAAATAGCATTTGACACATTCATTTGATTCTTTTGATACACATTTTATATATTTCATATTTAAATTATATTTACATGATATAGAATTTAGAAATGAAATCAAACACTCTCTGTGTCTGGGGGACCCTGTTTCTGTGGGGGGGTGGGGGGGGGGGGGGGGGTTCTGGAGCTTATCCCGGAGGCCGCAGGCGCAAGGCGGGGAGCAACAACCCATCACTGGGCACACACATACACAATTTGGCAACTCCAATCAGCCTCGGCATGTTTTTGGACCGTGGGAGGAACCCAGAGGAAACCCCACAACAACACAGAGAGAACATGCAAACTCCACACACATGGAACCCAGGCAGAGACTTGAACACTGCTCCCGGAGGTGTGAGGCAACAGTGCTAACCACTGCACCACCCCAATATCAAAATCCATATTAACAAAATCTATATTATGACTACAACATGGTGGGTGTGGTCAAGTCCGTGGAGGAAGGATTTGCACACCCCCATCTTCCACGTAGCATAAACTCGTAGCGCAGGCTTTTGGCTCCCACTGCACAAGCCACCTGATGATGGGACTGGGTGACAGGGACAGGTTATGGATGTGACAGGAAGCCCCTAGTCCAAGTGCCACACAGAGGCAGCACGGCTGTGATGGTCGCGGGAAGACAGGATCTGGAACAGCATCCTCTTTCATCAGCTACCCATGTGACTGAGCAGCCATAATTAGGGGCCGAACTGCTCACCTGCACTGGGAGAATAGTCTAGAAAAGATAACTTAAACATTCCCTAGTCCCTTTACCTCATGGACCGCAACAATCAAGACATCCCTATCTTCAGTCACAAAAATAAGCTAATGCTGGCTATGAAACTGGCTACCTGGAACATCTGTAACCTTTTTAATACTCATGGGAGACAGAAAGACCCAACAAATGCCCTTGCTGCACATGAATTGAGGACAAACTCAATATCACAGCATTGATGAAACCCACTGATAGAGGCTGGTGAAGGATATACCTTCGAACAAGATTACTTGGTAGCATGTCCGAGGCTCCTCAGGGCATTAACATTTCTGTTGCCATGCACCAGTTCCTCCAAAAAAAGTGCATAACCCAGCGCTCCTCTTCACATGGAAAATCATTAGAAGACCCAAAAACAAGTCAGACTCATAGAAAATGAATGGTGGCTAAAACATATGTGTGGGTCTTTATTGTCATACCATCTATATACAATCCACACCATAGATTGGCATGAAATAACGTTCCCCAGAACCGCAGTACAGTATATATACGTAAAGTACAAAGACTGCAAACAAGACAGGTGCAGCACATGATGAAGAGGAGAATGATGCCTAATAAATAAAAATAGAGAATATACATATGCTGACACACCTCGGACCTAAGAGTACCCAATTAATAACACATATAACAGATATAGTGGCGACTGTAGAAATAATAAATATTACAGATGTAACAATAGACGTGTCATGCTCAGTAGGACGGGACTCTCCAATCAGACGCTAGCTTGAGAGTATAAAACCGCATCGCAAATGCACGAACAGTGCAAAGTATTGCCATCACCCGATGTGTCTTACCGAGTGTTCTCTCTGCCCTGTCTCTCGTCCTGCTTCTGCTCCTGCTCCTGCCCTGCCTGCCCGTCTGTGCAATCCTGACCTCCCGCCCCGCGTCCTGTGTGTCTTCGTAGGACTGACTTCCCTGGCATACAAGACCCTCTGTTTCGTGACCCCGACTTCTCTATCTGCTTATCGATCTGATTTCTGGTTGCCTGGTTCCCCAAATATAACCCCCATCTCCTGCAAGTGGGTCTCCTGTACTGTGATATCTGACAAGACAGATATGACACAGATGTAGGAAATGGGGCAGTGTTGGGCAATGTCCTCTGAACAAGGTGGCTAGTGCTAGTGGTAAACCAGGTTTATAACGGGCTGGTAAAGAGTTCAGAGGTCTAACAACTTTGGGGAAGAAGTTGTTACAGAACCTAGCAGAGGACTCTCAAATGTACCTTCTGCCAGGTGGGAGGGGTCTTCCACAATGTGGGAGGCCTTGTAGATGCAGCGCTCAAGTAAGATGTCCTCTTACTTGGACTTGGACAGTGCCCTGGACCAGATGGACTGCCTGCATGGATGATTCCTCCTAACAAGGCAGCTATACAAGATCATTTAAAAAATATGAGACAGTGAATCCATCACACAGCAGTGGTAAGACAGCAGTATTATCACCACTTACAAGTAAAAGGGGGACAGTATGTGGTTACAGCCATGGCATGACCCTCCTCTCTGCTTGCATAAGTCATGTTATCCCATCTTACAACCCACATCAGAAAGGAGGTTTTGGCAGAAACACAGTGTGGCTTTAGGAAAGAGAGTAGCACACTGAACGTGGGGAACAGAACGAGGATATTTACATCACATTCATCGATTTAACTACCATAAAGCTTCTGATACAGTGGATTGGGTTGTATTGAACAAATTTGGAGTGTCACCCAAGTTTCTCAAGGTCTCAAAGCAGACACACAATGGTATGGATGTGCGTCGTACTTGTCGGCAGACAACAGTACCCTGCATTCCCTTTGAATATGGATGTGAAGCAGGGGTGTGTGTTGGCCTTGGTGATTTTTAATCTCGTAGCAGCAGTCACACACCACTTCCATAAGTCCCTCAAGCCAGAGAACAGCGTACAAATTCAGTTCTATCTCAAAAGAAACCTGTTTAATACCAGAATCCAAGACAAAAACCTTCATCTGCAATATCCATGAGCTTTGGTACACAGAAGACCACACTTCTTGCATACAGCCCTGCTGCCATGCAGCGTGCCCTTAATGCTGTGGTCATTTATTATTCTTTTCAACACCCAAAAAACAGAAGTCATTGTCTAAGAGAGATCTCCATCTTCCACTCCACCAGCAGTCACCACTGGAGGCACTCCCCTAAAGGTGCGTTAACAACCACCTGCTCCATAGATGATGAAATCCAGGCTTTTATTAATTCTGCTGCCTCTGCCTTTGTAAGTCTTTGAGTACAAAAATCTTAAAATTCCAAAAAAGCTGTAGTCTATCAAGCAGTAAGCATCTCAGCCCTTTTTTAGGGAGCTGAAGCCTGGACCACCTATCGCTGCCACATCAGTTAAAGGGGCAGTTCCCCCAAAACTGAAAAAGATATGTTTTAGAGGGACTTTAGTGCTGTCTATCCATCCAGTTTGTTCTGCTGGGAGATGCCTAATTTTGGAGATATTAGCTGTAGAAATGTCAGGCTTCTTTCGAATATAATGGAACTGAACAGCATTCTTTCTGTGATGTTTAAACAACCTAAGAAACGCATTAGAAAAAGCAATGTCTCTTACCAAAAATCATGACCTGGTTACTCACAATAATCTACAGAATTTGTAGTGAGCAGTTTAATGTAGGAACTATTTTCTTTTATTGAACTCCACACACCAATTGTATCACTGGGCAGAAGGTACGAGCACGAACACCTCAACGATACTTTCTATGCAGTGATATGATTGATGTGTGTGTGTGTGTGTGTGTGTGTGTGTGTCTGTGTGAATACCACAGAAAGAAAGCCTTTTAGAAAGAACTGCCCCTTTAACATCGGATGTCTTCAGAATATTCTTGGCATCAGCTGGAAGGGCTGCATCACCCACACTGACATTGTTGAATGCACAACACCCTCAGCATAAAGGCTACTTTGGTCCACAGACCGGGTTCTTGTCTGATGCAGTAGGTTCTCTATGGACGGCTTCCTTATTCCAACAAGGGAGGAAAAATGGACACAACATAGGAAAGAACAGCACCAGAAGCAACATCGCTCTACCACACATGACCCCCCTCAGCCACCAGGTCCATGTCTCTTCTGCCCCAGCTGCGGCAAGATCTGTGACTCCAGGATCTGCCTGCACAGCCTCTTAAAGTGCCATTGCCACCACCAGCAATAGCCTGTCAAACTTTCACTTTATACCTAAGTTTTGTCATCTTTGTTTGTGATGTACTGCTAACCGTAAAGCATCCGAAAGTGAGAAATGCAGATTTTTCTGTTTATAGTCATTTTACATCATCACAGTTATATAAGCTTTTATGTTAAGCAATTAATATTAAGATTAAATTTGTAGGGTCACACATCCAGAAATTGACCTGGACTGTTGCTTCCACTCTGTTTGCGGTGTTGTACAGGCTACCTCCGCCAGTCTAGAGACACGCAGCTATGCTAACTGGCATCTCTGAACTTGCTATAGTGTTTGATTACGTGTCGGAGCATGCGTGTGTGTATGTGCCCAAAGTGAAACAGGATCCCATCGAGCCCTGTGTCCTATGCTGCCTGGAAAAGATTCTCGGCCTCCCAATGATCCTGACCAGTATAAGTGGTTAGAAGATACAGTACTATGTACAAGTCTTAAGCAGTCAAAGAAAGGATCTTCATGTTGGTATTAAACCATGATGTCTGTTAAAGTATGTCAGTTCACCCATTTCAGAACATAAAGTCACCCCAGTCTTTTCAGTTCAACACACCAATGTCTTTTTTGACTTGACCACAAGCACACTTCATATGGTTAAGCAATACCTCAGTGACTTAAAAAAACACTAGTTTAAGTGAGCTGGTGGTGAAATTTAGCAAATACTCGCGAGGATGGGTTTAGGAACTAAAGCAGTGTTCTTCTAGCCATCCAACTAGATAGTGACTTTTTGGAGAAGAATTTGTCAGCTTGTCACTCTTAATTTGTACATGTACTAATGTTAATTTGTGTTTTTTGTTCTGAGGAATTGTATACTTACTACCCAGCTAATTCGCTTTACACATTTCTTTTGACTGCCTAAGTCTTTTGCATAGTACTGTAGATGGAGCTAATTTATATTTTAAAAGTTCAGTTATTAAAGCTAACATTGTCAGGTCTGACAGGGGAGGTATGAGCGAGAGGCAGTATTGGGCTGGACTGACAGATTTTATTGGAGTGGGACATAACCAGAAAATGAAGGACCACGAGGGGTGTAAAACAGAACAGGAATGAGGCTGGAGCAGGGCGAACAGGAACACAGGGAGCACTGCATGGAAGGGAGACACTGGGAACCAAATAATGACCGAGCTGGGGAACACAGTGAGTGCATGCACAAACACACACACACCCCTAATGAGGGCCTAACAAAGGCAGATGTGGGTGATTATCACATTAGACTGAGAACAAGGTGGTTACAGGATGGCCAGCACCCTCTGCTGGCCAGACAGACATGTCAGAGGCTTTTCTTGACAGTTGTCCCTCCCAAAGGCTTGCATTCCGGGCAAAGGGAGTAATGCCATGACAGGGGTGGCACACAGTGCACAGAAGCCAGAAAAACAAGACAGACTGGACTGGGTATGTCAGAATGGGGACCAGATACACAGGACACCAGACTGGACCAGATACACAGGACCAAAGGGATAGAGTGGACCACAGGAACAGTTCTGTTAGCAGGAAACAGACTGGGACTGGCTGAGGAAGGGGAAAGCCTGGGATCCAGAAGGAAGGTGGAACAAAGACCCAGGAACCCATGGAGGAGGTATAATCCTTCAGGCAGTTCATAGGGCCTTGGGCATCAGGATGCGGACTGGAGGGTATGCGCTGCCACAGGTCAGTAAACCAGCCTGGAGGAAGTCTGGAAGGATCTGGCTATGAAGTCTATGCCCCCTCTGACTCCACCGAGACACTGCAACCTGTCCATCACTGGCCAGCCTTGGACCCGGTGGGGGAACATGGACCACCATGAAGGAACCCAGAGTGATCCCAACAGGGTCCCACTCTAGCTCTTCTGGAGGACCATCTTCAAGGTCTAGCACAGCAGGGCTACCAGGGAAGACGAACACAAATGAGGACTCTGGCGAGATGACAACCAATGAGGAGAGGTTGGTGGTGAGGCAGGCACTGGCAAGACTGCAGGCGAGGGGGGTGCCGGCAGCACACCAGGAGGTGAGGGGGGTGCCGGCAGCACAAGAGTAGGTGCTGTCAAGATAGTAGCAGGCGAAAACGGTGCTGACGAGATGGCAGCAGGTGAGGCTGACTGGACCTCAGGAGGCACCAGTAGGATGCCAGGCAGACTGCAGGGGGAGCAGCAAGAAACCCTGGCAATGCAACACACAAGAGATCAAGCTTACCCAGGGTGCCCCAAAGATGGGTCTTTGCTCTGGGGCAGCTGAGGATCCTGGGCTCAGCCGAGTAACTGGGGTCTCCAGGCCAGGGCTGACTGCAACTTGTGGAATGTGTGAGGAGTTAGCAACCTGTGAAGCAACAGTTGGGAGCCCTGGAGCTGGTGGAGCAGCCTGGAGTTCAGGGGCCATTGTGATGGCCCTCTGATAAGAAAGTGGAGCAGTATGCTGTCCAGGTCAGTGAGGCGGGCATGGACCCAAAGGCTGGAGGTGCCAGTGAGGCAGCAGTTGAGGCTTTAGGGGATACCTGTGGATCTGCAGGTGGAGAAGACACTAAAGATTCACCAGGAACCACACTGCATTCTGGACAGGCCCGGGCAATACTCGGGTGACATGGACTCACCTGATGCTGTTGTGGTGAGCACGGCTTCTTCTGGACCTGGCATAGACGGCACGGCTTCTTCTGGACCTGGCGCTGCCTCTCCTGGGGCATTGCGGTGGGCTGAGCGGTGAAGAGCTCCAGCTTACGGGTGGCAGTGGATGGGGCAGACACTGCATGGTGCTTGCTCCGAACCCCAGCAGAGATGTTATCTGGTAAGGAGAAAGACATACGGGTCGGGGTACTCATCATCGCTTGAATGGTTTGGAGCCAGTCTCTCACCATGACCATCTCCCTCCATATCAGACTCCAGAGGTAGCAGCCCAGGCATAAGGTCTCCTAGGTGTTCTGGTTACACAATCCAGAGACCCATCCACAGAACCAGACTGGGGGCCTTGCTAATTGAGTGAATCCCCAAGATCACTGGGTTTCTCCAGGTCGCTGTCACTCGAAGAACCAAGAAACAGGCTGCATTCTCCCCAGTGGTAGGTTGGGGACGTGACTCCAACGGGGAATCTGGGTGCAGGAGAGTTCAAACTGGCTGTGCAGTATAGCTTCCAAGGCTCTCTGGAAAGGATGCTGGGGTGTTGGTAGAGCTGGGTCATTCTCACATGACTGACAGGGGGAGGCATGACCCAAAGGCAGCATTCGGCTAGACTGACAGGTTTTTATTGGAGGGGGACACGGCAACCAGAAAATAACAGACCACAAAGGGTCTAAAATGGAGAACAGGAAGGAATGACAAGATTGGAGCTGGACAAACCGGAACACAGAGACAACTTAAGGGAAGGGACCCATTGGGACCACCAATCAGCAGTAACAGCAACAATGACTGAAATGGGGAACACAGTGAGGGCAGGCACAGGTATACACACAGCTAACGAGGGACTAACAAAGGCAGGTGTGGGTGATTATCACATTAGACTGAGAACAATTAGGTGGTAAAGAGATGGCCAGCATCCTCTGCTGGCCAAACGGGGACATGACAGAGGCGGATCATGACAAAAATTGAATTTCAAATGTAATGATTTATTTGTAATCAATGATATTTGTTATATGTAATAATGATACTCATTATATGTAATATAAATTTATATATCAACATCATTCACAGACAGGCATTACTTGGACAGTTGGTACATTCTGTATAACTAACACTAGATGGAGCCAAAAGTCAAAGAGATCTTGACTCTGACTCACACACTCCTGACACGAAAAACTGACTCAAGGCCACCCGAGTCCATAGTGTATGTCTGTAGTCTATTTGTGGCTGTAGTGTGCCCCAGTCAGTTTCTTTTAAAATCACATCCTCCTCATGTCTGCAAAGTCAGCAATTATTCATTTTGCAAACCATAAGCTGTAAGGAAATTCTGTGCAGGAAACATAAAGACAAGTACATAATGCTAGAAACATCAAAGATTTTCAAGAGTCAACGACTGACTGTATCCAGCCAAGATTTGATTTACTATCTAGCAATAGCTATGCAGCTAGTTAACCAACCTGGCATAATAATAATTACTGTTATACTTTATTAATCTCCTCGTCAGAAATACTTTTTTTTCCACATTGTCCACCATGATCCCCAGAGAGACACAGATGAGAGTGAGGTTTGGGATCAGATCATAGGCTCAGTCATTGTTCAGTGCCCCTGGAGTAGATATGCTTATAGGTCTTGCTCAAAGGCCTAATGGTGTTGTGATTTATCTGCCAGAAATGGGAATCAAATTGGCAATTTTTCAGACACAGGAGTTCTAATGTCTGACAAAACATTTATTTTGTAGCTGAAAATTTCTTAGTTGGTAGTCATCTAAACAAATTATTAAAATGTTAGTTTTTTAGGTATTGTTTAGCCTTTACTTATAGATTCATGTTTTAGATTTTAACTTGTGTTTTTCCGTACTTGGACTCAACTACCTACCTCTGAAAATGGACTCATCTCGGACTCGATTTGTTAAAGATATGATCTGGACTCGGACTCGGCTACGGTGGACTCAAACACAACACTGCAATTTTCCTCTTCCCACCTCATCCTTGGAAGTTTTTAACAGGTCTATAACATTGCAAACTGCGGGAGCAGGGATGCCAAGGCCTTTTATCCATTTTATTTTTGGTGATTATAGATTTTCGCAGTCTCAGCCCTTTTGACTTCACCATTGTCATAAAGGAACAGGGAATGAGAGTGAACAGGTTTTTCCAGCAATATAACCATCACTGATTAATGTTGACCAGGACTTAAATATACAGTATTTATTTACTTAAACTGACCAAACTGATCCGTACTGGTACAGGACCAATCATCCACCGTATTCTTAATTTTATTTAGCTGGAATTATGTGGACAAACTATAACTAGAAGGGATAATATGAGCCTGGCCGTCAAGAAGCAGTTCACAAGCTGTATCTCCATATACAGCAGGGACTGCATAGCCAGCAAAGGTGTTACAGCACAATGAATGACCAGGCTAAAATTAAATTATGCCTGGCCAAGCTGCCCCCCCCCCCCCAACAGGAATGGTAATCACAGCTCCCCGGTGCCTTTTGTCTAGTGCCAGCAGCTGCAGCCTACTGTACCTTCACAGGACAGGATATCAGTATATGCGCCTCTCCCTGTGGGGAACAAATATGGGGGATTAACATGCGTCTGCACAGGCCTCTTTTAGCGGCTTTCAGGTTGAACTACAAAGATACAGGGCTAGAAATTGAATCATGTTGCATTAAAATTTAATTTATCGAAAAGATTATCACATACAGGAAATAATACTGTAATAATATTGTGTAATGTACAGTGGTAAGCATGACATTGTTTAAGGAAGAGGAATGATGATGCAACAGAATGTATGTTAGCTTTATTTAGACAATTTTAATGACCCCCAAGGAGACTGACACTCAAAATGCAGCTATGATATTTTTGTTATGTTATGTTATATACTCTGTATTTAATAAGAGAGCAGAGAAAAATATAGCAGTTTGTGCTCAACTTTATCAACAATACAAATTTGTTTTCTTAAGCTGGAGGAGAAAGGAAAATATAATTAAAATATTCTCAAATAAAAAAAATACACTTGGAATTTGAAAAAAAAACAAGTATGCCAATATTTAGTTGTGATTAATACCCATAAGAAACTATACAACAATGATGCAACGCTGAGTAATAGCCAGAGACAACATTAATGACATGCTTCATTAGTGAACAGTAAGCAATATAATAAACAGCCTCAGTGGGTTAATTACGGCATGACAGTGACAATCAGCTTTGTAATGTAATATGATGCACGAAATACTTTCCCAGTAGACTGGTGCCAACGTATCTGTGGGGTGGCTATCAAAATCAACAGAGAAAATGAGTTGTTTAATGATCATCAGTCTGGACACCATTAAGCTCATGTTCAGAGAGGGCCTTCTTCAACAGCACCAATCCAAAAGTTCACATTAAGGATACATAATCCTTTGTTATATGGATCAAAGATTTTTTAAGAATTTTTATTATTGTGCAGATGTGGTTACACTACTACAACAAAATACGCTATTGAGATCTCATTATGTTATATATTATTTTGATTACCATTACAGGATGGATGGATTGATCTAATTAACTGAACTACATTCCAAAATAAATCCATTTGTATACAGAACTCATAATTCTATAGTTCAAAAGCATGTACTACTGTTGACCTTTAATTTTCTACCTTAACTTTTACATAAGTTGAAAACTTACTTGAAAGTAAACCGAATTTTCAGCACCAAGAAATCCATAGTACATTCATTGCAAACATTCTTTTTTTATCTATATATTCTCTTACAGTTAATACTACAACCAAAACACTGTGTAAGTGGAGAGGGACCTCGTTTACTGACCCCCGGGTGAAGTAACATTCATTCAGGGGGCGGTGTGTGGCTACGTGGGCTAAGCTTGTGTGCCTGTGATCAGAATGTCACCAGTTTAAGACTGGCCGAGGAAGAATAGTCACATGTCCATGGGTCCTTGAGCAAAGCCCTTAGCCCCCAGCTCCCTGGGTGCTGCAAGGTGGCTGCCCCTTTGCTGTGACCCCCAAGCTTGCTCTCACCTATATAGAGAGCAAGACGGGGCACAGGGAATTTCCCCACAGGAATTAATAAAGTATCGCAATTCTATTTAACAATGCTAAATATCTGACAATGACCATCCATATGTCTCCCAACTGCTCATCCTGATCAGGGTTCCAGAAGGAGCCCAGGATAAGATGCAAATCCACCCACATACACACATATACTAACACACACATAGTCATAGCCTAACTGCTTGTCATTGGCCTGCAGGGCTATGTCACATTAGGAGAACATGCAAACTCCACACCCCCACACAGCAGGAAGAGGATTTTGGGAGTTGGTGGCAGGATTCATACAGGATTTACCACCGTAAAACACATCACGACAGCTCGGTTCAAACAGGCACGATACCCTTCTGCTCTCATGTGGTAGTAGCTCTGCTGCAGCGTCCCATAGGAAGGCTGCACGCACCTTGAAGAGGATGGGGGAAAGCCTTTGGGAGCCTCATCCCTGGAAGAGTCGAAACCATTGGAGAGCCAATAGGGTCAGGCCAGTTGGGGATCAGAGCTGGTGTGGTGCTGAGGCGTCGCCCGCTGCATGATGACACTTGGGTCCCAGCTTGAGGCGGCCAATCTGAGTAGGCACGTGGAATGTCTTGTCTCTCCGGCAAGATGACCATCTTCCCCTGCTGTCGGGGGAGCTTCGTAAACTCCACATTTCAGTGGCGGCACTCTCGGAGGTATGTATACCGGGGAGTGGCCAGATCTCTGTAGGTGGGTACACCGAACTTTTGGTCTGGTTGCTCTGATGGCTGCCATACTCGGCAAGTAGCTGTTGCTGTGGCGGATCGGCTCGTCCCGATGGTGGCTGATGTCACCCCTTTCAACGAGCGTATTATGAGACCCAGGCTAAGGCACTCCCTGGGTGTCTTGTCTGTTGTCTCGGTGTATGCTCCAACCGTGGTGAGTGATGTCTCATTGAGGGAGACATTTTACTCGCAACTTCGCTTGGTGGTTGATGGCTGCCCAAGAGGTGACACTTCTCTGGTTATGGGTGACTTCAATGCGACCACTGGCATTGACAGGGCTGGCTATGAGGATTGTGTAGGTCCCCATGGG
>JAAGVU020000036.1:15301014-15313207 GCA_011763525.2 Mormyrus iriodes | reverse complement strand
GTTGGTGGGGGTGTGTGTGTGTGAGTGGGTGTAAAACTAAAAATATAAACATACACACACACACACACACACACACATACAGCGAGCAGAGCATGGGGGGGGGGGTTCACCAGTGACAAATTCTGCTGTGCACAAAACCCAAGGTACAGCAAATATTACACACTATTTCCACCTCTTTAAATTAGTACACAAATTCACTCACAAAAAATTTCACAGAGTTACTCATGAACATTTCACTGGCCGATTATTGGACTGGTTTCAATCAGGGAGGCTAACCATGAAAAAACAGTCTAAACTTTTGGGGCACCAGTGAGCTGGCTCCCCTCCCCTGCCCTGCATTTGATGACAGGGGGACACCATCCCCATGCAGGGCTCTCATCACCTGTGGATCCAGTTCGAGTCAACACTTGTCTTGCAGAAGTTCTGGTATCTCTCTATCATCTAGGATGACTACACTGTGTGGTCAGATTTCCTCACCAGTCAGGGGCCGGTCCTTGACCTTCAATGAAACACCCTGGTCCTGGTGCGGACCGCTGTTACCCAGGCCATCGAAGCACAGCCACAGCCACTGAGACCCCAGTCGCTGAAAGCCTGGACATCTCGCTCGCATGTTGCCCCTTCCATGCAATCTGCCCTGTGCTCGCCACCACTCACCACCAGCCTGGCCCCCACCCACCAGACCTGTGACTGCAGAGGCGATCAAGTCTGTTTGCCAGGGGAGCAGCAACCGACTCCACCCTTGCTGGCTCCTGCTGGTGAAGGGGATTGTGGCAGAAGAAATGATTTAAGACATGCTGGCCTCTGGGGTCATCCAGTCTGTAGATTGCCCCCAATGGCCTGGTCAAAAAGAAAAAGGGTACTTGATGGTTTCGCGTCGACTAGTACAAATTGAGTGAAATGACTGAGATGGACTCCTATCCCCCGCCATGTATTGCTGACACTCTGGATACCTTAGTTAGCTCGTGATGGTTCAGATAACTGGACCTTCACAGCAGATACTGGCTGGTGGATTTGACCCCGGAAGCCCAGTAGAAGACGGTCATCACCTTGTGGTGGGGCCTATGGCAGTTCCGGGTTCTCCCCTTTAGGTTCTGCAATGCCCCTGGGGCCTTCAAGAGTCTGGGTGCTCAAGGGGATCCCAGAGAACCGCTAAATCATTTACCTGGAGAGCCTGCTTGTCCATACCCACATCTTTGACAATGAAGTGGCCAACCCGTGGCTGGTGTTCGGGGCCAGTGTGCAAACCTCTGGCTGAAGCCGGCAAAGTGCAGCCTCCTGCAATGGGCTGTCAAGTTCCTGGGCCATATGGTTGGCAAGAGGGGAGTCTCAATAGACCTGAGCAAAGTGAGGGCGGTGGAGGTGGGTGGACCCTGGGGATGCTTCCATCAAATCTCGTTGCCTTTCCTGTGAGGAGTCTCCCTAGGTTCTTCCTCAACTGGTCAGTCTAGGCAGACAGTCTGGGAAGAGGAGTGGGGGTGCCCTGCACCATTATGGCACTGGCCTGTGAGTAATTGTCCTTATACCACTCAAGACTTACTTCCTGTTACTCTGCTTATCTTTGCACTACAGGTCACCCTGTGGAGAAGTGTTTCCTCATGGAGTTGACACTTCAACTCCGTCTGCACTTGTTACATCTCCTCTGTATCATGAAAGCCCTCTTCTTCATGTCAAACAGGTTTTTTGAGATACATGGCTTGTTACTGGGGAAACAGTGTACCGTACAACTACAATTAAGAGAAATAATATAAAAACAAGTGAAGCGCATGGAACAGCAGCAGGTAACAATGTCGCTTTACACCTCAAAGGTCATGGGTTAAAGGCGTGTTCACAATAAACACATACAGCACTTAAAAAAAAAGAAACATCTTAATATAAAACAATATTTTTTATTGTTAAAAGAACGTACAGGAAATAATGTTATCGTGCTGACACTGACAGAACCTGTGTTAAAATGCAAAGCTTGAAAATAATGTTTCATTAACATTACAGTAAGAACGTTCTCTGCATGTAACATTGGCTAAAATTCTGGGAATGTTCCCTGATAGCTGGGATGTTGTCTGTGATAGACTGGGGCATGTCCTGTGAGTCATGTCCTTCCTCCCCCTCCTTTGTCTACTTCCTGACATTAAGTAGACAAAGGTAACCACTTTGTGGTTATATTCAGGGGCATCGGAGAGGCATTGATACCCTGGCAGAATTCTGGGGACCCAGCATGTGACAGGGGTCCTTGAATACGTAAAGTTATATGTAAAATTGGGCGCGGGTGCCAAGGTGTCATTTTGTCAGGGGGCCCTGAATTTCTAGGTACACCCCTGGTTATATTCATAAGTCATATGCCAATGCCACCTTAATTGTAAAATTAATGCTTTTAATGTTTATTTACATGTATTTGTTTGCAATAAGATCCTTCTGGAAATTGTTAGCAGATGTCTACTAATTCTTAAATGATTTAGTGAAATGTCACAAAAGGCCTGTTACTGTTGGGGCTATGGCAAATTGGAAACAAAGCTCAATGTCACCACCTTGTGGCCACTGTCCATTAAAATGAATTATACACTGTTGGTGTTCATGGCCCTTGAATAATTATTTTAAAACTAGTTTTGTAGAATTGCCTTACCTCTTCACACCTGATTTTTTATTGGAAGAGATACATAAACACAATAATCAAAAAGCAATTTAGTAGGTAATCTTGAGTATAACCACTTAGCCTGTGGAGATAAGACAATATACTTATCTGCATGTGTAGAAAAACAAAACATAATTTAGAACGAAGGGCATGACCTGGTGTACTTCTTTAACTCTCAGTGTGGGTTCATCAAAGATTGCTCTATGTCAATCAGGTTATCCTATTAGCTAATGCCTTGAAAAAGTAGAAAATCCATATCAAACCATCCAATCACTACAATTGTAATGTACAGGTGGAAAGTGGCACAGACCAGGTCATTTACATAGAACTGAAAGATATGGTGACGAACTAATTGATTTCCAATGAAAGACTGATGGGGTTTGGAACTGATGGAGCCAAGACTGTGACAGGGATGAGTGAGGGATTGATAGGATTGTCTAATGCTATGTTATTTAACTACCACTGTGCTGTCCACAGGTTGGCCCTAAATACATTCCAGGCAGTAGATGAGCATAGTAGATAAAAATGGCATGTACAGCAGCACCAGCAGCCATAATTACGGTTTATTATAAGTTAAGTTGCGGGTAAGCTAAACTGAAATAATAGGTCTTCAGTCAAGATTTAAAGACTGAGACCGATTCGGCATCCCGAACATAGCTTGGTAAACTATTCCACAATATAGGGGCCCTGTAGCAGAATGCTTTACCATCAACTGTCACTTTATTTATTTGTGGAACAACAAGGAAACCTGCATTCTGTGATCTGAGTGGACGACGCAGCTTGTAAACTTCAAGTATTTCTGTCAGGTAGGCAGGTGCTAGACCTTTAAGTGCCTTATATGTAAGTAGGAGAATTTTGAAGTCAGTCCTGAACCTAACAGGAAGCCAATGCAGGGAACTAAGAACAGAAGTTATGTGTTCAAACTTCCTGCTCCTGGTGACGATTCGAGCTGCAGCATTTTGAATACGCTGCAAGGTGTTTAATGTGCATTGTGTGCTCCCGGATAACAGAGCATTACAATAGTCTAACCTACTGTATACAAAGGCAAATATCAATTTCTCTGTGTCTTGAATAGTAAGAAACCGTCGTAGTTTGGCAATGTTGCATAGCTGTAAGAGGCATACCTTTGATACTGCATCCACATGCGATTTGAATGAGAGGCTTGTATCTAAGATAACACCTGGATTACGGGCTGCTGAGGGAAAAGTTCAACCCTTTGGAGTTGATTGCAGAGATTATAGCATTCCTATCTGCAGACTTGCCACCAAGCAAGTGATGGATTTGACCTAATAAAGGAATTCTTCAACCTGCCTAAAATGTCAATGGGGCAGCAACCTGCCCCTATTACCAGAGAGGAGGTATTGAATGGGAAACGGTAAAGCCACTGGACCTTATAGGTGTTATACTAAATTCTACAAAGAATTTTGTGATTTATTAACAGATCCACTACTTGACATGTTTGACTATTCATTTTTACATAATGGACTACTTCAGACCCTATGGGAGGCAAACCATTTGCTCATTCTGAAAAAGGAAATGCCCAGTGTCCTGTTCGTCAAACAGACCAATAGTTCTTCTTAATATGGACCAGAAGATACTTTTAACACTTTTAGCCACTTGACCTTTTGCCTAAAATTCTAAAATGTTACTTGCGACGCATTTTCGATTTTGTGTGGGCACTTCCCTCTCAAAAAGACGTAACCAACAGAGTTGCCGGTGGGACACGCAAGAGCCAAGGAAAGAAGATGATGGGTGCCCACCAAAGGTGATGCTTTTTAAGCTGAAGTTTGAAGCCCATCAGGGAGCATCTCAATTCGATTCTATTATATTCTATTTGTATAGCACTTTTTCCACAACATTACATTGTCTCAAAGCACATTAAATTACCGCTGCTGAAAGCCAGAGGTGACTGTGGCAAGGAAGAAACCTTGGGAGGAACCAGACTCAAACAGGGAGCCCATGCTCCAGGGACCAGCAGAGAAAGTCAAATGAGCAAAATGGCAAAGCGCAAATTTAGACTCTCCAAATTTTAAGATTTCAGTCTCAAAGCAGGGGGCAGGTAGATGATAGCAGGCAGGTGCTGGTGGGCTTCAAACTTCAGCTTTAAAAACGTCACCTTTGGCAGGATCCAATCATCTTTTAATTCCACGTCCTTTATTAGTTTACATTTATTCTTAAAAAATACATACCATGTGTTCAGCACTGAGTTTTTGTATGCATTCCGGGACCTGCGCCCGCCTCATTTTTTATGCTGTGGTATGCTGGAGAGGTAGCACAAAAGTGGTGGATGCTAAGAGGCTGAACAAGCTGATCAGGAAGGCGGGCTCTGTGGTGGGTGACAAACTAGATACCTTAGAGACTGTGGTGGAAAGAAGAACACTGTCCAGACTTCAGGGCATCATGGACAATATTGATCATCCACTCCATAGTGTGTTGACTGAGCTGAAAAGCACCTTCAGTCTCAGACTCACCAGCATAAAGTGCTCCACTGAACGCCACAGAAAATCCTTCCTTCCTACCACAATCAGACTCTTTAACTGCTCCCTCCGTCACGCACCCTCATAACAATGTGCACAATAACTTTTTTTTTCTACTCCTTAAATTAACATGTGCAATATATTTATCATAATACTGTGTAAAAATCCTCAGGTGCAATATTATTCCTCTTTTTTTAAGTAATATATGTTTTGTAACAGAGACTATTTAGTATAAGAACTTTATTGAGTGCTTAATTTTTTATTGCATTACTGTTGTCTTTGTGTTTTTGTGGGTTTGTGCAGTCATGACGCAATGCGAGCAATTTCCTCCGGGATGAATAAAGATTTTCTGATTCTGATTCTGACTACCCCTCCACTCTTATATGCCCTTTGCTTTCCAGCACCTTCTGATTTACAAATTAAGCATCGGGTCACCGGCAGGTTTTGTGCATCAAAGTATATTTAGAACTCCCAAATTTAAACAGACAAATTTAGTTCCTCTGTTCAAGAGGATGAGGCAGGATTTGGAGCAATTGGAATTCTTTCCCTGTCTTTCTTGGCTGGGACACAAATCCCTTATTAAGATGAATAAATTACCTTGATTATTGTATCCTAGCAAAATGGTTCCTGTTATAGTCTCAAATAGGGTGATGAAAGACTTAAATGGCAAGTTAAGTTCCATCATATGGCGTAAGCGCAGACCAAAGCTTAAGATGACTGCATTGCTGCTGCCAGGTTCTGTGGGGGGGGGTCTAAACTTACTGAATATCAGAGCACATCAGCAGAGTGCTCATGTGAAATATATTAATTACTGGGTTGTTTTGATACAAGTTTTACACAATGGGGTAATAGTGGCATTAGTATACTGAAAGACTCATTTTCTGATAATACGGTAATGACATTTGAATAAATGATTGAGAAATATGGTACTTCCAGGCAGGTCTTTTTTGTTATTTGCAGATAAGGTCTTACATAATGCACTGTTTCTACTGTTGAGAAATTATTTCAAACAACTGGAAAGCAGTTCAGTTTAGGATTATACACAGAATGCATATATTCCCTAGCCATAGACATGATTTCAGCCCTTCTCTTTCACCTATGTGTCTTAAATACAAGACAGAAATTGGCACTCTAACTTATTGTCTTTGGTCATGCCATGTCATGTCCTGTCTGCCGTGTCTGCCTCACCCTCCTGTTTTCCTCCCTGGCATGGCCTTAACCAGCCAGACCTGGTGCTTGTCTGCCTCACCCTCCTGTTTTCCTCCCTGGCATGGCCTTAACCAGCCAGACCTGGTGCTTGTCTGCCTCACCTCTTGTTCCTACCCTCATGTCAATCACTCTCAGCTGCCCCGTTTGCTCCCTTGTTGATCTTGTATTTAAGTGCCTCGCAGTTTTGTGCTACACAGGTCTGTCATTGTAGTTGTAGCCTGTCGTTGTTTACATCTCTCCCTTAATAATAATAATAATAATAATAATAATAATAATATTAATTAATAATTCCCCACTACCCTGATTTCAGATCCATCGATATCTGTTTTGAGTTTTGTTCCTTTGTTTAAAAGAACCCTTGCCAGCCCCTCACCACGCCCATTCCCGGCTGGTTGTGACAGTAAGCTGCAAAGATACAGGCCTAATGTGTTAGCTGAAATAGGAATAATATACCCAGTGTCCCTCATTCTCGGCATCCCAAGCAAATATGTGGCATCATAAAATAAGAGATTTTAATTCATTCTTACTTATGCTGCAAGGAAATACATTTTATTGCAGAGGATTAGTGACAAAGTACCAACTGTTAAAGGATTGCAAAGACTGCGGTTTGATTAGTTCCATAACAGTACCTTACATGTATAGTTTATTACATTCAAAATTCACCAGTTCACCAATTCTACAAAATTTGGGAACCCTAACTGGGAAATGTAGTACCTGGTGTCTCTGCCGTCATACTGCAGCCGTTTTCTTGAATGTTCCACAAAGCGGAATCTAAGCTTCTCTCCTTCGCTGAGCCAATCAGTGCCCAGGATACTTAACCGCGTGCTCTGATTGGGTAGCTTCTCAGCCATCCGCCAATAGCGTCCAATGTCAACAGGGCAAACCAAATGAGGAAGCATGTACCAGAAATAAAAAGACCCATTGTTCGCAGCAAGCCGCGAACTGGCGAAAAATCCGCGATATATATTTAGATATGCTTGCATATAAAATCCGCGATACAGTGAAGCCGCGAAAGTCAAAGCGCGATATAGCGAGGGATTATTGTAAATGAATCCGAGGGCTAAAAAGATGCTATTCCTACTTCTACCACTAGATGTCAGCTAGATGTGTATTTCTGCTTGTTTTTTTAAAAAAAAGTACTTTAAGAGATTGAGATTTTATTTTTGTAGTTTGCACTGGAGTCCACAGAATAAGGAAAAAAATGGCAAGAAAAAAGTTTTTTTTTGTAAATGTAAATGCCTGAAAAGAAATATATAATATCTGAGATCATATGCCCGGATGCCCAGTCCACAAGCACTTGCACTGCCCAACTTAACCAGTACATTCATCTTACATCAGGCACCAAAGACCACTTGAATATTTGTTTGTTCACAGTCAAAATGAACCGCAATTTATTTATTTGAGCATCAGGTGTCACTCATGTTCTCCATTTAGAAAAGCTTTGAGTAATGCTTCAGAAAGCTTCTCTCATACTCAATACATGGTTGAGAACATAGTCAATGAATATGATCCTAATCTCATCCGAGACAACTGTCCTCATCCTCCTGTTACTCTTAGTCCTTGACTTCTAGCTCTAGTGTCATCACCGAACTCCACCCCCCAAAACTGGACAGCTCATCTGAGGCTATTTTATTTGGTCCAAAAACTAATTTCTAAGTGAACAATTAAGCATCTAGTGTTTACACCTGTGAGGAGTGGGTGTTGTCAATTGGTAAATAAAACTTGGAATTTTGATTGCTATTACTTTACAAAGGAACACAAGATTATCACTTTGAATGTTGTGCCTAATGTAGAGAATTGTGTGTAGTGTTTTGCAAAAAGTGAGTTAGAATTGAACACAGTGTAAATCAGAAATTGTGCTTGTAATCTTGCAGACTTTGTTTTGGGATTTGGTGTACGAGTTTGATGTTTCAGGGTTTATATTTCAAGTTCCAGTTTTACTGTGTAAACTATTGTGGAAAAAACTGTAAATTCGGATAACTTGTTAATTCACGTACGAAGAACACGCCCCTTGTAGTGAGTAGTTTCATGTAGGAACTACTTTCTTTCCACCGAAATCCACACGCCAACCGTATCACTACGCGGGAGAGAGCGCCGGGGCGCTCGTGTTCGTGACGACGTACCGAATGTAAACATTAATGGCATCCTCCGCGACTGAGCTCTAATGTTAGCTAGCTCAATGGTGCTAAGTGAGCTAGCTGTATTAAGTTATTATTACTGTTAACTAAGATAGTATGGTTGCTATCTGTTATTGTTGGTAGCTGATGGAGACTCAAGTATGGGCCGATGCTGTTCATTTCCCAACTGCAAAAATAAACAAAAAACTTGGTCTGCAATTAGTTTTCACAAGCTACCATTAAATGATCCGGAACGTTGCAAGTTATGGGTACGTGCTCTGGAAATCAAGCCAAACACTTCAAAAAGAACCCTCCGACGGCGTTGTATATTGGTATGCAGCGACCATTTTTCACCCAGTGACCTGATCCACGTTAAAAGTCTAACTTACCTGACGCCTACTGCCGTCCCGTCCACGGGCCATGCTGGGGCTCTCACCGCGGACGGAAGCGCTGGCGAGACCCCGTTACAGGTACGTCTTTAGGGTAGTCTTTCACGTCGGGCTTTTAGCTGTCTGGCCTCGGCAGTGTAGCTCGCCAGCTGCTAGCACAGCTGGCAGATCTAATTATATCGCTTACATCGAAGTTGTGACAAACATGACAGCTTATGTTAATTGCCATTTGAGGTAAAGCTGACCTGTAACGTAATGTTAATACTGCAATATAATATTTTTGTCTCTGTGACCCAGTTTGCAAGGCATTAGGAGGAGCAGACTCCAAATGACTGGCCTATATACTGAGACTTGTAATGTTTCATTGTTAAAAATATCTGCCTTTAAGGCTCTCAATTTCAATTCAAATACAACTTTGAGACAAAATATTATGTTTTTGTATTTTTCATAAATGGAGATAACATTTGTGTGTATTATCGAAGTCCATTACTGTAAATTGTGGCATATAACTTTTAAAAGCATTTTGATTAGTCTGCTGAAAGGGATTTTAATGTGCATTATCATCTCTTCCACACAATAGATCCAAGGCAACACACAAAGCTTAGGTGATTTCCCTATTGAGAAATGTGCGGGTTTTGAGGAGGCTGTGGTTGCTGGTGTTCCACAATCCATCCCGTTGAAGAAAAGAAGATTTCAAGAAAGCTTCGGCAGTCAAGCTTCGTCTTTACCTGCCCAGAACAGGCAAGCACCAGACCATGCATGAAACTCCTATCAGGGACCAATCAGAGTTCAGTTTCCTCTGCCAATAGGTGTATGATTTTAGATCGATCACATGGTCGTGATTAAAGTTTTTTTATCTGTCTGTTGAGTACATGCGATTACATGTGCTTGTGATATGCACCATTAATCGCTAAGGTGTGTGATTAAAAAATAATAGTTTTTTAACATCTCTGCTTATATTAAATTTGTCTGCTCTTATTGCCATCTGTTCATCAAACCTCTTTGAAACCATTAAAATTCATCTTGTAATTATTGTATGTGGGGCCAGGCTTAAGGACACAGGGAGGTTTTTAATGAAAAAGTTTTTTTTTTTATTACAAATATTTACAAAAATAACAAACGTAAACTTAAATGCAAACACACTAAACGATCAAAAATAAACTTAAGCTGGCACAAGAACTCCAACAACTTAACTGACTAAGGCTAACTACGCCCCCACAACATGACAGGGGTATATAAACTTAGCACAAAAAGTAAAGAAATTTGTGTTTGGTCAATTATTTCTTTGTTGTAACAATACTTCTTGGCAATAAATATTTATACCATTGGAAAGCCGGTTTATTTCCCTTTTAAATGGTGCCACATGTGTAATGAAAATGCATTTGTGGGCTGAGCAGCAGAGTTGAGTATTTGGGTTGCGCCCATGAAAAATTTGCCAAATCTCTGCACTGGAACCTGAACATGTGGAGGAACGTTATGTTCAGTGATGAGTCCAGATTCAGCCTACGGCAGTTGGATCGTAGGGTCAAAGTGTGGAGAAGACACGGGAGAAAGCTATGCTGATTGCTGCACCGATAGGGTAACCGCTTTTGGTGGAGGCAGTGTGATGGTGTGGGGAATCATCTCCCTCACTGGAAAAACAAGGCTTGTCATCATTGGAGGCAATATCAATGCAGAGAGATACCGAGATGAGATTCTGCAGCCAGTGGCAATTCCATATCTCCACAGTCTGGAACCAAACTCTATCGTCCAAGGTGACAATTCTCGCTCCCACAGAGTGAGGTTTATCAGAGACTACCTCCAGAATTCGGGAGTGGAGAGGATGGAATGGCCTGCCTCCAGTCCTGACCTCAACCCCATTGAACACTTGTGGGATCATATTGGGCGTGCTGTTCATGCGAGAGTGACCAACACAACCACATTGGCTGACTTGCGGCAAATGCTAATTGAAGAATGGGATGCCATCCCACAGTAGTGTGTGACCAAGCTGGTGACCAGCATGAGGAGGAGGTGCCAGGCTGGAGTGGCTGCATATGGTTCTTCCACATGCTACTGAGGCTTCTGTTTGTTAAATGAATAAATTATTAAATTGCCAATATGTCTTGTTTCTTCAGACTTCATCAATCCACTAAACGACACCAAACGAGTCAATAGCATAATCAGCTGTTTGGCATCAGCAGAGAAGATTTGGCAAGTTTTTCATGGGCGCAACCCACATACTCAGCTCTGCTGCTCAGCCCACAAATGCATTTTCCTTACAAATGTGGCACCATTTAAAAGGGAAATAAACAGGCTTTCCAACAGTATAAGATTTATTGCCAAGAAGCATCGTTACAACAAAGAAATAATCGACCAAACACAAATTTCCTTACTTTTTCTGCTAAGTATATATACTCAGGCTTGGCCAAACCATTAGACGAAGGAGGAAACATTAAACAATTCACCAAATAATTAAATCACAAAACAAATAAACCAAATGTCAACAAAATTTTAATTAAACCAGTAAACGTATTAAAATATGGGTCATTCTCATGAAGGAGTATTTTTCAAAAAACAAAATGGTATGGTGAAATACTGTTTGTTTTTTGTGTAGAGCGACCTTAAGACATCACCTTAATTTTTAAGGTATATTAAAATTGTCATTTGTTACTCTGATGTGATGATTTTTTGCATTATTTTCCCCAAATAAGTAGCCAAAGCTCATTAACACAAAAACACAAACTGTTTTAAAGGTTTCAGCTTTATTGCATGTAGCCTACACGAAACAGTCAATTTGAATGAGAAAATGAGTTTTTGCTCATTTTGTTATTTTTTCCACATGGTTGTATTTTTTAATACATTCCCAGCCCTAATGTATATATGCACACAATAATTTATTTTTTAACAAATTAACATTCATTTAGAAGTTTTTTTCTGTCTCCTGTACAGAAATAACTAACCTATCTTTCTACACTGTATATAACAAATAAACCTGAATTAATTTAATGTTAATGTCTCTCAACTACTTGTTGTTTAGTTGATTAATGTCTGTCAGTTACTTGTTTGTTGTACTTACTATTGTGTTCTTGTATTTCTTTCTTCTGAACATTCTTTTTACAAAGTCCTTGATCTCGGCAGTGTTCAGGGAATACACAATGGGGTTCAGCATGGCAGGAACGGCATAGGAGAGTGATATATTAATTATCCTTGTATTGCGGTGGACAGAGCCAGCCATTGCACCTATGTAAATGCCCAATATTGGAAAATAATATGCTGACACTAATATTAAGTGAGAAAAACAGGTCTTTAAGGCTTTTAGACGTCCTTCCCATGATGCAATTTTAAACAGCGCCAACAAAATACATATGTAAGATAAACCAATCAGAATCAATGGTA
>JAAGVU020000036.1:15266650-15280596 GCA_011763525.2 Mormyrus iriodes | reverse complement strand
GCTGGAAATAAGGGGGTGATTTTAGCAGAAGTTTTGAAATGACTAAGCTAACACACTTTGACAGGCATAATAGCATACTTTTACACCAACATAAAGATCATTTAAACATCATCTTCTTTGGCTGCCTAAGACTTTTGCACAGTACTGTACTTTCTTAAATAACATTAGTGGTCTTTACTTAATTCATACTGTCCTAGTGATTTAACTTATGTAATTTTAGTAATGTACCCGTTTTGTATGAAAGAGTTCTGAAACTAAATACACTCGAGTAAACTACATGATAGTCTTGCCAAAGCCCTGCACTGCGCATGTTCAGCGAAGCGATGCAGCAGAACTTTCCAGACACTTCAGCCGTTAGATGTTGGAAGCAGTTATTGTGAATCTTTAGGTAAGTTATTCAACTGAAATGTTCATAATCGTTAGCTATGGTTTAATTACTCATAACTGCACTTTTGCAGGTCATATTTTCTGTTTATAGCGATAACTGCTGGTAATTAAGTTAAAATTCATGACAGAGTAATGTTAACATTAATTTTAGCTAGCTGACATGCCACATAGCCGCAGAAGAACATAACAAAGGCTGCACAAAAGGGAAATTTCAGATATGGCAGTGTGATTTTTTGCAACAAACCTTATTTATGAAGCAAAAAATATTTCCCACAAACCTATGTGTCATTTAAATAGCAAGGACAAAAATGATTACAATTGTTTCGCAGAGCGCTTGCAGAGCTCATGGAAAAGCAGCGGCAGTAAACTTTAAACTAATTTTTTTAACATGTACTAGATAATCTTGAAAAGGAACATCATTACAGTTGCAAACGGTTGGCAAGTTTTGCTTCCTTGACAAAGTGAAAATGTTTTAGTGAAACTTATTCTCTTGTGCTTCGCGAATCTCATCTCCAAGATTTCAAAATAGTGGAACTATATCGCAAAACAACGTTTTTGAAAATACCGTATACTGTGGTATAATGTCTGGATAGTAGGAAGGTATGAAAAAGCCTACCTCAACCCAGCTGACTATCGCGGTCGGTTGATATATTAATATCACACATCGCCCAGTCCATCCACACATCCATGATTGAACCTCTTCCTATATTTTTAGGTATTTTTTTATTAACCTAACTTGAAGTGCGAGTTAAAAAAAAAATAGTGCCCACATAATGCACCGTCTACGCAGGCACATACTGTCGTGCAGGCTGCTATCACCAGTGTTGCCAACTATTTCTAACATAAAGACGAAATACGACGTCATACGCATGATTTCCATAATTACGTCATCACGTCGCATTCACGTTAAGCCAACACCACATTGTGTTTGCTTTTCTCCTGCTCTGTACCCAACTCATATTGACTACTGTATCTTAACGCAGCTCAAAGTATTTCATTCATTATTATCCATTTTATTTATGTTTATTCATATTGTCGCTAGTCACTTTTTGAAAAAAAAGTCACTAAAGAGGTATGAAAAGTCGCTAGATCTAGTGATAAAGTCGCTAAGTTGGAAACACTAGCTATCACCCAACTTTTGAATTAACATTTAAAATGTTACTCCATGCACACACTGCAGTCTCGCTGTAAGGGTGTGAATACTCTAAATTTAACTTTTCATATTAATCATTCTTAATATGCTTCACGTGCCTATGAATGTGGTTCAAGTTTTTTTTTATTCTGCACATTATAACTATGTTAATATAATATTTAGATCTAGTATAAATCTAATATTTAGATTTAGGCTGTATGTAGTGAATTTTTGGATTTTCTCAAAAAGAAAACAGGATGTCTGCAGCCAGTTCAATGCAGCTATCAGACTTGCCGTGTAGTAGGGCTGTCGCTCTTTAACTGATATTCGAAGATTCGTTTGAACATATGAAAAATTCATATTCAAACTATAATTAACCCATTCGAATTCTAAAGTGTCGCTGTAGCCTATAAGTGGATTTGACCATTTGTTGTAATTTTGTTGTTTGCAGTCTATGAAGTTCAGGGTGGGAAGATATTTTTTGCAATACGTTTGTGATCGTACTACACTTGCCCACTTGCTATTTGCTGCAACATGATGGCAAGGATAAACCTAGGTAATACAGACATGTCCTGTAAAGTGTGCTTTAAGCATTAAACTATGGGGGACAATGCACACCATGTAACTTTCATATTATGTGTTTTTATACGTATTTATCAATGATGGCACTGTGTCCATTCAAAACCAGTGACTATAAACAAGACAGCTAGGCTATTGAATGTGAAGTGCACACACTAACATTGGAATATTAATTAAAATTTGCCCGTAAAGAAATCTGGAAATCTGTAATCTGGTTTTGAATCCATTCTTGAGACTACTTTTTTTTGCAGCTAGAGGACAAAGAGCTAATAGTTACGGAGCCCCTAAAGGGACATAGGTGATTTATATATTTTTTTTACAGTATCTCGTGCACACCAGATACTTTCTGGTGCACACCAATTAGTATCTCGTGCGCACCAGTTAGTACTTCCTGTGGCGAATGTACTTCCTTGGCCTTGGCTCAGCTGACAGAATGGCATCAGAAATGGACTTATTGTCTTTCCTGAAAATACGAAATATACCTGATAACATCATCAACAAACTAAAAGACAATAAGGTGAATGATCCCACCGTTAACTCATTGCATGTTTTATAACATTAAATCTTGTTTTAATCACATAGCAGTAGGCTAATTTTGCTAGCTTTCTCGACATGGTATGTTACTTTTCCTTTAAAAAACATTTCTGACCTTTGCCCTGCTTCTTACAGATCGACATCAGCATCATAGACGTTATGACTGATGAGGAGTTAGGACAGTATATCGTAATATATGGGGACCGACTTGCACTCAGAGCATTTTGTCAACAAAGAACTGTGACAAACAAAACATCAGGAGAGGCAACAGTGAAATTCGGTCTTATGCAGAAAGTAAGAGAGAGACTAGGGGAACAACAGAAAACTCCTTTTAGCAGTGACATATCAAGCCAAGGTGCTGGAAATAAATATGCAGTCAAAGACACCCGCCGAGTTGAAATCGGATGGCTCCACTTTCATAACGGCACTTATCATCAGGTCAGAACAAGAAATGGAGGTGGCACACGGCACCTATCTGTCCAGAAAACAGTGACTATGGGTGATCTACTGGAGATTGGCAAAGGCTTGTTTTTTCCAAATGGACAATCAGCCAAAGGACCGGTGGAATACTTCGAGTTTGATATTCGTGATTTTAGTCACAACACAGTATCCCCTGAAGGCACAGTGAGCCAGCTGTATGAGCAGAGTAAACTACGAATACTGTGCATCTACACAAGCTCCCAGGCAAAAAACGTCCCAGTGATTATTTCTGATACATCATTGGACTTTGAGTCCGCAGATAAGAGGCCAATGAAGGTAATTTATCTTCTGTCACATTTGTGTTATCAAAGCATATTGTTGTTGAAATCATGAGACTGCAACCAGCTGTGAGCAACAAACAGGACATTAGTACTGATGCTTTTGTGAAATCCATACATTTAATGACACTTGAACATTATTGTAAGATTAAAATAACAACATGTTTCAAACTTGTCTGAGTCACATTAATAGATGTATAATGAAGGAAATCTAAGTAGATTGTTATAGATTTGAAATACTATAAAAGTATAAATACATGACAGTACATGACTGTGAAGAGCTTTGTGTGTGCACACTTCTGCTAATAAAAGGCACACAATTTGGGGCATTTATGCTCTTTGCAGCGTTAATTATGGACCGAACTGTGTTCTGAAATAACACAGTTCTGAGTCTGCTTATTGTTTTCAAAGAGTAGCCCATTTAATAGGGTCCACCTTAGCTTTCCTACCCATGGTCTTATTTAATATGTGTACTGTACATTCACTGCTGTCCTGAGTGATTTTGCAGATAAATCTATTGTCTAAAGTCAATATCAAATTTCTTAGGAACATGAAGCCCGTAATACACTATGTGCTCAGTCATTAGTGATAGCTGAGTTGCGTGAGGTAAAGAGATGCAAATTTCTGAATATTTGCACCACTTCTCCACTTATGTGCATGTTCATTCACAAGTTCAGGCAGACATGTTTTGAACAGAAGGACAAGCCATCATGGCTGTTTAAGCATATAATCTTCTGATCTGCTGATTTCTTTATAAATTAGGACAATGCTGAGACAATCCTTTAGGAAAAAAAAAACAGGATAAGAAATCACTGGAAAACTGGAACTGATCATCAAGTGGATCACCCAGAGAGATCCTCTGATTCAGACCCAGTACTCAGTGGCTCAATGCAGGAATACCATGAAAGAGTAAGCTCCGATAGAAATTACAGCATTTTTACAGACCCTGTCTGTAATATACAGTATGGCATTTGGATTGCCCCAGTCACCGCTACACACAGTACCATATGGCTTGCAATCCAATATACTGTACAGCAATGCAACACAGATTTATCTTTTTAGTAAAGAAGATTGACACCAGGAAAAGCTTCCTAATAGAGCCAACCTAATCTGCAAGATTGCGATATTGGTTGATGTGGGCATTTTTATAAATCTGTATTGGCTTTAGAGATCTCAAACCATTTCCAGTCATTTCCATATGTTAGATGTTGCAAGCGTCCCATTTGGATCTGTGAAAACAGTAGAATTGCACATTAACTGAAATAGGGTTGAACACTTTTTAGCAAGTTTGAGTTAAATTTCAGTTAAACCAGGTCTGCAGCAGGATAAACTTTAAAGACGTCCTGTGTCCTGTAGTGGCATTTAGGTTACATCCGAAAGACATAGCAGCTGAGTTTAGAACAAATCACAGGTGCAATCTATGAGATGGGGTTTAAGAGGCCATGATTTTGTTCCAAACAACAAAGCTAAATGTTAAATTTAAACTGCAGTTAAGATGATGCAAGAGGGTTAATGGATTAAGTTCAATGCCACATTAACTCAATATGCATATACTATAAAAATCTGCTCAGGTGCAAGGTGTTTTAGTCACGTCTTCTATGCGATAGTACACATGACGGCTTAGATGAGATGATGCAAAAACAAAGCTACAGTAATAATTAAATTTTTATTTTTTCATTTGATTATCAATAGAGAGGAAAACCAAGCAGGCAATCAAGACCAGCCCCTCCTGAGATGAGTAACTTTGAGGTCCTGCATCCACCATCTTCTGATGATGATGACAATCATACTTGTCAGTCAACAACCAGGCATGGATCTGAAGATGAGTGTTTAATGCCTGTGTCAAATCAAGATTCAGACCAGTTGTTAAATGATAAATTGGATCCCCCTCTTGCCCTTGCCATCCAAGCATCTCTTGAAGACTCTGAAATACACTTTGGACCTGTTTATGGTGATAATGGTGATGATCAAGACTCGACCCTTCCCTGGAATCCATATGACTTGAACAGTATGCAGGTATTGTATAGAACTGAATTATTTCTAATAGTGGTGCAAACATTATTGCCATTATTTATTTAAAGTATTTTTCCTATTAATTATTCAGTCTATAAAATGTACCATAATAGTGATACATTGCCATTACAAGTTCTCTCAGTCCAAGCTAATGTTTTGAGATTAAGTTTTTATCCAAACATTCCAAAATCAAACGATATCGAATGTATTGCGATACATTGAATATACAGAGTAATCATAATGTTTGCATGATAAATAACTTAATTAATACAATGATTGTCAAAGTAATTGGTTTATTTTCTGTTAACTAATTTATCAGTTGATCAATAATCATATCTAATTACAATTTATTTTTAAATCTTGCAGCATTCCACACTGAATGATGGACATGTATCATCAAACAATCTTCCGGGATCAAAACCATTTGAAAAAGAACTCTGCTTTGTGAAATTAAGACGAGTAAACATAGTTGATGATGTCCTTAATTTCTTGATGGAACCCAAAGTATTGAATGTTGATCTAAAAATTGAGTTCACTAATGAGAAAGGTGTGGACAGTCAAGGTGTGTCAAGAGAAGCATACTCTGCGTTCTGGGAACATTTCTTGGAACAGTGTGAGGCAGAAGATGAACGAGTACCCAGATTACGACCACACTATTCTGAGAAGGAATGGCAAGCGGTCGGAAGAGTGTGGTTGAAAGGATAAGTGGACCACAACATCATACCAATCAGACTCTCACCATCATATGTTCTTGCCTGTTGTCAAGGAGTTAGTTCAGTGGATGAAGAACTCTTGATGATGTAATTTACCAACTTTCTTTCGGTGGATGAGCGAGCATCGGTTGCAAAAGCAGTAGAGGGTAGCATGGATGAAACTGTTGAGGAGGATTTACTTGAAGTTTTCTCAAGAATAGGCTCCCACTGCCTGCCCTCTAAAGACAACTTCAGGGCTGCCATTTTTACAATGTCACACAAAGCTCTTCTTCAAGAGCCAAAGTTCGTAATTGACTGTTTCTGCTCCAGTATTAACAAGCTGTACCAAAACTCATAACCAAAGACAGCATTATCGAACTTTATGATTCTAAGAGGCCAAGTAACAAGAAAGTGGCCCAGATGATAAAGCCATCAGGTGAAAGCCTAAATCCACAAGAGCAGACAGCTCTTAACTACCTACTACGGTATGTGAGAAGCATCGACCAAAGAAAATTGGAGATATTCTTATGCTTCTGCACAGGGTCCACTGTGTTCTGCAAAGACACAATCGAAGTAACTTTTAATAGATTGTGTGGTTTAAGTCGCAGACCTATAGCACACACATGTGGAGCACCTCTTGAGTTGCGATGCACCTACAGCTCATACCCTGAGCTTCGTGAAGAGCTTGACAATGTCCTATCTGGCAACTTTTGTTGAAATGTAATTTGACAATGGGTGTTGGAAGTGTTGAAATACTGCCGTCTAGTGTCCAAATTTGGTATGTTTCCTTTGGATGTACTTCCGGTTCGCTGATTTTGATTCGCTGAGACAATAAAAAGTTCAAAAACTTTCACCATGGATATTGTGTAGTGAATGTAAGGGATCTTGCACATTTCCCTTTCCTATTGACACTATTACAAACTATAGATTTACATTAAGCAGATAAATACACTAAATACTGTTGCTGTTCAACCATAAGTTGATGAAGTGGTCCTTTAATCTACAGTTCTTGGCCATGCAAATAATGTTGGCTTTTTTCAGGTTTTAAAGAGGAAATGAAACACTGAACTATATACATGTGGTTTGTTTCCTTTTTACCTTGAGTAGAAATAGATAGATAGAAAATACTTTTTAGTTGTTCAACAAATCGTAATTAATTTCCTGTTTGGTTATTGAGCCCTATCTTACCCAATTTGAAACAAGAAATAGTTTTGGCAATTTCTTATTGTAGATGTTTTTGCTGTAATATTTGTCAGCATTCTATGTTTGACAGTGTAAGTTAATCATTCTGATAAGTCAGAAAGGTCTTTTCTCATAGGTAAACATCCCTTTTTCAGTCATGTACCATTTTCATATTTTCATATGCATGTTTTATGCAAATGTTATTCAGAAAAGTTCAAGTCAGTGTTCAACAAAATAATTTCTGTTTGCACATACCATTTCCAATGGCTATCCCTGGCTGTTTTTGTCTCATATGGGCAACATACTGCCAGTCACTGTTAAGAGCAAAATATTTTCAAATAAAAATTGAATTCTTCATTCATATTATGCCATGTCGATTTTCTTTATTGTGGTTGAGTTTGTTTCCTGTTCATGACAAAGGAAAAGTAAAGGCAAATGCTATGCTATGCTGTACAAGAAATTTAGGTGTCTAATTCTTTGAAAAATTACTGAGAAGAGCTAATACGCCGTAATTCCTCAAACAGAGGTACAAATACAATTTTTGACAAGCAACCACTTGAATATTGAACTGCCCCAAAACAATGTTGCAAATGTTTTTAATATGTCCCATAGTGCAGTCAATGTGCACACGGCGACAGATCAATTCTTTCTCTAAAGGAAAATTGGCCAATGTTAAAAATACAGAGTTCATATAAAACTTAACTGAGAATGTTTGGTGAATAAAACATAATAAAATATTGTGGTCTGGAGAACAATTGTGTGATGGGATCAGTTTGGATGGATACACATCTCAAATTAGACACCGGATCTCATCTCATTTCTCAAATGCAAGTACAAATCCACAGCTTGATAAGCTTCATAAGTTATACTGTGTTTAAAAGATGTGCTTGAATTGCACCTGTGTCCTAGGTTTACTGAGGAGACACTCCACTACTTGGATTTCAAGTTATCAGAGCATAGGGCATTACTTAAGAAGGCATTCCCAAACTACAGACTCCGTCCAAAGCACCATTACATGGAGCATTATCCCCATTTAATTCAAGTATTTGGACCACTTATGGATGTGTGGACAATGAGGTTTTAAGGGAAACACAAATTTTTCAAAAGAGTAATTTGTGAAGCCCACAATTTCAAAAATGTCCCTTTAACGTTGGCTGATAGACATCAGAAGATGATGGCTTACCATTTGGAGTCTGCTTCATTTTTGAAACTGGGCAAAGTTGAGAGTGTCATGATTTCTTCTTCTCCAGACAGTGTGCAGCAGCATTTGTTTGCAAAATATGCACTTTAAAACACAGTCCTTGCAGCAACATCTGTTTCCATAGATGGTATTAAGTATGCAGCTGAGATGGTAGTATCTGTAGGCTTGTGTGCAGGCCTTCCAGAATTCAAGCAGATTCAGAAGATGCTGGTTGTAGATACTAGTGTTTTGTTTATTTGTAGACAGATGGTTGCATGGCATCATGAACACCTTAGATCTTCTGAAGTCTGCCAAAGTAGTTCATGTTTGCTTGTAACCCACCTGAAAGATTTTAATGATGTCTTTCCTCTGTCCGTCTACAGAGTGAAGGGCAAATTGTTTGTTACTCTGAAGCATTACATTTTGTGCTGATGTCATTTTTTTCATTCTCACAGAACGATGGACCAGTCCTGGCCAATAAGAGTAATAGTTGGTGAAAATGACATCCAAAAAGTAACTCTACATGAAAGACCTCATAATGTGGAAGGACTTATAACTGAGTTGAAAAATCGACTCAATCTGCAGTTTGAATTCATGCTTCACTATGAAGATCCAGATTTCAATGTTTTTTGCAACCTAACAGATATAAGTGAATTGCCTAATAGAGCAACTCTGAAGATTATCTCTCTGGAAAGTGTAATTTTAATATTGTCTTCATCTAATTTGATGTCTTCAAGTATATTGTCTTCAGCCAGTGCATCCGACACAGAAATACTGCCTCGCACAGAGCTGACCTTACGTGAGCAGTGGCCTTCTCCATTTGAGGTGCCTTGTTTTTCTGTGGATATTTAATACAGACTGGGACAGGGAAACCTAATTTATGTGAAAGATGGCAAACGCATGTCAGTTTCACGAGACGTGAAACATGACATCCTGCAAAAGCTTTCAGAGGAGATGTACAAGTACACTACTTATCCACAAGATGAACACTTTACTGAAGTTGGTAAGGCACTGATTTTTAAACACTCTTGTCTTGCTGAACCAGGGTCAAGTACAGGTTGCCATGAATGGAAGAATAGTTTAAAATTCAAAATGGGTAATCTACGTTCCAAACTTCGCAGATGTGGAATGGCAGATGTGTCAGTCAATAGTAACAAGAGAACACAGCAGAATCCAGATGGAGAGCCACCAGCAAAAAACCTGAAGAAACCCAGAAGAAGTAAGACAAACTTCTTGCCCAATTTTCCACAGGGTCAGGATGCATCAGCACTGGAAAGCTCCAGACAGTTGCTGGAATTTGAAATGAAGAAAAGGACACCAAATGCAGCACTTGTGAGTCAGCAGATGGACCAGACCTTCTCATTGAGACAAAACGAAATTGTGGAAGAGCAGCCTCCAGTAAAACGCATGTTGGAACGCTGGCCAGTGCTTTTCAAAAAACAGCAGGTATGTTAACATGCATTTCATTTAAATAAAATAATGCATACAAATTACATAAATTTGATCATATTGTTTCTACCAAAATACTGCTGTCATCTTTTTATATGGTGCAAAACTAATTATGGCTGTATTTGTTGCGTTTTGTTCTTCAAGGTTTTTGCAGAGTCCACAAGGGTGGCAAGTAAAGATCTTGAACAAGACTTTTTTGAGTCCTTGGATCGCCACATCCCACGGTTCCTTGAAATCTTCAAATCCAAGAAAGGAATTGTTGGTAGGACACTTGGAGATATCCTTGCCTAGGTTAAAATGAAGGTAAGCAGTTTTTAGAATTAGAAGAGTTATTGACCATGAATTTCCGTACAACTCCATTGTTTCCCAAAAACTCAAAGCACATTGATTACTTGTGCTGTGTAATAGGTTATCTACCTTTTTAATAGTCTTTTGAAACCAATGGATGCCCAATGAGAAAAAATAAGCTAAACAAGACAGTAGTACTTTTTGGCAGATCAGTTCTGTGTTTGATTACATGTTTTTGTGGGATTTGATCATAAACCATAGAGAATCACCCCCCTTGTGCTTTTATCAGTGTTTAAGGAAAAGCACATTTCTACATGACAGTAGAAAAATAGGTTGATTTCTATTCTTTTTAAAAATGGAAATTATACTTTTCACTGTCAAAGACAAACAGTTATGTTATAGTATGAATGTACCAGCTTTGTTTTAATGAAGAGGTGAGATTTTTTATAAAGATTTACTGTATTCTCTTCCTAGTTTGGATGGTCAAAGCTTTGCTGTCTGGTAATCATAGCTGTTAGGTTCTGATGCAGCTGGGTTGCACTTGCAAAATGTTAACTAAAATAAGTCATCCGTGGTATCAGCCACCATGTCGTATTTTGTTAATAAAAAGTCAAAGCACTTAAAATTATAGTGGAAGCTCTTACCTTAGTTAAATACATTAAACATGATTGAACTTTTGTGTTTAACTCCATGTGCCATATGAGCTATTCATCAGTGTCAGGAAAAAAGATTGACTAAAAATTATTTTTAAAAATATTTTAACTGGCTTAAATGTGGATGTTTTATTAAAAAAATATGTTTCTGTGGCTCTTGTATTATGGTTTGAGGTGCTCAGAATGGTATTTTGTTAAAATAAAAAAATACTGCTTACTAATAATTCTTTGTTGTGCTTACTTTATTTGTCTAAGGCAATCGGTTTCCTAAAATCTTCTAAGTAAATAGAATTCTTTTGTTAAGTCACATTAACTTAGGTTATATAAGTTTACAATACTTAGAAATGACAACTTAAATTTACATACTATTTAAAGTAGGAACAACTGAATTAAATTGTGTGACTACAACTATCTTTTAAGTAAACCTAAATAGTAGACATAAAGTAAACATGAACACTTGAAAATAGTAGTTATATTTGCTTAACTTTTTCAAGGCAATTGGTTTCCTAGATTCCTTTAAGTAATATCAACTTATCAAATTTTACAGTGCAGTAAATGTAAATGTTTCAAGTCAATGTTTAAAGAATTGCTATCATTTTCAGTCAGACATGCCATCTGTCAGAAATTGGTGGACTATCCAGCTGTTGGAGCAGTTTCCACTTGCCAGGTATTACATGAATTTCTATCATCTTAAAGTTACTGCTTAATTTTACCCCCAGTTGCAAGGACATGGTGTTCAATTATTTATGTAGTTTTGTGTGACTTTTACAGGGAGCCTTTTCATCAGACCCCAACCACTGGGAATGCACATGAGCCTGAACCTGGACACAGTCCTCAAAGGCAGTCACAAGACATTATGGTATGTATGGATGGCTTTTTAAAGTTTTATTCTGCAGTTCCTAACCAAAAATTCCTTGGGTGCTAATGGTCGCTTGGCTGCTTATAGATCATGGTAGATTGCATAGATACATATTCTAGTGCTGGGGGTCCCCTTCGGGCAGCACGGCTGGCTGGACAGCAGCCAAAATGTAAATAATATAAACAGCTGTGTATAGTTAATATAGTTAGTGGCAGATGGTAAATAAACGGCATCTACCATTCAAAATCACTGATTGCCTGTCCCATTATTAAACAACACACTATGTACAGCACCTGTGATACAATATACATCTATTCCATCATTGTCTTTTTCAGAGTGCATGTGAACAATATAATCTTGTACTGTTTGGTAAATTTGTAATTTGAACAAGAAATACTGAGTTCATATATAAAAATCGAGGATCATGAGGAATGTCCATGCTGCCTACTCCTGGTACATGGAGAACAGCGATAAATTCCTCGGGCAAGTTCAGCCCCCCCCAGTTCCTTTCCATGGATTAATCTGAAGCTGCCGAGGTAATGTCTGACATGCACTTATTTATTGAGCATGTCTGGGAGAAAAGAAGAATCCATGTTTAATGTGTTTGCAGTGCTCCTGAATTAGAGGATGGTTGCTAGGAGTGTGTAAATAAAAGAGTGCAAATAAAGTGCTAAAACAGTTTATCTCTGCAATTGCCTTATGAACATCTAGCTATCCTATTTTTACAATATAATCATACTGTATATATAGCCTTGCATGTCGACTACAGTACAGTCAGTTACCAGTTGTGTTTATTTTAAAGAAGTACTGAATAATTTGCAATTTAGGACCAGCCATAATCTGTCACACCTGATTATAATGTTCCAGTGCTACAGAAGCAGGAATGGGCACCTCAGCAGTAGTCTGTTTTTTAAATGTCCAGATCATAGGTTCAAAATCCTTGTCCTCAAGACCCCCTGTCCTGCACAGGTATTTCCTACCCCAAAATACCTGATCCTACACTGATAATTAGTAGTTGGATCAGGAGTGTTGAGGTAGGAAATGCATGTGTAGGGCAGGGGATCGCGAGGACTAGGAACGAGTACTGCTGGTCTAGATGTACCGTATTCACTGTCTAAAACAGACATGCTAACAGCAGTTAAGTTAAACAGTAGTAGCAGTATCATGATGTTAGCGATATTCAACCAAGTTAAGCAGTAGTAGTGCCATTATAGGCCAATGAGAACTATTTATATTCGTTATCTCTCAAAACGATTTTAATACATATCAGCAAAGCAGGACGGCCCCAGCAAAATATTTTTCCTGGTGTTCTGTCAAACCATGCAACCAATCGAAATGTAATGGTGTAAGAACCAATGAAAACGATGAAGGGCATTACTGTCGAGGTGGTTCCTGGTTTTTGGCACGTAACAGCATAAGAACTACTGAAAACAATGAGGGGCATACGTCACGTAAAAACAGGAACGCTCCTCACTGCAATTTGACCCTTCTCGCAATTTTATCGCCTATCTGCTATTAAGAATGAATTCCATATACGTTTGTATTAACATATTCTTGAAACTGAACACTGTTTAAACCAGTTTATTTCCTTTATCTGTATGGATTTTTCTACAATTGAGATTTTGAGAATAAAGTCACAATTTTGGGCTAGGTGTTATTTTAGAAGGGAGATATTAGAATAGCCAGTTTCAGGGCAGGAGTGTAGAGGCAGGAACAAACCAGTCAATGATAGCGGAATACATGGTGAAAAGCTGCAGCAAATAGTAATGTTTTAAGCCCTGATTTAAATGAGCTAACAGGTTTAGCAGGTTTTCAGAAAGCTTGTTCCACAGTCGGGGAGCATAGAAACTCAATGCTGCTTCACCTTGCTTAGTCTTGATTCTGGGAACACTGAGTAAACCTTTTCCAGATGACCTCAGGATGCTTCATAATGTTCAAGTAAATCAGAAATGTAGTTATGCGGTAGGGAACGGAAATGCTGTAGGTGACGTCAGACGCCGGAGACTTGGCGGAAAAATCTGGATGAACAGCGAGGGGAATTTGGAATCTCTCCAGGAATACATTGACTGGTACTTCGACGCTATAGTCATGAAGAAAAACCAGAACACATCTTCCCCAGCCAAAAGCGAGATGCCGTCCTCCAAAAGAAGTCGCCCGGCAGACTCCCCCGGAACAACATCGCCAACTGGTAAAGACTTTGCCGACATCCTGGATTCAATCGACAAGCGATTGTCCAGCTT
>JAAGVU020000036.1:15239920-15252261 GCA_011763525.2 Mormyrus iriodes | reverse complement strand
AAAGGGCAGCCCTGGCGGAGTCCAACACCCACCGGGAACGAGTCTGACTTACTGCTGGCAATGCGAACCAAACTCTCACTCTGTTTGTACAGGGATCTGATAGCCCGCAACAACGGACCCCATACCCCATACTCGTGGAGCACCCCCCACAGGACTCCCCGAGGGACACGGTCGTATGCTTTTTCCAAGTCCACAAAACACATGTAGACTGGTTGGGCAAACTCCCATGAACCCTCCAGTATCCTTGTGAGGGCAAAGAGATGGTCCAGTGTTTCCGCGACCAGGACGGAATCCACATTGTTCCTCCTGGATCCGAGGTTCGGCCAACGGACGGACCCTCCTCTCCAGTACCCTGGCATAGACCTTCCCAGGGAGGCTGAGGAATGTGATCCCCCTAGTTGTTTGACTACCACAGTGACCTCTGCCCCTGAGATGGGAAAATCTCCCTCCGAGTCTTCCAACTCTACTTCCTCCAAGGAAGGCGTATCAGTGGGATTTAGGAGATTCTCAAAATATTCCTTCCACCGCCCAACTATATCGTCAGTTGAGGTTAGCAGCTCTCCATCTCTGCTATAGATAGCATTAGTGAAGCCCCGCTTTCCCCTCCTGAGTCGCCTGATGGCTTGCCGGAACCTTTTCAAGGCCAACCGAAAATCCTTCTCCATGGCCTCAGAAAACTCCTCCTACACCCGAGTTTTTGCCTCAGCAACCGCTCGAGCCGCTTTGCGCTTAGCCTGTCGGTATCTGTCCGCTGCTTCCGGAGTCCCACAAGCTAACCAAGCCCTGAAGGCCTCCTTCTTCAGCCTGACAGCTCCCTTTACTGCTGGCGTCCACCACCGGGTTCGGGGGTTGCCGCCACAACTGGCATTAACAACCTTACAGCTATAGCTCCTCACCGCCGCCTCAGATAATGGAGTCTTAGAACATGGCCCATTCAAGCTCCAAGTCCCCTGACTCCCCCAGGAGAGAAAAGAAGCTCTGCCGGAGGTGCGAGTTAAAGGTCTCCCGGATAGGGGCCTCCGCCAAACTTTCCCAGCACACCCTCACTATACGTTTGGGTCTGCCAGGTCTATCCAGCATCTTCCCCTATCATCAGACCCAACTCACCACCAGGTGGTGATCAGCTCTGCTCCCCTCTTCACCCAAGTGTCCAAAACATATGGACGCAGATCCAATGACACGATTACAAAATCGACCATTGACCTACGGCCTTGGTTGTTCTGGTGCCAAATGCACTTATGCTCAAACATGGTGTTCGTTATGGACAAACTGTGGTTAGTACAGAAGTCCAATAACAGATCACCGCTCGGATTACTATCAGGCAGGTCGTTCCTCCTGATCACACCCTCCCAGGTTACACTGTCATTACCCACGTGAGCATTAGAGTCCCCCAGCAGAATGATGGAGTCCTCAAATAGGGTGCCTTCCAGCACCCCCTCCTAGGTCTCCAGGAAGGCTGGATACTCTGAACTGGTGTTCGGTGCATACGCACGAACAACCGTCAGAGCCTGTTCCCCGACACGAAGTTGAAGGGAGACGACCCTCTCATTCACCGGGATAAACTCCAACGCATCGGCACCGAGCTTGGACGCTATTAATAGCCCCACCCCTGCCTGACGCCTCTCCCCATGGGCAACTCCAGAGTGGAATAGAGTCCAGCCCCTCTTCAGGAGTTTGGTTCCAGAGTCCGAGCCATGTGTCGAGGTGAGCCCAACTATATCTAGTCGGTATCTCTGTACCTCCCGCACCAGCTCAGGCTCCTTCCCCACCAGAGAGGTTACATTCTATGTACCAAGAGCCAGTTTCGGTAGCCGACGATCGGTCTGTCGAGGCTCCGGCCTTTGACCACCACCCTATCTACACTGCACCCGACCCCCACGGCTCCCCCTGCAGGTAGTGAGCCCACAGGTGGACCCATGCCCCTTTTTCGGGCTGTGCCTGGCTGGTCCCCATGGGTGGAGGCCCGGCCACCAGGCGCTCACCCTCAAGCTCCTGCCCCAGTCCTGGCTCCAGGGCAGGGCCCCGGCAGTCCGGGTGGGGTAACATGCTCTTTGATTTTTTTCATCATGGAGGTCATGGCCTTTTCCCATTTTGTGTTTTTCCACAATGCGCAACCGGAGGTCCTCACTAAGCTCTGTCTGCCGCCTGCCCCATGTGCTCCTTGTAGGACTGACGTCTCCGGCTTCTGACCTTCCCTGCGCCATGACCCTGACTATCATCTTGTGGTTCTTGTGATTCTAATACTGTCTGCCTGTGCTTTGTAATAAAGCCCTGTGTACCACCATCCTGGGTTCCCCAGTATCTGTTCACAACAATTTATCTTATTCATATTTGATGTATGATATTTTCTATTTATGATGGATTCATTAGAACATACCTGCATTGTAAGTTGAGGAGCACCGGTAAATATTTTAGTGCAAAATGTGTATACAATATGGTCTCGCCTTGTGCCTCTCACTTTGTGGTATGATCCCACAGCTCTATGACACCTACGTATCAATATCTTAATGATATTATATATGGATAAATAAGTTATCAATTACATAACTTCTGCTGCAAAAAAATTCTTTGCCGTTACATCAAAGAAAATGAACAAACACTCACAAGAATGACTGGACTATTTTCAAGTTTTCAAATTTGGAGTATAATTATTGCAGATGATTTGCAATTTTGGGTAGCATGGTGGTGCAGTGGTTAGCACAATTGCCTCACACCATGTGTTCCATGTGTGTTGAGTTTGTATGTTTTCTCTGTGTCGTCATGAGGTTTCCTCCGGGTACTCCGGTTTTCCCCCACGTTCCAAAAACATGCTGAGGCTGATTTGAGTTACCAAGTTGTCCGTAGGTGTGTGTATGTGTGTGTGCCCCGTGATGGGTTTGGCTCCCCATCCTGGGTTGCTCCCTGCCTTGTGCCTGTAGCTTCTGGGATAGGCTCTGGACCCCCCATGACTCTAAATAGGACAAGCATTTACAGAAAATGGATGAATAGATGAATTTACAAGTTGAAATTGCAGTCTGAAGAGTGGACCATGGTCACAGAAGTATCTATCAATCACTGGATTTACAAAAAGACAGTCTAGTTATGGAAATCTAACAATCATATACATAAAATGAAATATCCATCCTACAAGGGCAGTAATACTCATGGATGTATTTGTGACAGCACTGAGGTGTCTCAGTGGAAAGCAAATTGCAATAGACCTGTCAAATGCTAGAACAGTACGCAGACTATTGAGTTGAGGAAACATACAAAAAATGTTAGCCAAACAGGTGCCATAGGTAATTTGTTGTGTATTACTTACAAAATGTCATTTAAGTTAGGGAAAATACCTGCTCACCCAAGTCTGTCACATCCTACCTACCATATCCACCTGACCTTCCTGTCTTCTCCCTAGTGTGACCCTAACAAGCCACACCTACTACTTGTTTGTCTTCCTTCTTGTTCCTTGTGTTAATCACTCCCAACTGTTTCTCAGTAGCTCCCTCATTAATCTAGTATATACATGCTTTCCAATCCTGTGTTTCCCAGTCTAGACATTGTCACTCCTCCTGTCAGCTTGTGTCCATCCCCGTGCTAGCCCTCTCGTTTTGATCACTGGCGATCTTGTTAATTTCCAGACCTTGTTTGTTTAAGTCCAATAAAACCCCTTTTGTTTCACCGAAAGTCAGCCCTTGAGTCATTCTTCCTGCATGTTGTAACAAAGTTATTTACAGCTAAGCTAAAAATAGTTATTTATTTTAGGGTGTGAAGACTACGATCTTTGTAAATAATAAATGTGACAAAGGAGTTCCCTAATATATTCACAGGAAAAACTAAACAGAAAAACATATAATTATATGTTTTCCATAATATTTTCCATGAGGCAGTTTAGAAAATCTAATAATATAAAAACATTCAGGATGCATTAAGGAGTTTGGCCTTGGTATTTTTCGCCATTTTGCCTTTAGATACAATGTCTGTGTTTTGACTATGCACCATGTCAGATGGAGGTGATGTTCTAAAATTTCATGCCCACTATTATGGTAGTTGTAGTTATATAACTGTCTCAGTTTCTGTTCTTAGAACCATTAAAATACCTGCTGGTAATTTTTCAGGTAAAACGATATTGGTGTTTTATCAGTTAAGAAACATAAAATAAGACACAGATTAAGGATTGTTTTATATTCTTTAGTCGGATATAAAAATAAATATCCAGTCAGGCATTCTTGTAAACTGAAAATATATACAGTTATATTAGTTATCTTAGTTATACACTGTAAGATATACAGTGTCACTATTCACTGAAATTCATATGGTGTTTGTCATAAGATCCATGTAATATTAGTTTATTCAGGATATTACAAAAGCATAATACTATAACAGAAAATATATAAGCCACTGTTGCTTGCACCTAATGATGATTTCTCCATTACATTAACTTTCTTTTGGAAATTGTTGAACTGTTAGGGCTGCGTGATTCTGGGTAAAAATGTTTCTTTTTTTCATTCTGAACTGAGATCACAATTTTCTTTCTCAATTCTCAAGAGATGTATGTAGATCTTTATTATCATTTGCATTACATATTGTCAGAAGCAACATGATGGTTACTGAAATGGGACTGTCACACTAGCTTTGCAGAACATAAAGGGCACACTCCTGGCTTTTAACAAACATCGTGTTTCAAATTGAAAGACACATTTGAAGCAGAAAAAAAAAATCCACACAATCTAAAGTGACCCTTTTTTGGTGCGAGGACAATGTTATTATTCAAACTGGGGCTGGATAAATTCATTTCCTCTTCTTCACCATCACCAGAAGGGTCTTCTGGGAGCAACAGAGACACACTTACAGAGCAAACAAGTAAAGCTATAGTTGTGCGGTTTTTGAGCACAAAATCTCAAGTCATTTTGTTCATGTTTTCTAAGCTTTTTTTATCACTTTGGGCCTGTATCATGGAGCAGGTTGTTGTTAAAGCACATGAAAATGTACAGTCCAGATGCATTTAAAAAATAATTTATTAATAAATTAAAAGATAAAGTACACGTTGAAATGGGCTGTAAAAAAGTACTGTATCCAAAATAAAATTTCTAGATAATAATTACAGCCTTAACAGTGAATAATTGTTTTTAATGGTAATGTGATTCACCGACCCATCCATCCTTCTGCTATGCAGGGTTGTGTGGATCTGGAGCCTATGCTGGAAGCTACAGGAGCAAGACAGGGAATACCGCAGAATGTCAAGCCAGAGTGCCAGCCCATTGCAGGGCACACACACCACACACACCTATGGGCAGTTTGTAAACTACAATTCACCTTAGCATGTTTTGGGATTGTGGGCGGAAAACCAGAGGAAACCCCATGACGACATGGGGAGAACATGCAAAGTGCACACATATAAAGCTCAAACCCCAGTGCTAGAGGGATAAAACAACAGTGCTAACCACTGCACCACTCCAGCCACCCCTAATGTGGTCCGACAATGTATTAATCAACAACGTATTAATTAATATTTGTAAATAAGGGGTAAAAATATATTTTACAATTTGGTATGGTGTCTCTATATTTCACCAATTGTTAAATTAAAGGATACACCTCAAATTTAACATTTTAAATGTATCTTATACTGAAACTTATCTCTTGGCTTATTTCCTTATTTAGTGATTTTTTAATCCCAATTTTATATACTTTACTCTAATATTTAGGTCAATGCTCTTTCAGGCCCTTGTAGCACATTTGAACTGGCTTTAACAAAGATCATAATGATCATACTCATTAACAAAAACAGAAGACCTAGAAAAACAGAAGAGCATCACTGAGCCACTGACTGGCATAATCTAACTAGCATAAATGGATCAATTTTCAGAGTTTCCCCTCCATCAGATCATTTATGAGATGCAGTGCCAATGCCATTATGTCTTTTCCTTTGGAAAAATTTCCTTATGAAGTCTTTGATCTCAGCAGTGTTCAAAGAATATACAATGGGGTTCAACAAGGGGGGAATGGAGTATGAGAGTGATGTATTAATTATCCTGACATCACGTTCGATGGAGGTGGTGATGGCAGCTATATAGGTACTAACTAACGGAATGTAAAATACGAACACCAGTATCAGGTGGGAGAAACAGGTCTTTAGGGCCTTTAGACGTCCCTCCCATGATGCAATTTTAAAAAGTGATACCAAAATACATGCATATGACAGTCCAATCAAAGTCAATGGAAGAAAAATGAATGTCACTATGTTAAATATTGCCATCATTGCATTTAAAGAATTGTCATTGCAGGCCAATCTGTACATTGGCCCATGGTCACAGAAGTAGCTATTAATTACTGTGGATTTACAGAAAGACAGTCTGGTGATCAAACCCACTGTATACAACATAACTGTTAAATCGAACAGCCACGCCACCATGAGAATGACGGCCATTGATGTATTTGTGACAATGCTATGATATCGCAGTGGAACACAAATTGCAACAAATCTGTCATACGCCAGGAGAGTGAGAGTGATGGATTGCATGCAGTTGAAGAAAAACACAAAAAACATGTTGGCCAAACAAGCACCATAGGAAATGTCCAGCGTATTAAAAAGAAAGGTTTCAATCACTTTGGGAATAAGGGCGGTGCTCTCTCCCAAGTCAGCCATCGCTAAGTTAAAAACCGCAAAGTATTTTGGAGTGTGAAGGTTTTGGTCTGCGTAAATTATTACCATGACAAATAGATTTCCCACCACTGTGGCAATATAAATAAAACTGAGGAAAATGTAGTAGTACTTAATATGGGCAATACTAGAGAAACCGCTGATGATGAAGGACAAGGGTCGCACAATGAAATTCGAACTTGAGTTCAGAGAGGATGCCATTGCAAGGAGAGTATTGTGATCTACCAGCTGTTCTACTGTGACCTGGAAGTAAAAAAGTAGCATTTTGTTCAGCTTAAAATAATTGTCTCACTCAATCACTCTTAGCATCATATATATATATATATATATATATATATATATATATATATATATATATTTCTTCTAGCCATTCTCCTCTGACCTCTGTAATTGTTCTAATGATTTTATTCACTCATATATACTCAATGCATCTGTCAACCTATGAAGCAGTGCCGGACACAAAAGTATAATTCATGTATAATTTTAAATGAATGTTAATTAGTAAATAATATACTTCATATGTCCAATAACCCATATGATCTGTGAATGAAGTTCTACCTACAGAACAACTAAGGAATACGTTTTAGCTGCACAATATTACACAACAGTTTTGAAGATCTGTAAACTATATACTTTAATAGTGTTTTAAACTAAATAGGATCCCATATCTATAAACCTACTTCAGAGGTATTTTAATTATATGACTCCAATTTAATCTTACCTATGCTGCAGGAAAAACATCAGTTTCTGATGATTTAATTTGTCTTTGCCTCTGCATAGGAGGAGTCTGAATGCTTGATAGTCGACAAAAAGCTAGCAAAAAACTCAAGGCTTAAATATGTTTGGCTCCATGATGTTCTGTGTGTGACATCACCAAAATAAATGGCCAATTAATATCTTTTTTTATGTGTGCGTGTGTGTGTGTGTGTGTGTGTGTGTGTATGTTTACATACAAGCTTTTAATGGCCATACCCTTTGAATTCCTATGTGGGCTTTGAAACTGTGTTCCTCATACTCATACACAAACATCCAGCAGTGAGGTGCTGAATTTGAATTAAAAGTATATGAATTAAAAGGAATTAATCCTCAATTGGGCAGTCTAAATGTCAGCACTGTATGTTTCAGCTAGTTCGTCTTATATCCTAAGCTCTCTGACAGCCATGTTAACAATCTTTACTTATTTTGAAATGTTGGTTATTTTGTCTCCATTTCAGTTCAGTGACAAAAAGGCAATGTGTTTTTTTTTGTCTCACTGCTAACCTAACAGCATCCTTAACATCCTTAACGCTGTTCCCCTCCCCCCACAAGTCAGCACTCTTCTGTGCTGGCACTGCAGAGGGTGCCAGTACTTCTATGGGCACCCTACATTGCACAGCTCTTCTGTGCCAGCACTGCAGAGGGTGAGAATGCTTTTCAGGCTGCCAGCTTAGCCAGCCAGTTCTGTAATGCCTGTTGCTCTCATGATATCACATGTCCTCCCATTCAAGTCAAGTCGGTCTTTAATGTCATTTTTAACCGTACACAGTTAGTACAGTACACAGTTTAAAACAAAACAGTCTCTCTGACTAAGGTGCTACATAAATTAACACAAAACACATAACCTAATTATGTAGAGTGCATAGTATGCAATCTGTGCAAACATTAGAGGACAATGTAAAAAAGACAAGACATCCTTTTAAAACCGTAGGTGTCAAGTCTCATGGTCATCTCAGGGCCGTGAGACACAAATATCAGTTGTCATGTGCCCAAACCAAACAAATGTTCAATGAGAACAAAATAATTGACCTTTTTTAATAAGGTGCTGACTTGACAAATTAGATATTAGAACTCATAATTAGGCTTTGATAAACTTCAGGGGTTTCGGGGGTGGCACGATAGTGCAGTGGTTTGCACTGTTGCATCACACATTTGGAACCTAGGTTCAAGTCTCTGCCAGAGTTCCATGTGGGTGTAGCTTGCCTGTTCTCCTCATCCTGTTTTGGGGTTTCCTCTGGCTACTATGGTTTCCCCCCCACAGTCCAAAAACATGCTGGTGTTAATTGGTGTTATCAAATCAGCCGCATGTGTGAGTGAATCATTTTTATCAAAAGTTCTGGAGAAGATAGTGGCTGCTCAACTTCAGTCATATTTGAAGACACACAACATACTGAATAGTTTTCAGTCGGGCTTCCGTCCAGGACACAGCACTGAAACTGCATTAACTGAAGTCGTAAATGACATAACAATGGCAACTGATACTGGCAACGCAACTGTGCTAATGCTTCTGGACCTTAGTGCAGCCTTTGATACGGTTCACCATTTCACCCTATTCCAAAGACTCAAATCTGAGGTCGGATTGTGTGGAATGGTGTTGAAGTGGTTTAAATCGTATTTGACTAATCGTTATCAATATGGTCAGGTGTCAAAAAATTACACTCTGTCATCTATGCCATTAGTCAAATATGGAGTGCCACAGGGATCAGTGCTTGGTCCTTTACTGTATTCTCTCTACATGCTGCTATTAGGTAAAACAATGAGAAAACAAAATGTGAATTATCATTCCTATGCCGACGACACCCAAATATACATTTCGGTCACGCCGAAGGATTCTGCACATATTGTCATCTCTAGCTAAGTGCTTCAATGAAGTCAAGACCTGGATGACTGAAAACTTCTTATTATTAAATGCTCAGAAAACTGACATTTTGTTGTTTGGTGGCAAGTCCATAGATAGGAATGCCATAATGTCTGCACTCCACTGCAGAGGTCTGAACTTTTCCCTCAGCAACTCAGTCCATAATTTAGGTGTCATCTTAGATACAAGCATCTCATTCAAATCGCATGTGGATGCAGTATCGAAGGTATGTTTCCTACAGCTACTCAACATTGCCAAACTACGACGATTTCTTATTGTTCAAGACACAGGGAAATTGATACATGCCTTTGTATACAGTAGGTTAGACTACTGTAATGCTCTGTTATCTGAGAGCACACAATGCACTTTAAACACCTTGCAGCGTATTCAAAATGCTGCAGCTCGAATCATCACCAGGAGTAGGAAGTTTGAACACATAACCCTTGTTCTTAGTTCCCTGCATTGGCTTCCTGTTAGGTTCGGGACTGACTTCAAAATTCTCCTACTTACATATAAGGCACAATAAAGTCTAGCACCTGCCTACCTGACAGGGTTACTTGAAGTTTACAAGCCACATCGTCCACTCATATCACAGAATGCAGGTTTCCTTGTCGTTCCACATATAAATAAAGTGACAGTGGTAAAGCATTCTGCTACAGGGCCCCTATATTGTGGAATAGTTTACCAAGCTATGTTCGGGATGCCGAATCGGTCTCAGTCTTTAAATCTCGACTGAAAACCTATTATTTCAGTTTAGCTTACCCACAACTTAACTTATAACAAACTGTAACTATGGCTGCTGGTGCTGCTGTACATGCCATTTTTATCTACTATGCTTGTTCATTAATGTGTCAATGCATTTTATGATCACTCATGCTCTCTGCCTTCCCAAATGTCCAGGTTGTGCCCGGGGAGGGCACCATCTGAGCTGGAGTCCTGGTTTGGCCCCATGGATGGATGACATCGTAGATGTGACTTATGAACTGTAACATTGTGGGTACAGCCTCCAGTCTGCCACCCTACAGAGGCCAGCGTGGAGAACAGACTCATTGTTGGACTATGGCATGACCATAATCACAACTTGCACCTTGCTTTTCACAAGCAAGCCCACTCTTGTCTGTACAATAATGTTAGCATGCCCAGGGGGGTTGGGCAACCAGCTGACCTTGGACCCCCAGAGGTTTTTTTTCTCCTTACTTGGGAGTTTTTGGTTCATCTCCTCCATTGTCATCTGGCCTTTATTCTTTCTGTAGTTAAATTCTTTGTCTTAGTATTTTTTCAAACATCATGTAAAGCGCTTTGGGGTGACTCTTGTGAAAGGCGCTACAGTATATAAAAATAAATTGAATTGAATTGAATGGTGTGTGAGTGTGCCCTGCAATGGGTTGGCACCCCGTCCTGAGTTGTTCCCTGCCTTGCGCCCGTAGCCTCCGGGACAGGCTCCGGACCCCCTGTGACCCTGAATTGGATAAGCAGTTACAGAAAACGAATGGATAAATAGATTGTTTTCTGGAAATATTAGTAAACTTAACTGACTGCCATTTTTGTCTACATGAGTTTTACATTGTTACATAACAGGTTATTTGGTTATAGTTCCTGAGCTATTTCAGTGGTGTAATGAGAGCTGCAAAACCAGCTGGACTTGGCTCACCAGGAAATATTAGCCATAATTAATTGTTCTGTTATAGAACGAAACGTTAAGGTGGTAGCATAAGGTGGAACCCTAAAAAAGTTATATTCTACCACCAAATAGTCTTTTGTTGTGATAGTATACTCCAAGCTATTAATTAGCAATAGTTTGTTTGCATGGGCATAATATTGCCGCTAAGGTCCCTGTGCAGTTGCAAATGTAGCAGGCATTAAACATTTGCAGACCTCGAACATTATATTATATTATAGTAACTATTAAGTATAACATATTTCCTTATGGAATTCACATCGTACAATGGATTGATAGGATAGACTGAAAAGCAGTTGGAAGATGGATGCATGGATGAATGGATGTTGTTATTATGAAAAGCTTATTACGAATGACTTCACATTGCCATGATGCAATTGCAGAACAGTATTGTATCATCTCCTGTAAAAAACAAATTAGGGTTTTACCCCCAAGTGCAGAGGTGCCAAAACTGAGAAGCACATCTGATGCTCAGGTGCTTAGGTGCTCAAGCTCTTCATTGGCCTCTAATGCTCTAATGATATTTTGTCAGCTTATCATGGAGCCTGCGGAGATGGATGTAATAATTATACCAGCGAGAATAGTACCTTTCCCCAGCTTGTTACTGTTGTCACATGAAGGAATCACATGATTCTCCAATGTCAATGACAGCACATGGAGAAAGGAAAACAAAAAGGACAGATGTTTGGATAGATTAATTGACAATAATCACTTTTTATTTGAATTGGCAAATCACAAATTAAACAGTATAGATAATATATGCAGCATGGTAGCCTCCCACCTCCAGAGCTGGGGGCATGACTCTCTCAAAACTACCTCAGCTCTGATTAGGTGGAGTTTGCATGTTCTGTGTGGCACAGGTTTCCTCCAGAAACTTTACTTTCCTCTCACAGTAGGAAGAACATGTGATTCAGCAAACTGGCATCTCTGAACTGCCCATTGTAATTCTAACGTGTGCCTCAGATGGTTGGTAACTCTGTTCCTCTGATCAGAAGGTTGTTGGTTCAAATCCTATAGTCAGCAGATTAGTTTCACTGGTGGCCCCATGAACACAGCCCTTAACCCCCAATTACTCCAGGCACTGTCTGACCCCTGCTTTCTTGGGATAAAAGTGTCTCCTAAATAAATGTGATGTAAATGGTTTCATGTGTATATAAGTGTGTACCCTGTAATGGCATCAGATCCTGGGTGTTCTTGTGTTCTGTGCTTCCTGAAATGGGCTCCAGGATCTCCACGACCCTGTTTGAGATATGCTGTTAGAAGATGGATGGATAAACTAAACTCAGTAATACATGGTCTGCTCTTGGCATGGTTTTAATTTACAGATTGTATTGGTATAGGTGTGATGAGAAAAAGACACGTGTCTGAATGAATTGCGTAATCACGTTCTGTTCTCGTACAGTACATGTGCT
>JAAGVU020000036.1:15188368-15204159 GCA_011763525.2 Mormyrus iriodes | reverse complement strand
TATGTTTATGCATCAATCATAATCATAATAAAAGTGCATTATTATTATTCATAACTGTAGTAAACTGTAATAAAAGGAATATTGGGAAATAAGCGTGATTGTTTGTTCCTTCGAAAGCCCTGTGTCCCCCTCTCGTACTAAAACAGTCATACATGGACCACTTCATAACACTGAACATAGGGTCAATTTAAAAAAAACAAAAAAAACACATCATTTGAGTTCACTGGGTCTGTATCATCGTTTTAGCCACTGGACATATTTTTCCTATTATGGTAAGGTGGTTTTGTTTCCCCAGCGTTAATTAGGACCAGGTCCCTAGCTTTCAATTTCAGCTCCTGCATGAGCTCTGTCAAGTTTATGAGTGTTGGAAAAGTTGCAGAACCACTTACCATCCTCAGGGTAATTGTGAGTGTCAGGGATTTCATTAGATGTTGCTTGGATTGCTGTGCTCCCTGGAGGAAGTACAGCTAAGCAAGGGGGTAGACTAAGGTTTCTCAGTCCAGTTAACTGATTATGCACCCAGCTATTTGATGTTTGGATGACATGTACATCTTCCTATTAATATGTATACTGTTATGGTGGGGCATGGTGAAAGGATGGAAAAGAAGAAATGATCCACAGAGCAGCTCCAACAAACAGGTTTATTAACAGTAAGAACAAAAGAAAAACCACTAAATAAAGAGACTTCGAGGGATCAAAAGCAAAACAGAAAAAATAAGAACTAACTAAAAAATAACACACTTGGAAACAGAGAAAATTGGGAGCTAGCTTGAGATACAACCACAGCTACCAAAACATAGTACCAACACTGGCTGATTGAGGAAATGAACGAAGGCAAGCACATAAATACACAGCGAAGCAAACTAACTAGGGGCAAGTGTGAACTGTAATAAAATCAACCAATGAAAGGTGGAGATCAACAAGCAACAGTGGAATAAATTACAAACACAGGAAATAGGAAACAATGACAAACACTGAGGGCTAACACTAAGAAGGACTAGGAACATAAATACAAACAGAACAGAATTAGACCAGGCACATGCAGGGTAAACCATAAATAGAGACACAAAGATAAACAATAACAGACACTATGGAAATAGAAAACCAATAAATATTAAATAACAAGTGAAGCTGTCCTCTACCTTCAAACTTATGACTGGGGGGATGCAGTTTTTGAGCCATATACTCAACCCATTGAGCTACGCAGCAGCGTGGGGGGCAGGGAAACATTAGGGGCTGAATGGCTACAAGGCAGAGAGGGGGAAGGCAGGATGACCAGCAACACCTGCTGGCCAAAAAAGGAATAAGACATATAGGACAGGGTTGGGCGGGCACTGACCCTGACAGCACACAGGCATGTTTGGGACTAGGGCAAGGGATTCATTGAGCGACTGGGTAGCCAAATATCATGAGTATTTAGCTTATGCATATAGCAAAGTTTCTGAAAACCTGAGAAAGGCTGCCCAGAAAAACAAAACACTACATGATAGAACTGCCCAAGGATGCCCACTGCTTCCTGGAGAAAGGGGCGTAATGTTAGCACAGATGTAAAGGAAGGGAGAAAACGTGCGATCAGTGGGAAAGTTAGCCCTGTGTAGTGGTGCAATGCAATCAACTACACCTTCCTGTATACATGGTGAGACCAGAAGGTCAGGAGAGCCCAGTACGAGTTTTGCATCAGAATAGGTGAGGTACTAAGACCGAGCATGTTTATTTAAGGGTCTTGGAACTAGAACCCATAAAGATGGGGAAGGTGTTACTTAGTGAAATCTTTGTATGTGGCTGGTTTCTTGCTAATTAGAAAATGGGAGCTCGGTAAATTGAAACGTTGGGTTTTGGCTGAATTTCTGCAATGGCCTTGTTAAGAACACTTTTGATTTCATTGATAAAATTAAGCATCTTGACTTACCTGCCAATTTTCTCCTCTTCTCCATTGACATAGACAGCCTCTATACTAACATTGAAACAAGCCTGCCAGTGGTTAGGGAGTGGTTTGCCAGGTATCCAGATAGGAAAAGACCGAATAAATATGTTCTGGATTAATTGGAAATTAACCTTAGCAAAAATGATTTTGAGTATGTTTTACAAGCAAATGGAACCGTGATAGGAAAGATGTTTGCCCCCTCTTATGCTAACATTTTTATGGCCAGACGAGAGGAGGGGGCTTTGGCAGCCTGCCCCATAAAACCGTTTCATTACTATAGGCTCTTAGATATTTGGGGGGTCTGGGTGGGTACAAAAATTAAATTTAAATGATGTAGCAGTGTTCTATAAAACTGCCATCTAATGTGCCTTGGAGTGACTCTATTTTTAAAGATGGTATTTAAATGCACATGTCAGGGTCAGCACCCATCTGGTTCTACCCTTAGTGTCTCTTGCTCATTTTGGCAAGCAGGTGTTGCTGTGGTGACCCCGGTAACCCTATTGGCTGTCTAATTGGAGGGCCCCACCTCGTTGACCGTGACAGGACCCCCCCCTCTGACAGCCACCTCCTGGAGGCCAAGCAGGACGACAGGGTTGGCCTCGTGGGGTGAATCCTGTGCAAAGCAGCGACCAAGACAGGGTCGAGGACGTCCTTCACAGGGAGCCAGGACTGCTCCTCGGGCTCGTAGCCCTCCCATTTCACCAGGTACTGGAGTTTCCCGTGATGTCTCCTGGAGTCTAGGAGGGCTCAGACTGTGTACACTCGGTCACCATCAAGCAATGCAGGCGGTGGTGGAACAGCGGCTTCTGCGCATGTGTGGACTGCACTATACGTGATGGGATCAGACAACACATTTTCGAGAACCGGCCCAGTAAGGTCAGGATTGTGGAATGTCCCTGGGAGTGTGGCAGGTCGGTCATGAAATCCAACACTATATGGGATGATGGACGGAATGGAGTGGGAACCAGCTGCAGAAGCCCAACAGGTGACTGGTGGAATGACTTGAGCTGGGAGCACTCCAGATAGGAAGTGACATACTCCTCTACGTCTCTATGCCAACCCGGCCAGCAATAACGGCAAGAGACTAGCCGTAATGTGGCTGAAGACCCCGGATGCCTGGAACCATGGGAGGTATGTACCCACTGTAGGCTAGCTAACCTAAATTGGGGGGGGGGGTACATATAGTTTTCCTGGCTGGCACTCTGTAGGAGACTTGTCCCGACGGTTAGCGGTCTGGATCAAGTCATCCAGATCCCACACTATGGGACCAGCGAAACAGGAGGAGGGCAGGATAGTAGCCGGCTAGTCCAGAGATTCAAGAGTATCAAACGGATGGAACAGTGTATCCGCTTTGGTGCCTGAAAGATAAGATACCTTAAAGTCGAAGCAGGTAATGAAAAGGGCCCACCGGTCCTGGCGAGTGATTAGCTGTCTCATATTATGCAGATACTCCAGATTTCTATGGTCCATATAAACAGTAAAAGGGTATTTGGACCCCTCTAAGCAGTGGTGCCGTTCTTCCAAGGCAAGCTTGATTACCCACGTCGTAATTGCATTCTGCGGGACTTCTAGTGTCATGCATGGCATCTCCTCCTGCTGGACACTGCATGCAGTTGTGTGTTCGGTGCAGCAGAAATGCTCCTACCTCTCGGGGGTCCCGCTGAGCCGGTCCCACCACCCGCGGGTCCCGCTGAGCCGGTCCCACCACCCGCGGGTCCCGTAGAGCCGCGCGCTCTCCCCGCGGGTCCCACAGAGCCGCACACTCGGCACACGCTAGCCAGCACCCCGCCGCAGTCCCCCAGACTGCACACTCCAGCCAGCACTCCGCCGCCTTCATCCCAAAGGCCCACTCCAGCTGGCACTCTGTCGCCACCGCCGATCAGATGGCACACCCTAGTCGTCATTCCGCCACCTTCACCTGAGCCGCTCCTGCCCCCCAGGGATCTCACCAAGCCTCGCTCAGGCCCCGGTGGTCTCGCAGAGCCGCACTCGCCCGCGGCCTCCGCGTCTCCCCCTGGCTCCAGTCCCAGGCCTCCAGTCCCCTTGTCTGCCTCCTGTCCCACGGTCCCCTCGTCGCCCTCCAGTCCCATGGTCCCCTCGTCACCCTCCGTTCCCAGTCCTCCGGTCTCCTCGTCTCCCCCGCATCCCAGTCCTCTGGCCTCCTCGTCTCCCTTACGTCCCAGTTCTGCGGCCTCCTCAGCTCCTTACACCACTCTTACCCAGTCCCGTCCTTCTTGTGTCCTGAGCCTGCTACCCCACCAGGCTCAGGTTAGTCCTCTACCCTCGAGTCTCCTACGACCTCATCTCCCGGCCCATTTCCCTCAGGCCCCATCCCGTTTCCCGGTCACTGCTCCCCGTGCTCCGTCACACATCCCTCAAGTCCCGTCCTGTTTTCCGGCCACCTTCGTTCCCCATGTTCCACCTCAGATCCCTTCCTTAAACCCCCATGCTCAATTTCCAGTCCCTACGTCAGTTCCAGGGGCTCCGTCTCTATGGCCCCTGGAATCCCTATGCCGGTTCCCTCAGCTGGGGTCCCTTCCCCAGGGCCTCTTATCTCCCCTATCCGTCGTCGTTCAGCTGTTGTCCGTCTGCCTGTCTGTCCTGTCCAGTGTCCGGTGTGTCTTAGCCAGCCCCCATTGATGTTCCCCTGGTCCGTTTCTGTCTGTCTTGTAGGTGGTCCAGTCTGTAGTCCCTCTGGGTCCTGTCTGGGGTCATGTCCTACCTGTCCCCCTGGATGTGTGGCTTTGTCGGTCCCCTCCTTGTGTCCTCCGGTTTCAATCCCCGGGGTCCCTAATCCAGCCCTGGTCTCGTCCCGTCTAGTGTCGTAGTGTCCCATAGTCCCTCCTTGCCCCGTCTGGTTTCCAAGTTAGTGTCGGTCCTTGTTCCACGGTCTGTTTTGGTGTGGTTCCTGTCCTTCGTCCCTCCTCGTCCTGTCTACTGTTCGGGTCAGTGTCCATCCGGGTCCCGCGGCTTGTCTTGAGTTGAATCTTGTTCCCCAGGTCCTGTCCCAGTCGGCTGTCCGGTTCTGCCGAAGTGCACCGTCTGCCCCTGGTGTCCTGACCCCGTGCCCCGCCCTCATCCCGGCCCCCCCGGCCCCCCCCTCGATCCGGTGGGCCCCCCCGGGGAGGGGGGCGTTGGGGGGGGGGGGGGGGGAGTTCTGTGACGTCCAGCCCTTCCCTGTCGGTGTCTCCCCAGTGTTCCCCACAAGCGGGGCTGAATAGCAGCCACGCCTGCTGACTGTTGATAGATACCTTGTGTTCTCGCCCCGTGTTACCCATCCACAGGTGCCCCTCGTTTACTTCTCCCTGATGTTCCGGTATATAAGCCTCCCCAGTCCAGTGTCCCTTTGTCAGTCTTTGTCGATGTCCGTGCACGCCTCCATACTCTCTGTTCCCGCTTGCACTGCATCCGGCCAATAAAGTCCCCTCACGGGTTTCACGATTCCCGTCTGCTGCCTGCTTCCGTGTTTCCGGCACTATACCCCGCCGTCGAGCTGGCAGCTCTGACAATTATTCCGTAATAAATTAGTATCGTATTTATAAAATTTGCGCCATTTGCATTCTGGTAATGTTTACATTCGTAGCTGATTTCGGCCTATTTGGCAGCCATCCGCCAATAGCCTCCCATGTATGAAATCAATAGGGCAAACCAACTGAGAAAGCATGTACCAGAAATAAACAGACCCATCGTCCGCAGAAATCCACGAACCAGCGAAAAATCCGCGATATATATTTAGATATGCTTGCATATAAAATCCGCGATACAGTGAAGCCGCGAATGTCGAAGCGCGATATAGCGAGGGATTACTGTAATTACTTTTGTTAAATGTACATATGTGTATGTAATCCCAGCCACTCATAAATGTGTATTTCCTTCCGTTCCTGCGAGGAAAACTGAGTAATCACTGTTGCTGTCGCTTAAAAGTCCAATCTTTTTAGTGTGCGATTAATGTGATATTGCGTGATTTTGGTTTGTATCCATAAGCTAAGTCCTGCGTAGTAGTTTAAGTTACTATTTTTCTTAAGTGTTAATTTTGTGTTTTCCTCGCTCCCCCTTTGGAACGGACGGAAGATTGAACGTTTATTTCATTAAAGAGGATTGAAAAGAAACCAAGGGCCTGCACGTCTGCTTCTTACGCCGGGGATATAAGAAGAGAACCGCTACATGGCGAGCAATGTGGGAATTACATTCAGCCCAGATTTACGCATCGCAGTAATCGTGGTTTACAGTTTATTCCCTCCCATGGTCAACCCACTCATATACTGTCTACGGACGAAAGAGGTGAAGGAAAGTTTATTCAAAAGACTTAGGAGACGAGTAGACATACAGAAAGCAACAAAGCTGACATGACCCTCATACCGTTTGGTATAAATAGATAACTGCCCGCAGATTTCTTTAAAGTGTGCCTTCTGGCAATTTGTTGTATTCGGGACGCTAGCCGATTGATAAAGCTCAGATTTTTGCTTTCCTACAAAGTTGTCAAAATTATTGTTGGTTAACATCGTCGGCGCAACGGTATTTGAACTACACCTGTAAATCAAAAAATTATATATAATGCAGCGTCGGCGAATTGCCTCTCGCTAGGAGAGCTAATTTGCATGTCCCCAGTTCATTCTGGGTATCTGTGTTGTAAATAGCCCCTGTGATGTCGTTGTAATAACTGCACTTTGTTCCTTGTGTTATGTGTTCCCCCGCATGAAATGTCATGTGTAGTGGTAATGTTTATGAATGTTAGCTTAGTGAGTGGTGTACCCACCGTGCTAGGTTTGTAGTTACGGGAGCCAGCACAGTCGCCTGTGTGGAGAAGGCAGGACGGATTGTGTCGCTGTTATTGTCTCTTTGTGTGAGTCTTTTTAAGTGCTATTAATAACGGAGTCTGTTCTTGCGTGAAGTTGCTGCCTGTCTGACTCTCCCGGGCCCCAGTCTGTGGGGCGTCACAGTATATCGATGTGTCCTTTATTTCTTAAATGCGTTTACGGGTGATCCATTATCCAGTGCTTTTATTATAATAATATATTATTTTATTATTACAATTTGTCTGTTGATCATTTATGTGTGACATTTTTCGCAGATTTATAATGGGTGTTCTGGGGGGTCTTAAATTTCAAATAAAAGTAAATATACTCGTAGGTCTGTGTGTTTATATATATAAAGATATATATAATGAGAAAATATATATATATATGTTTTAAATTATATAACTTGCGGATCATATCGAATTTTTACACATAAAAATGTAAAATAAAAATATGCAAAAAAACCATGCATGACATTAATAACGTAAAATATTAGTTTATTTTTAAATGTATACAAACGTAGTGAATGCCTTTGACCACAAGATAGAGGCAAAAGATCTGAAAAATTCTCAAATTTAATGCGTTGTAATGTGTGCCTCATATGTGAAGAGGTCTTCGAATACACCGAATGTGATTTTAACTGGAGGTGTATTTTTTAATAAATTTTCAAACTGTAAATAGTGTACTAAAAAGTTTGCTAAATTATTCAAATCCTTTCGAAATGGCCTCAACCTATTGATAATGTGGGAAGGGCTATCATCTTGGTGTGCTGAATCAATGCCTCATCAATGACTGACTGCTACATCGGTATCAAAAATATAACCCACTAGTAGCATACATACAAATCTGGGAAAATAATATTTACGACTCATTTTTTATAACTCTTTTCCCAACACAGGGCCCTAGTGGGAATATTAACAGTTTTGAACAGCCATTTCAACATTTCTTACTATTTTGACATCTAAATATATGTTTGAAACAAACGTTATGTAGATTTACTTCTCTGTCTCCTTGAAGATAATTCAAATTTGAACATTTCAAGGAAATCACAGATGTCCATTTAACCTAAGTCAATCCGGCTCATAAACATTAACTGTAGTACAAATAGTTTTTATTGATCAGTTCCAACAAGGATGCTTGGTCATGACATTCAGAGTATGTCAAGATATCAGTAAGTATGACATTTTTGTTTGCTTGAAGCTGATTCTAGACCTGCATCAAGTAATTGCCTCTGTTGGGACTTGAAATGTTGTAAAGGCTACCTATCAGTGGTATACAAAATATAATCTTAAATCCTGTTTTAATTTAATGAGAAAATTACACCCCCCTTTATGTTATTTAAACATGCTGTTGCCTGGCACTAGACCTCCATTGCAGCATTACCACTGTGTTCCCTGCTATTAGTCCAGACCTTGGAGGCTCGTTCTCCTGCTGCACCATCAGCCTTTTCGTTTTGCGTTGTTTATTTTACAATTTCAATTTGTCCCTTAAGTGCCTTTTACCAAAGCAGTTAAACTAAGTATCCTGCTCAGGAATATAGGGGTATTTCCACGGCAAACCTCTCCGAGGGCTTCTGGCTTAAGATTTTCCCCACTGAATGCCATTTATTCATGCTGCACTTGAAAACACAGTATTAGCTACAAGACACTGTTATACTCTGAAGTAGGAAAGGCAAATCAGACAGAAAAAAAAGTTTGTTTCATACTGCAAAATAGATGATGCCCACCGACAATTATAAAGTTCATTGTTATTTATTTATTTTAAAGATGTATTCTACTCATTTTGAAGAAAAATGCAATGCTATACACAATCAGAAATCTCTTCTGGATACTGATCAATATGAGCAATATTCTGAGAGAGCTAATACTGCATTATATTGCATTTTATTAAAGCGATAACCACAGAAATGTGATATTAATAATATTAGACGTTTTCTGACCAGTAAAGGTAAAGAAAAATGCAGATAAGAAAATACTTCATATAAACTGAATTAGGATTTAGTTTTAAGGTACACAGCATTGTCATTATGAGGTGAGATCAGCTGCTACTAAAGTAATTATATAGACTATTCTACACTAAACATCACTCCATCCAAGTAATATCCATGTATGAACATATTTTATGTGTAAGATCAACATTAAATATATTTTACACATATATCCCTAGTTTACAAATGAACGACTACTGGAAAACATTAAAAACAAAATCCTTTTTTCAGCTTTATATGAAATAATTCATGCTTCAGCGTAGTTGTGTAATTGACACACAGAAGCAAAAAGTTAATACAAGACAAGTAAAATAAGAAAAGAACCGGAGAGTAACATGTTGATGCTCTTTGTTGGTTAATAAAAGAACCCAGTGACTTAATAAAATCTAAGGCTAAAAAATTAACTCCACGTTTTTTCAATTTTCCTATGATTTACACATTAATATAGAATTTCCATCTTCCCGAGAAAAAGAGCATACATGTTTGTCAGTTCCCTTGTGGACTGAATTCAGACTAGAGGCACAATAAAAGTTTAGTCACATACTGTTTCAAACAATCCTGAAATAAGTTTAGTGTTTTTTAGTGGTTAAATTGTGCATTGTGTGATGTTCTAGGTGTATAACACCAACCTGCATCCCTTCATATTGCATCCCTGTGGGTGCTTGCTAACGCAGACGGCTGATTTATACTTTTGCACTAAATCTTCGCTGTTAGTATAGCATAGGTATGGCGTAGCCATGTACCTTATGCTGCAGCCTACACCTTAGCCTGACGTGCACCTCCATAGAAACGTAACTCCAAGTGTCAGACTATGGCGTAGGGTATACAGCTACTAATGGAGTAGATTCTATGCAGAAGTATGAATCACCCTTTACAACTTCATATTCTGTACCCCTAATCCCTATGGATCTCTAAGGTCTTCAGAACTGTCTCTAGGTGGAGTTAGGAGTGGCCAGGTACTGTAAATGTTACAGAACAGAGGGAGTGAATCTCTGCCATGGGCAACCAAACTAGATTACCAGAGTCAGTCTGAATGCTGTCCTTCAAGAATAAATGGATGAGGAGGGAGACTACAGTCTGAAACACAAATCTGAAATTAACCACATCACGTTCACCTCCCTGACATCTCCTGTGGCCCCCAGCCCAAATTATTTTCGTGCACTCTCTAGGGCCTTCCAGACATCTACTTCAGCAGCATAAAAGACAGACTGTGTTCCACCCCAGGTGGCAGACGAGGCTGGGAATGTTCACAGGATTACACAGCAGTTGCTTTCTCTAGTCTTCTCACGATTCCTTTGACCTGCAGATAAAAAAAAATAAAAAAAATCACAGACATAGCAACCATACTGAAAACCAACACAGAAATAAAACAGTGGTTTAATCAACAACTTGCATTCAACTGATCTTTTGTAGGTATTTCACAAAAACCACACATTTTATGAGTAATTATTTTTCTTTAATTCTTCTAAAACTTCTTTAATTGCACCAAGCACATCTTAATTGTTAAAGGGTACCTAAACACACAAAGCAGGCTGCTGAAGGCAATAAAATGGCTGTTTCCCCAATTCTGCATTTGCACTACACTATGACAGAGTTTACAAGCCATCATGTCAAGATAAAAAACAGTAATGTTTCTGCAGTTACCTTGGGAGTTTGGCTCTGGCAGCGTCTCTCTGGCCACTAGATGCATCACTGTTGTCTTGCCAAGGGGTAGTTTTAATGCTAGATACAGGGTGACAAATTCTCTTTTAGAATTAACAGCAACAAAAAGGCCTGCATTTGGGTTACTGGGACGACTGTAAACCACACCATAAGCCTTTTCTAAGAGTGAAAATAAGTTTTTGAAGGGACATTGCTGGTAACACTTTACTTGAGGGGGCACAAGTAACTAAGTAATTCTACTAAAAGTAGACTAAAGTACAAATCATGAACAAATTTTATGATTGATTGATGATGAGCAAACATGGCGTCAGTAGGTGACCAACACTTTCTGGTTAATTAATACATTAAGTAAGAGTGTGCTGCTACATTATTTGTGCCCCCTCAAATAAAGTGTTACCATATTACCTTTACATTGCAGACAAAACAGAACATCCTAAACTGGGAAAAGTGTGCATCTCTTATTCGGTACCATTCACTTTGCGACAGCTGTGAGAAATCGCTTCATAATTTTGTGATTGCCTGTTAGAGGAACAAATTATTAAAAATAATTAACAAATTTGTGTTTGTTTTGCTAAAGGCATATCTAGAGTGTTAATTCAGATCCTGGCATACCATCACACCACACTGTCTGATAATGACGTGCTTTGAGTTAATGAAGTGTAGTTTACATAAGATTCTACTTCTGGTCTACTTTTACTTTGGAGGCTTTACAGAGAGGTCAGCACGTGTGCCTGCCTGCTGACTGTATCCTGTAATGTAAATATTATCCACTTTAGCAGCAAAGAATCTAATTCATACAAGTAAACAGAAAATATGGAGGGGCAGCATTTACAAATGTGATCTTTGTAACACTGTGAAAAAGTTAAAAAAAAAAAAAAAAAGTAATACCAGGTCTTCGTATTAATTAGTATTATCACTAATATCCATCCATCCATCCATCCATTTTCTATAACCGCTTATTCCATATGGGTCACGGGGGGTCCGGAGCCTATCCCGAAGGCTGCGGGCGCAAGGCAGGGAACAACCCAGGATGGGGCGCCAACCCATCTCTGGTATCACTAATATCTTAAATTGTATTAGTATTAGTGTGCATCATTGAATAAGTACAGCAAAGACCCTATCAGTGTCCAAAGACATCAGAACACAGGCGTAGAAACCAGGGGGGACGGGGATGCGGGGTGTACCCTCCAATATTCAATTTGGTTTCATTTGCCCCCCTCCTCAAATATTGACCTTTTCATTAAATTAGTCTGTTTCCCCCAATATCAAACTCTCTCCTACACCATTGCATACGAATGTCCTTCTCTGTGGATGTGATTATGCGTTAATATCAGTTTTGGAGTGAGCTGTGTGATAGTGACTGGACTGGCGAACACAGTACAAGGAGGCATTTATATACCTGACTAACCAGCAGTTAACGAGGACCAGGCATGGGCAGATAATATTACTGACCAGGTAGTGAAGGAGGGTGCAGGAGAACTAGCAACGCCACCTTCTGGCCCTCACCGGAATAGGACAGGGCAGGCCAGAACAGATCGTGACAGGATGTGTCGATTCTAACGTAAAAGTATTGACTTTTACCTGGTAATTTAAATGTTCATATTATTATAGGGAGCAGGACATAAACTGGCAGGGCTGCCCAGAAGGGGGGGGAGAAAAGGGAAGGTGCCCAGACACTAATGACTAGGAACGATCTATCTGCCAGCACTTCCCCCCAAATTGGCACAAAGTGTTATTGTTATATAATTCTTAGAGTTAGGCCAGCATTGAATATCAGTATTGAGATCAGAATCAGTGATACCAATCTTGGATCGAATCGAAATCAGATCAAAAACAGAAGCAGTGGTATCACCTATCCCAACAGTTTCACATAAAGCTGGTTTGTACCATTTTAATATTTTTATTTTAGGATGTGCTGAAACCTTTTCTCTGAGACGGGTACTTGCACATGAAGCGGGGTTGGACCACTTGGGGAGGGGCTGTCGTTTCATTTATTTACTACATGCATGTGCATTTATTTATGAGAATTTGAAAGAGTGTTCACAGCAGCTTCAACAGTCCAGAAACGTCACCAGCCTACCGGGGAATCTCCCAGTGCTCCTGATGGCCACTCCACCCCTGCACTGGATCCATTGTTCTTGTTACTTTAATCTTTCCAGTAAAGCAGATACGATTTTATTGGGTGTTCATTTTCGGGTGGAGCAGAGAAATAAAGTGCTTTGATTCTGCACACGAAACACACAGAAACGCACCTCCCAATGTTACATTTCCATGCAGAAACCTCCCCTGGTAGATGAGCCTCAGTATGTTAGGACTGCTCACTTGCTCCTCTTCCCAGTCTGAAAGGGAGAAAATTATTCATTCTGTGTGCTTTTTGGCAGACTATCATCCAAGGTGAATTACACTACTCCCAATTTTAGTCTTTAACCAATCAATTTTTCCTGAAGCAGACTAATAACATACTCAAAGGTACAACAGTACATCCCAAACACAGCACCTATGGAAAGTACAACTAAATTGTCTGGTGAAAATGAGACACAGGGTTAGCTAACACGCTGTGCTACTGATGCTAGCTATGGCTCCACACTATTCACAACAAATGGAGGCAAGCACTTGCATGCAGAGATGGATAGTTCAGGTCCAGATAGTAAAAATCCAGACAATAATTTTGTTTCAACCAACCAGTTTAGTATTCTGTGACTGTAACTCTGTAACTATCCACCTCTGCTTGCATGCCTCACGTCCAGCCGTATTTAAAAACATAGCAATCCACCTCTTGCATATTCCGTTTTGCCTGTAGGATTTTCAGTCATTTATTCAGGATTGTTGTTTTTTTTTTTTGATTGTAGACTCCAATACACCACGTATCTGATTCTAGGCTGCTTCCCACATTGTTGATGGAAGAAGAAAATCATCTTTTAGGCATGGGAGCCTCATTAACAATACACATTTGACCTCGATCAACATACTCTATTGTTTGAGGTGATTTGATGATATTTCCAGCTTATTGTTTCCTTATTTTTTTGTTTCAAAGTTCATTAATTATTAATTATTCAATGGGGTGGATCTAAGTAGCCAAAGTTAGTATTCAAGGATAAGCTTGATAACCTGCACTTCGCAATGCCTATTCTACACACTCCTGGTAATGCCAAGCTGTAGCATAATTACAAGGTACAGAAGTAATGCATTCAGTAATAATGGAGAGGAAGAGGGAAGTTAAAAATGTCTCTTGAAAGCAGTCTGGCACATGTAGCTAGAACACATGACCAGCTGGACAAAAGGAAAAAATAGAATTTCAGATTCAACTTTTTTTTTAGCATCTATACAATACACCCCATTTTCACTTCAAGCGCCAGCAAGAGAGCAAGTCACTCCATAATCCCATGGTATTGACAGAGTATTTACACTGCTCTCTATATTCCTCTAAATGCAAGACCTAAAGGCACACAGATGGCTACAGAATCTCATCTGACTCCGCAGTGCAATACCAGGATGCCTAGTCCACAAGGTACAAAGTAGTATAGTAATAATCAAATTATTATATATATATATATATATATATATATATATATATATACACACACACACACACACAATTTATAATCTTAACGTGACATGCAGTTATAGAGTCAGTGAGTTTAATCATGTCATTTATAATATACATTATATAAAATATAAAAAGATATAAAAATCCTACAATTGGCATATAATGCTGAAGAATGTTACCCATTGGCCAGTGGTTGTATACATGCTTGGCAATGTCTGCGGCAGAGTCGCTGGGCGAGAAGGGGAATTCTTTTGTCTTACCGCTCACCAAGATGAGCTTCAAGGTTATCTGCAAGGGTTTGAGATGACAAAGACAGTCAGTCGTATTGTATTAAAGCAGAAACGCTAATACCTATCACAAAACAGCAGGGAATACCATTTCCATGAAGGGGTCTGCAACAATGTTTAGGTAAGTGGTATAATGTTAAAGTAGCATCCACAAGAATGTCAGGACCCAGGGTTTTTCAGCAGAACATGGCCAGAGCATCACACTGCCTCCGCCGGCTTGCCTTCTTCCCATAATGCATTTTGGTGCCATCTCTTCCCCAAGTAAACAATGTACACACCCAGCTGTCCATATGGTGTAACAGAAAACATTACTCATCAGACCAGGCCACCCTCTTCCATTGCTCCATGATCTAGTTCTGACATTGACATGCCCCTTGTAGGTGCTTTTGGCAGTGGACAGGGGTCAGCATGGGCACCCTGACCGGTCTGTCAAAGACGCTCAGATCTTTATGCTTGCCCATTTTTCCTGCTTCCTACAAATCAACTTCTGGAACTGTTCACTTGCCTAATATATAATGGCATCCTTGACAGGTGCCATTGTAATGACATAATCAATGTTATTCACTTCACCTGTCAGTGGTTTTAATGTTTTGGCTGATCGGTGTATGTGTTACAGTTTTGCTGGGGGGTACAGGAGATTATAAACTCTCATGACATGGCAAATCTGTTGCTAGATCCAAAACTGTTACATTAACCTGGATGTTAGCAGTCACAATGATATCTGACTTCGGAACACCCTGCTTTTCAAAGTTTTAGTGGGTTGAAACCAGTCAACATATACCTACCTGATATCCTACAAATAACAGGTCTCAGTGCAATGGGTGAGAACATGGGGGAAGGCATACAGAGGCTTTGAATCTCGGACAAAATGCTCATCTTTGTCTGCATTTTAGGCTTAACATTATCCTCACTGTTTGTGCATGCTCTCTATGGTGTATTTAATTGAGCATTGTCGATAAGATAAGATCTTTATTGTCATTATACTGCAGTACAATGAAAGTTTGTTGGTTTTGTTTGTTTTGTCTCTTCTTGCACAGCAATTTTTAAATAATGACAACAGAAGAACAATGGAAAATACTGATTTAAGACTGAACAGTAAAATGGTTCATTTCAAAAAGTGCAGACGATGGACAGAGCAGTAACATAAATAGTAGTGTTACAATAGTGCTCTGGTAGGAGTTGATCAGGAGCCGTTGAGGTATATGGGCCTTTCAAAGGCTCCTGAGAAAGTATAGGCCTTGTTGGGCTTTTCCCACCAGATAAGTGGTGTTAATATAGCCATATAATTCAGACGAAATTGACATTGTTTTGGTAATATGACATTGTATGAGCCGTAATCACCGTGGTGATCATCGTTTAAGTGCATCACGAGGAAAACTTTTTCTGTTGTTTTGATCCCACCCACTGTTCACGGCTGGGTGGCATAAAGCTGATGGTCAGCGGGACTGTGCAATTACCGGGATGCTTTGCACAACACTTATAGTGTAAATGTGCATTTCTGTATTTCTGTTGGGGGCGGCACGGTGGTGCAGTGGTTAGCACTGTTGCCTCACACCTCTGGGATCGGGGTTCACATCTCTGCCCGGGT
>JAAGVU020000036.1:15137269-15182002 GCA_011763525.2 Mormyrus iriodes | reverse complement strand
TTCACACTAATTGGCTTGAAGGTGGCCCCAGCAGTCTTATTGCCTCCTTTCTTGCTGCTCACCAGCCACATCTCCTTGATTTTGTTAACATTGAGGTCCAGAAACCTGCTATCAAACCACGAAGCCAGGGTGTCGATATACTGAAGGTAGGGAGAGCTGTTTAAGTCCCAAAGGCAGGCGACTAAAGCCATGTCATCTGCATACTTAATGAGGGAAAGGTGACTGCTGTTACACTGAATTTCATTTGTATATATGGAAAAAAAGCAAGGGAGATAGTACACATCCTTGAGGAACACCTGTATTCAAGACAAGAGCATTAGAGAGGTAGTTCTTAATACAGACTCGCTGGGGTCGATCTCTCAAGAATACGAGCATGAGTGTTAGGTTTGTCCAGATGACTGTAAATACTATTTAACAGGGTAAGTGTCGCATCCTCCACCCCTCTGTTGTTTCGATAGGCAAATTGCATGGGGTCCAGTGATCCTGCTACCTGACGGGTCAGTTCACCCCGAACAAAGCGCTCCATGCACATACAATTGTCACATTTCAAGGATTGTGATAGTCAGCATGGTTGAAAGCATCAATAAGTTATGATAAAATATATTTACTCGGTCATAGGAAACAAAATTTAGCATGTGGCCTTCAGATTAGCTCAAGAACATTGCATAGACAGCTTCATGGAATGAATTTCCATGGCTGAGCAACTGTATCCAAGCCTTACATCACCAAGTGCAATGCACAGCGTCCGATACAGTGGTGTAAAGCACACCGCCACTGGACTCGAGAGAAGTGGAGATGTGTTCTCTGGAGTGACGAATAACGCTTCTCTGTCTGTCAATCCGATGGACGAGTCTTTTGAGTTTTGGCGGTTGCCAGGAGAACGGTACTTGCCTGACTGCATTGCGCCAAGTGTAAAGTTTGGTGGAGGGGGGATTATGGTGTGGGGTTGTTTTTTAGGGACTGGGCTTGGCCCCTTAGTTTCAGTGAAAGGAACTCTTAATGCCTCAGCATACAAAGCCATTTTGGACAATTTCATGCTCCCAACTTTGTAGGAACAGTCTGGGGATAGCCCCTTCCTGTACAAATCTAGGTCTATAAAGACATGGATGAGCAAGTCTGGTGTGGAGGAACTTGACTGGCCTGCACAGAGCCCTGACCTCAACCCGATAGAACAGCTTTGAGATGAATTAGAGCGGAGACTGCGAGCCAGGCCTTCTCATCAAACATCAGTGCCTGACCTCACAAATGCTTTCCTGGAAGAATGGTCAAAAATCCCCATAAACACACTCCTAAACCTTGTGGAAAGCCTTCCCAGAAGAGCTGAAGCTGTTATAGCTGTAAAGGGTGGGCCATATTAAAGCCTATGTATTAAGAATAGGATGTCATTAAAGTTCATGTGTCTGTAAAGGCAGGCGTCCCAATACTTTTGGCAATATAGTGTATCTGCTTGTGGGTCACAGTTCATTGCAGTTTCGGTACAGCAGGGAAACAAAATTTGTTTTGAAATCTTTTTTTTTTTTATTTAGTACTGCAAACACAATATAGTCTGAATAACGAAACTTAAGAGATGGTCATTTACACAGTAAAAATGTTAAATAAATAAAAATCCAAAAATAAGACTGCATCGTAACAACCATAATGAACTAAATCCTGTGTTCTCTACTACTAAGTATGGTTGGTACTAGAGGTGCCTCAATAACACTTTTTCAGTGCCGATACAATCCCGGTACCTGAACAGAGGGTATTGGCCTGACTACCAATCTGATACCAGAGCTCTTTTTAAACAAAAAAATACAAATGAGAAAAAAAAAAATGTATGCCAAAACGCATTTAAGCATTTTTGAATCATTTGCAGTTCAATATGAATATCTTCCAAGTGAGAATATGCAGGTGGCAAATGCTTAAACTGCATCACTATTTTTCTCCCACTTTGTTGTGACGGCAGCCCTTTGTGTACAATAAGCTGTAGCGAGTGCGCAAAACAGCCCAAGTCAGCGACTCCCAAATCATCCATTACTCGCATTTTCTTGCACAATTGCATGCGCTTTGTTTAGTGGGATTTTCCACTAAACGCTACTTCCACCTCTCAAAACTTTGTTTTTACAAAGATTGCAAATCGCTGTGCTACTAGTTGTGGCTTCAAGTGTGAAATATTTACAGATTGCAGACGTTTCTTTGTTTGCTTTGCAAGCATGCAAGTCGCATTTGCCATCATCACCCTCTCATCTGATGTTCTTACACTCCTGCTGCAAAAGGCACGGCATCACAGCAGGGGGAAGTCCCTGTGCTTATACCCACTGCGTGGCAAAACAGCTGAGTGGCAGCGTTCAGCTTGAATGCCACAAAAACACATCTAAAATGGGGAAAGAGCTGATGTGCGATTGTACAAATCAGTCTAACAAGAAATAGGAGCTACCTTCTTACTGCCGAAATGGATGGATTTTAACCATACATCTAATTAGGCATGGATCGGTTATGATACCAATCCTGAATATCAGATCAGTGCACCTCTAGCCGGTACAGCACATCTGTAGCAATAAGCACCCTTATAACCTCAGTTATTTTTATCCTGATCTGATTTTCCCAGTGAAAGCACCTTAAATGTCATGGGCAGACTAACTTGCAGGATGAAATGAATTCATTCGTTTCACTGTGTGAACTGAAACTGGTGTAACTGAATCACACAGAATATAAACCTATGACATTACAGCCCTTGTCTTTAGTTTAAATGTAGACCTGAACTGCACCTCAGCAAAACCTATTAAAAAATCATGATACATATGAAATCGACACACAAATATTGATATAATATCGATTTGGGAGATCTCTGCCAATTCCCACCACCATTACTTAGCGCACTGCAATGTAAAGTACAACCCATTAACCTAACAGTGATTCATGGATTTGCATTTTGAAAATGTTGAAATGACTCCCCATCAGGGAGACACAGAATGCATCCTTTCCCGCCTGAATCAGTGACCCTAGTGATCTCTGTATGTCTCCTCACTCAAGATATTTTAAAGGACACTGCAGCCAATGGCGTAGGAGAGAGTTTGATATTGGTGGGACATAGCTTATTAATTTATTAACATAAATGTAAAGTTTTTTTTTTGGAGCGATAAGCCAAATTACATATTGCAGGGTACATGTCTCCCCCATCCCCCTGGCTTCTACACCCCAAAATGCAACACAACAGTATTCTGTATCCTAGAAATGAAACGCTTTATTTAACATGCAAGCTAAATAATACTTTTTGTGAATTTCAAACTCTGCAACATGTGTATAATTAGCATAGAGCTTAAAACGAAATCAAAATGAGACATGCTTTGAAAACATTCACTGAAAATGGGCAAATACGATGAGGTTAGGACAAAATACATTTCTGGCATGTTAAATACTAGCTAATAAACAAGCATAATAAAATTAAAAATAATAAATAACAGTCATGGGGAATATCTGAGTAATTGTGAGATACCAAAGAAAACAAATGAGTTTTCTCCTTTCTGATCTGAGCCATCCCAGATAAACGAATAATCCACAATAAACTGGCAGAGGAGAGCTTGACCCATTTAGAGAGGCTGGTCTGTTAGGCAGGCTAGCAGAGATGTGAAACAGGACAGAGACTGAAGCCCTTCTGGTCTGCCCGCACTGCTGACTCTGAAACTGCTTCCAGGAACTCAAACTAGTGTAATGTATTGCAAAGGAAACATTTTATTGTAGAAAGAAAAAAAAAACACATCAACCATTCATTCTTAAGGCATTTTTAACAGGGTTTTGTTTTCCTGCTAGATACCAGTCCCTGTCCATGAACTTGCCGGTAGCGGTAATAATAATAATAATAATAATAATAATAATAACAACAACAATTAATGACACTTTATTGATCCCTGTAGGGAAATTCTCTTTTTGCTTACCCCATCTTGCTCTCCATGACACACAAACAAATACATAGGTGAGCACAAGCTTGGCAGCCAAGTGCAGCGACCTGCAGAGGCGTCCATGGATCTGGGGGTTAAGGGCCTTGCTCAGAGGCTTAGCTTGCTGAGCCACGCGCTGCCCCTATAGACAGGACTTTATTAAATGCCTACCATGATAAATATTAAATTAATTAAATGAAGAACCACCTGTAATAATGATCTCCGATTTAATGACTGGAGATCTCCCTATGGAGAGATACGTACATCTAATGGGATGGATTTGTTTGCTCAAACAGTCTCACATGTTCACATTCCTGCCACGGGCAACAGCTGAGGCAATCCTGCCACACACTGAGCAATTCAACCTAATACTGCCCATTCAAATGCATGCTGTGAGGAACCTATGAGAAACAGCAGAACAGTTACATTGAACTAGCAAACACTGCACAGAAGGAAAGACCACAAAATTCATTCTATCTGCGCAATTTGCACATCAGTTCTCAGACCTTCTGGCAAACACTGGTGAAAAGGAGGAGATCAGAGGGCTGGTCAGTGAAATTTTCATACACAGTAAAACACTGTCAGCTGGTGTTTAGGTATTGCTGAAGCAGAGCAGCAGCATTCACATTCACGATATTCTGCACATTAAGTCTAACACCAGGTCCATATCTGTCTACCTTCTAACCAGCCACAATAACAAACAGCCGAATTAGCATGAGCATCTCATTGGCGGCCTTTGTATGCTCACCATTATCTGACTCATGCTACGACAGAGGAGGAAGGGCCCACCAGTGTTGCAGCTCAAGGGAAAGGAGCCGAGCCTGTAATTAAGAAGCTAGTACTGGTGCTTGTGTAGGTCTATCTCTGATGGAGGTTCTGCCCACTGTATAGGCTTTGTAAATAACAGGTGTGGGTAGGAAATGTTCCATTGTCCATATGAAATGCTCATCCATCAAAAAAAAATTCCACTACATCTTTACTGCCATACATTTTATGGGCAAAGAGCAAGGCTGTCCATGCAAAGCGATAGAGAAGTAGGTGGTTAGTTCCCATCATACAGAGAAAAGAACATTGAAAAGACCATATCTTACATGATTCAATTTTCCAATTACAGGACTGTACAGTTCGCACTCTAAGCTGTGATACTAAATACCCAAAGGTTCAGAATACCCAGACGACCATTAATGCCCCCAACTGGCAGAAAGGGCCGGTGATTTGTCCAATAGACACTTCCCATGATAAACAGTTCTCACAAGTCCGTCTGACTTATATCCAGACGGTTACAACATCCCAAAAAAATGGCAAAATAGGACAAACTGTGCAGAGTGCTTGATATTATCCAGCTGGACTGCTTCTCAAAACCACAAATGTCGCCAGAATTCAAGAGTAAATGAACAAATAAATAAATTTTTTTTAAAAAAAAGGTTTTCAGTAGAACAACAAAGGATTTATTTCTATAAAGAAAAGTCCAAGGTGGTTTATAATATCAGCCTACTTACTGTCAGGACATAAGCATTCACCGTAAAAACTCTCCAAATTTCAAGGTCTGTTTAGCTTCTACAAGAAAGCATTAATTTATCGGTCCTTGCCTATACAAGGCACTTACACACAAAGTGGTCATGTCAGACCATAAACAAATCATCAATGCCCAATTTAAGACTGCTCAGAGAAATCCGGTTAGAAAAACTACTCTGACAGAAGTAAAATCATTTCACAGAGAAAGATTAACCCTGATTAACAACCTGCTTTCTAACAGGAAATTGATGTCGACGGGTCATTGTGAACTTCACAAGGCCAGTCTCCTCAGCTGTGATGTCATCACAGAGGGAAGGACCAAGTCATTATTAATAAAACCAACACAATGTATCCAAGCTGTTTTAACCAACTGCTTAAAACAGTACAGTACTGACTTACCAAGCAAATAAGCAAAAAAGGAAAAATGGAGTTGCTCAGGCACACTCATGCTAAATAACTTAACATCTGTTCCGTTTGTCAGAATTACCAATGATTTCCCATAGAATTTCCCAGGCTGAAAGCCCCACTGTAAACATTGCAGGAGGACCAATGCTGCATGTCACAATGTAACAATTTCACAGTGTTTTACTGAATCATTTCCCATTCCCAATAAAGCATGTGCAAATGGCAAATGTTTTGTCATAAAACAGAACAGAAGGCCTCCCTATCGCAAAACATCACCCAAAGTTGTACAAATCAAAAGAATCATTCATCCTTTCCAAATGATTTGTCTGTTCAATGTTTCAGCTGTTTGAGGACAAGGCCATTTTTAAGAACACATTTTTTTCACAATAGGCTGCATCTCATTCATTACATTTATTCGAGCCACTCTGTTGCAAGCTTCGCTTTGGATGAAAGTGCTGTCTAAATAATTCTGTAAAGTGGAAAGGGGAAATTTGGACAATTACCACTTCCTTACAGTAAACCATACACCGGTGTTCCTAGTTAAATATCAAAGCTAGATGGAGAATAGATGAGGCAGTTTGTGTTTACATGGGTTATCATTATCATGTTAAATATATTCAGTTGGGAAAATCATTTATTTTATTTACAAGGGCTGAAAATTGTATACACCTGTGACATTTTTAAATACAGTACAAAGCTTTCAAATCTGGTTTTGGTAATATAATGAGTTATTTAAAAATCTAAATCTAAATAGCCCAATGAAAACTATTTTATGACTGAATGACTCCCAAGTCGAACACTTCAGTAAATGGAGTTCCCTCTATAAAGGACTAAGTTGCAATGGCTAGTGGACTTTCACTGTTGATTTAGTGATCAATCTTTACATGTCCATCCAAGTGCCCCTTTCATATAAAAAACAAAGGACTGCTGTTAAAGGAATAAAGCCAGTTTTATCGGACAGTTACAGGCCACTGATCAACAAAGTAACAAAGCCATTTTATAGAAATGGGTTATATCCAGACAAAAAGGAGCCGGATGAAAAACTGGCTGGATGAAAGATAAATTAATACAAAGCTTAAATGCCTGTTTAAACAAAGGGTTATTAGTTAAGTGGGCACATAAAATAATTAACTTACATTAAGCACTGATAATACTGAAAATAATATGTATCATAATACATACTGGTTTCCAAGAAACTGCAATTGTTTTCACAATATCACAAAGTCCAAATGACTTAACACAATATTGGAATGCTGACAAACATCAGCAAGTTCTCAAGGTACTAGTAACATATTGTACTGTACTGTCACTTGATTTCATCAAGATGGTAGTTTTCATGATATCATGCCATGTCCTATAAAGGATCTATAAGCCTAATATATACCACTGCGTGTGACCTGCTGAGTTTTTGCCACTTTCCATTACATTTCATTATGTTATGCACCTTATGCTTCATAGCACATAACGTCTTTAAACTGCAATTGCCTGTTTTGATGTATATATTACAAAATTTTGAAGGCATAACATAAATTGTTCATAATCCCTATCAGTCAACAAATACAAGCTTTGTAATTGCCCAGTAAGAGATTTTCAGCATAAGTCTGAAGGAAATAGTCTAACTGAATTTAATAATGTTGTTGTAATAATCATGTTGTCTTACTGGACACCAATTTAAACAAAGCTGTGTGAAGTTGCCTTAAATAACAAGATAAAACTGAAAAAGTGATGACATATAGCTACAGATAAACATCTGTCGAATCAGTCGATTATGCAACCAAAATACAAATACAAAAATATGCTTTTAATATGATTGAAATATACTTCAAAAATCATGATTTCACAGCAAAAAAGACATTTGCCTCATATTTAGTAGCTTAGCAACTGTAACAGAGGGGGAACATGTTTTAGTTTATCTGTGTTAAGACAAGAGGTCATTGTGAGAACCTAACCTCTCCAATAACAGTTTTGCCACCTAAATCCTAGCCTGCCAATAGTTAAAACAATTTGCAATTTTATGTCTTTCTTTTAGTTATTAGGCTAACAACATTATGTATGGGATGCAATTCCCCTCCATGGTCATAGGGGTCACTGCCACAGAAACAATAGAATAAGGCTAAGATCTTTTCTAATAATTACGAGATTTTTTTGTCAAAAATACATAATAAGGTATATTTTTTTCCTTTTGTGAATGTAATGCGCTTCCTTAGGAAACAAAGAAAAAGATCTGGAATAAAAATATTTTGAAAGTATCTGCTAACCAGAGACATGTGTGATCTTCAATAATATCTAGTCAGCCTTATACTATCATTTCTGTGACAGTGACCCCTATGGTCATGGAGAGGAACTACATCCCTGTGTTAGTCTTACAATATTTGTAGGAGGAAAAGGGACTGCCTCCCAGTGTTCATGAAAACTGTGATTTAAACTTGCTGACGCTCTGTTGAACTATTAGCCTTTACACAGTTCCACACAAAAGTTATAAAAGTTATACAATTTTTATTTCTAAAACATTTTATTAAAGGTATATTTCAAAAACAAACCTTGTGGATTATGAAGGACATTGTAGTATTGGCGAGCTGCCTTCTGCATAGCGAAGCTCATTAACACCTCCCAGTATGCTCCACGCTATTTGTAAATAGCCCTTGTCTGCGTTATTGTAAATAGCTGTGCTGTATACCCGACTGTTGCGTGTACCCTTACCTATATTTGTGCATGATCCTTGTCTGATCCTCATGTGTCTCTTTGTAATTTGTAACTTCTGTCACCATGTGTGCAACCAGCTGTTTGTAATAGGACCTCCCCACATTTCCCTGTCAAGACGTTTTGCTGTGTTGGGGTGTTTTACAGCAGAAGTCTAATTTCTTTTTCTTTGGCTATGAAACTGGGCTCTGTTGGGCATTGAAATATTAGTCTCTATGTTGGTGTGACACCATGAGCTCACATGGTTAGGGAGCATGATGGCTTTACATACATGTATGTGTCATTTTTAATTCTAAAGAAATGTACAAGAGGAATATTTCAGAAACAAGCCTTATGGCACATGAAGGATATTAGTTTCTATGTTGAACAGTTTGTGTGACATCATGAGGTCACATGGTTAGGGAGCGTAATAGCTTTACATACATGTATATGACATTTTTAATTCTAAAAAAAAACCACAGGAGGAGCATTTCAAAAACAAGCACAGTTGCACAGTTGGTTTGACATCATCCACTGAAATGGTTGTAGCGCGCAATATGTTTGTATTTTGAATGTCAAATTAATGTTGAATATTAAACCAACTTTAGCCGGTGAAACAACCGACTTGAGCAAGCACGAGTGTTTCTGGTTATGCGGAACAAGTTCTGCACAGATTTCTGCAGAAAATAACGCCCCTTTAACAAAATTATGCAGTCTGGGAAACAGACGACAGTAACTCTGCGCGGTACATCAGTTAAACATTGAAATAACGGCAATGGCTTTCTGATCAGGGTTACTTAAATGTAGCGCCTATGAAAGTAAAAAGACAACACATTACAGAGGCTCTTCCCCATAATTAATCAGTCACGAAAAATAAAGATGAGTTCACTATTATGGCAGTCTGCATTTTTATAATGCATATTCCCAGACAAAATAGTGTGATTATTAATTAGACCAGTGCACACACACTACACACGTACATGTGCGTATGTGTATATGTATGTGTGTGCATGTATGTACATATATATATATATATATACACACACACACATATATATATATATATATGTAGAGTAGAGAGAGAGAGAAAGACAGGGAAGGCTAGCGCATATTTCCTTGCTCATTGCCCCACAAATATTCTTACCATGTCCGCCGGATTGGTAGTTGTCATATTTCTATGCTTTTCTTTGGAGAGCGACCTTTTCCGTAAATGTCAGAGTTGGTTCCTCCTTATCGTATGAAACCCCTGCTTACTGCCTGCCGTTTAATTCCCAAATGATTCACTACCTGACTTTCATAAATTGTCTTTTAAAAGTATATGGTTGCAGTTACGGCTGCAGTGGGCTGCCGACTAGAGCAGTCGGAAGAAAGAAAAACCCTGAAATTTCAGTTCAAAATTATTCAACTTTTTGCTCATAATCGGTAAAGTGCCGGTTGCAGATTAATCAGAATTTTGAAAGATACTGAATGCACCCCTCCCGCCCCCAAAATGAAAAAAAGAAAACCCTTAAAAAATGCGCTTACGCCATGTGAAAAAGAAAAACAAGGATCAGAAAATGTGCATTGGAATTGCTGCCTCCGGAAAGAAGCCGGTCACAAGAAAGATCCGTGCGATTAGCTTTGGTGGTCCGCACACCTATCTGCCATACCCGTTAAGCAATATTTCATAATCTACTTTAACATTCCGCTTTCCATCTACTCTGTCATCCTCCCCCAAACAAAGATGGCGGTGGGTAGCAGGGGGAAACCTTAAAGGGGAAATGTAGTTCAGGAAAATCTCACTTGTGCGTGTAAATCCACACTCCTGCCTAAAAGCTGAAAAGTTGGGGTTAACCTGAAAGTCCATGGCTATACTAGTTTTCTGATGCAAATAACCTACCGTGCCTTAACACAATTACAGGGAAGAGAATTAAGTTTAATGTTAAAAATTAAACGTGGCTTTACATATAAAGGCACAAAACAGTGATGTTCCTTTTCCCCTTACATGTACAAGGTGATTGACATCTTCGTTTGGCTATACGCAAACACGTGTTTTAATTTTATTTTATTTTATTTTATGTTGGTAATTTAAACCAATCTGGTTCATTTCAAACTGGCTTAAATCATCACCAATTTATTATTCACAAATATGTGAATAATTATTACTGTGGCCTGTGTGTGTGTCATTTTAATAAAGGAGAGGACAGCCCTTTATAAAATGAAAGCATCTCCCTTTATTGACAGCAATTTGGTCTAGAACTCCTGATACTGAGTTTTTTATTAGGCTAGCAGGTCCCCTTCATTGGGTATCAAAATGGCTCCAGTAAGTTTCTTTATACTTCTCTTGTATTACAGTCTATTGAAAGCCCATCAGGTCTGAGTACAGTGTTACTACTGGGACTCACAGCTTTCAGGCAAGGCACATTTATTGGCTTTCAGATTTCCAGTTGATCCATCCTGTAGTTCTACAAACTGTACAGGTTGGTGAGTGTGTGAGGATAACAGATTAGATGGGCAGAACAGATGACAAGGCTGTCTGTGGAATAAAAGGCTGTCGTTCCGACTGCCCCCCCCCCCCCCTTCACAGTTAACTCATGGAAGTCAAGTCCTGGAACTGAAGAATATTGTTTTGCCGAAGATAAAACACATAATGAAATGAATAATGAAATGCTAACACCTGCAATTTCTCTGTCTGATCCAGTTCCTTAGTTGCCCGATACTGAATGATTGATCAGAATATGAACTGGGAGAAGGAAAACAAACAGTTCAACGGGGAAGGAGACGTCTTTGACATGACAGAAGCGGTGCATGTCAAACTGCAATGGTATTGTCAGGTCTTGATGTTTTCTGAAGCTCCTGAGAGTTGTGCAGATTGACAGGCTTGCCAGTATAAGCAGATGGTAACAATAGACTGTCAATAGAGATTACCACTTATATGCTTTCACATGTTTAGTTATTCCCAGCTTGTAAAAAGATAAGATTACAGCAGCTAAGGTCAGGAGCATCCATTTTTCTGTTCATTCAGGTTTGTGTGATGGTAGTTGATGGTCCATCTACTTTCCTTAAAGTCTTATCCAATGCAGGGCCATGGAGACCTGTGCCCTTCCAGAAAGTACAGGTTGCGAGATTCACCCTGGATGGCCAGGGCCTTATGGTCAGCCACACGGCCACTATCTGTTGTACTTCTGGCTGAGAATCTTACTTTCAGATTGTGCAATCACAACTGAAAGAGTCACTACTTATTGCGTTAACACATTTAATGTAACAGAATAAATCTGAAATTGTTAAGCAGCCAGCTAATTTGCTAAAAAGCACATGCCTATAGTTTGCTGCCAACAGCTCTGTTATGCTGCAGTTGTTAGCCAAACCTAGATAGGTTAATCAGAGGAGATGGAATAATTCAATCCATGGCTCCTAAAAGGATCCTGAATGCTCCTGGTACAAGTCTAATAACCAGTGCAAGGCTCTTCCATACATTTTAGCTGGGCCAAAAACCCATGTTGTTCCTGATTTGGTGTTTTACATAGGCCACCTTCAGATCAAGAGCTAACATATATGATCTTGCGGTTTGCATTTAAACTGCAGAGCATACAGTACTGCTTGCACAAAATAGCTGCCTAAAATGTGATGGTCACTGCTTCCCTCATAGGGACAAGTACAGTGAGGATTATGATGATTAGGTGAGAAGGTCAAGTGTAGGATTTACAGTGAAGAGAATATGGCATGCTACAGTTATGCTCTAATAACTGACTATTAATTCATACATCAAATCATTATTAGTTAAGCATTACATAAGTATATGATTTGTACCTTTCTAACGTGTAACCATAAAATGTTCATCTCTGAGTTACCTATTGACCTGACCATTTCCTTACATGTCCCTTTCTGATACATAATCTTCCATCTAACTCTTTTAATAACAATACATTGTCTTTCATGGAAAAGGATACCTTCCACTCAGCTCAGTGACATTTTTCCACAAGGTATTTTGGTCTTTAAGTGGGGAGTGTAAGCTTCACCTTATTGAATGAGAACAGAGGACTCTGCTTCTCGTTCCATTGTTACCATAAATACTGTATTGATTGGTTTGAACATGACTATTGACTTTGGGTGCACATAGTAAAACAACAATTTCTTGCAGGCAGAAAACATAAATTACACTGGCATAACTTTGAAACTCTGAAACTACACCTATTCATTTATTGCACATTCCACTTGTATGCCAATTTGCCAATATATGCCAATCTTTCCCAACCAATTAGGTGGTTGACAGTGTTTCTGTATGTGTGTCTTAAGGTCCATATCTTAAAATGTCATTTAGGCCTACACTATATTTTTTATATGTCTTATATATTATACGTTTTGTAAGTGTTTATGTATTCCTCACTTGCACTATGACAAACATTTTCCATGTCGTAACAGTAAGATCTGTAACAAATATAGTCATATATAAGGAGCCCTGGAGGGGCAAATAAATGACTATCAATTACATTCTTACAGTAGCCATGATGCATTAAACTGCGCACAAATTAATTTAACTTCCCATGAAAAATTAAATCAGGCTCGCAAAATCCATATGTTGTGCACATAATGTTTATTGTGTTCTCAATTTGCTATTTTGAACCCTTGAATTAATGTTTAATTAGCTAGTTAACATTTTGGTTATTTGTGTACTTTCCTAAACAAAACACTTTTACCCTTAACGGAGGCATTAACGGTGTTGATTCAGTTCTGGAGTGATCTGACTCAAAATTTAATCAGAGCAAGTACGGCACCCATATAATGCCTCTCCAAAGTTTGAAAAAGATCTGTAAATAAATTTTTCAGTTATCATCTTAACAAACAAAGTGTCTGAAACAAAGCCCCAGAGACAATGAAGGAAGGAAGGAAGAAAGAATGAACTTTATTGACCCCGATAGAAATTACACCTAGTCGTGCAGATTAAAAAATACTCATGGTGGCTCTTTTTGCAGGATCTGTTGTATTAAAGATGATGATCTGTATTAAAAATGGTTCATTATTAAGATCCCACATTTAAGTTTTCTTCTGTCCTTCATGTGCAGTAAGGGTTAGGGATAAGTATTTGGTAGTGCAGTGTAATTCAACCTATTCAGAGTTAATTTAACATGATGTGTATTAAAGTAAAGCCCACATATGTTATGTCATCATAATGATTCAAACAGTGAGAACATTTGAATGAAATCTGTCAAAATCCCATAAATCAGAGAAAATCTTTATATTAATTATTCTGATATTTTAAGTTGACCATGACGAGTAAGCCCTTTCTTACTTGTCACAAACAAAGGTCCCATGTACATTTCCACCACATCAATGAATTGCCAGCAGATTAGTAAATAAAGTTTGACAAACTGCTAAATTAGCAAATTTATCATGCCTGTCTGAGTGTACCATTAATTTCTGTAGCTCTCTTTACATGAGTTTAAAGTAGGCATATTCACTTTACAAGTAAACCATTTTGGGTCAATAGCATTGGAGAAACCTATGGCTACTACTGTTGTAAAATCCTGAAGGCTCTCATTTATTTGCCTTGAACAATTAATTTAATATATTGAAATGCAGAGTGTATGCCCACATATAATCTACAATCTAAATACAATCTATTGCCTCATTTGGCAGCCTATGTTGATATATAACTCCCCTGTCTATATCATTTTTTAATATTTTGGAAGATGCTCTAGCTGATCCTGCATACCAGCCAACATCACTTCGTAGAGAATTTAAGCTCCTGGGAGTTTTACTTACAGAAAAATGTTCTGAGGGCAGAACAAAAAAATGATTGGTTGAGGGGGATAATCAATCAGATTGAATTATTTTTCCTTCTGGCCTCAGAATATTTTTGTGTAAGTAAAACCCCCATGAGCAGAGTGAAATGGTCAGGACCTAAGTCTATGGTTTTAGTTATTTACACATCTGATATAAAATGATGCCTGATAATCTTATACTTTTATATTTGTGTTGTATATTATGCATGATGATTGCTCTATGGAGCTGTCATCTATAATGCACTATAAATACCTTCATAATGCAGTACAAAGCATCCTTTGCTTTTATACTGACCGTTATAACGCATTACGAAGGTATCTATAGTGTAGTATACATTTTGTAATAGCTTATAATAAGAAAATTATTAATAATAAAGCACATTTATAAATACCAGTTCTCTGATAGTATATGGATCAGTATAAGTCAATAACCTCAACACACTGTAGCATTCTATTACTGTAGTTACGGAGGTAACCTGCAAAAACCTGTATATACCATTAATAAGAATATAGCTTTATGTAAAAGCATATACTTTCTGTCAACCCTGTTACCATTCTAGGGTGACGGAGTTGACAGTAACAGGGTTGATGAACAGTATTTTTAGTGGCCATTACTAGCCATATGGTAAAGGACATGACACCACGTGGTATGCATTCATGACAGGCTTATATGTTGTTGTATATGTACATTTGAAATTTTAAATAAATAACTTTTTAACGTATCCTTTTGTGGTAACAGTACTGCCACAATGAGCTTGTCCTCCTCTGTCTGATTTTACATGACTCAAGGAAAATTAGTTAAAAGAGGAGAGCACTTACTTGTCTTTTCACAACCAACTTCAAAAAAGGCAGAATATGCAACTTCCTGGGAACTTTTGAAACAGTTCTTTATCTCTTAAGGGGTGTTTTCATGAAAAGTAACAGGGTTGATGACAACCTGGGGACCTGACTACACTTGTTTTTTAACAACATTTAACACATTTTAGAAATAAAACTCATTTATGAGTAATGAAAGGACACTTGAGGCTTCATACAAGTATAAGTTTTTATATGATAATAATAGCTAGTAAAAGTAGAAAAATCATACTGAGGGCCATACTGGTTTTACATTACATACTGGTTTTACATTACAAAAATATGTTTAAAAATGCTTTAAAACAAAAAATATGTTTTTATGCTAAGAGACTTATCAGGAAAAAGAATTTGGAAAGTATTTGATTATTTATTGAGATATACAGTGCAGTTTTTTTTGAGGGACACTAAATGGCAGGTTTTCGTATAACCACCCTTAAATATACAGTACAGTGCAAAGGTCTTAGGCAGTCAAAGAAAATGTTTAAAGATCAGAAAGAAAAGCAATTTAACATTACAATATATGCAATTTAACAGCTACATAATAGAACAAAAATTTCTTCTGATTTCAAAAAAGTTACTGATATCATGTTGGATGGCTAGAAGGGTCAGGATCTATTCTTGCCTCTCCTGTTACATCTCCATTTTAGCCAGAAGATGTCGCTGGACATCCCATAATCACCTAATTATCCTCAACCTAATGTGTCAACCATCTGCACTTGTCTCTGGGCTCTTAATCGTGCTCCATATATATGTTAATCATCATTTTCCAGCTCAGTCATTGTTGTTGTTGTTGCTGATGTGTAACGAGCCTAATGTTTGTTTTGGTTTTGGTTTCTGCTGTGCTCCCTGTGTACCTGGTCACCGAGATTCTGCCTTGCTGTTTCTCCCTGCCCTCTGTTTAGACCCCTCATGGTCCGTCGTTTTCTAGTTCTTTGTATGTCCAAATAAAGCCCCTTTCTATCCCTCAGACCTGGAAAGAAGAACATTGCTTTGGTTCCCAAACCTCTCCCCAGGGGCACCTCAGCCATTCCATGCATTTGTTACATCTGACCACCAGCACAATTAATTAATTTAATTAGTTAAATAATTCAATGAGGTACTGATCAGCCGAACAAATCAAAAGTACAGGGGTATGAGAAGATTACTGCAAATGCTCAGGGGATATTAGGAGATGTTTTGAAATGGCTAAGCTGACACACTTTGACATAAAATCATAATTTAAACATCGTTTTCTCTGACTTAAAGGAATTAATAGTGGTGATTATTTAACAGTCTCTACTCATCTATAAAGACATCTACACTCCATGTCCAGCTAAATCTGTACCCATATTTGCTGGAGAAGAAAACAGTTGCACCATACTAACACTAAGAGCAAATGTATTGACCAATGCCACTTCAGAGTGAATAAATGGAGTTTCACAGCACTCACATACACAGTCCACATGGTTATTTTAATTAAGAAGACTGGTTACACTGCTTTAGACACTTTGTCAGACAAGGCAAGGACGTGGTTGTATATTATAAATCATTGGAGAATAAAAAAATTGCTACTAAAAAAGCATAGGCTGTGCCTGGGAAAAGAATTTAGACAAAAGATACATTGATCATAATTTGAGGCATGCATCGATTACATTATATTCTTTTGTCCACCATTATATTACTAATCTCAGTTCCCTGCAATGCTCAAGCGAACAGGATGTATCCTTAGTTTCCATTATATGATTTCTTCCCCATCGCTTTGCACGTCAGAGTCATCTTTAACGTCTAATTTTAGTGCAGCAATGTCCTCAAATACATGGGCATAGGTGTCAAAGTGCAGACCAAGATTTAGCAGGTGTTCCCAGTGTTGCACAGTTCCAGTGCAGTGATCATCCACATCCCCCTTGACCTCGGCAAGTGGAGCCCCACCTTTTAGAGAAGAATAGATGCGTTCACTGATACGTTCCCGCTCACTCTCATGCACTGAGCAAGTGAAGCCACTGTGGGTATCACTTTCAGAGGAACTTCCTGGATGCCCTACACTAGCAGTTAGTTGCTTGTCCGGTTTTGTGGTCAGCCTTCTCAGCTCATCCACAGAGAGCCCCATGGGGGGTAGCTCTACAGTGGGGGTCTGTATTTTTCTCAAGGAATGTGGGGTACACTTTTCACTTGATGTGAGTTTGTAATCTGACTGATTTAAGCGTGTTCTTCCAATGCAGTTGCAGATTATGTTTGCCTGTTGGGGTCGCTCTCCTCTCCAGTCAGATTTTGAAGAATCTGGTCCAACTGAATGCCTCTGAATTAAGTTTTCCTGCCTCTGCCTGTCTACAAACTCTTGCTGCTCGGTTGTTTGCAAGGGCCACTCTCTGTCCTTGTGAACTGGTTCCACTATCTCAGTGTATGTTTCAGACTGAAAATGGCTACAAATGCTGTCTATTTCATAGTACTCAATTTCACTGTTTCTGGGGTCTGTCTGCAATGAGACAGGTCTGGTTTCCCTGCCGCTCTGGGCAACGTGGTCTAAAGTCTGGTTATCCTGCACCTCATCCCTGGTAATGTCAGGATGACTTTCTATTTTGATGCATTTAATCTGCTGGGGTACATCACCACTGTCTCCATGGAAGGCGTTGTTGTCTCTGCCTTGCTCACCCCATTCGGGGTACCTACAAATCTTGTCAGTTACCATGTTTTGATTATGAGACTTTGATCCAAGTTGTCTGAGAATAACAAGCAGGGCCAGGCCGATCAGAACAAGAGATGTTGGGAGAATGGCCCCAATAATCCACAGTGGCGCACCACGGTGAGGCTCAGAGCAAAGAGGGGGGTTGTGTTTTGAAGACATGCACAATTCACAGAGTTTCCCTTCAAAGTTAGGCAAGCAGATGCATGATGTGTTGCCCATGTCAGTATTGTTGCAGGTGCCTCCATTTTCACATGCCTGGGAAGAGCAAGATGCAATGGAAGTATTCTCTTCCCAGCAATCTGGACCGCTACATGCATCCTGGAATAAGCATCTTTGCATTGGACTGGCCTGGAAATGCACCACCTCACTGAACCCGTGAAATGGCAGAACATGCCCGTTGAATCTGAAATACTCAACACATCCTGAGAATCCACCTGGATAACAAAAACATTAAATGATTAGTCCAACACAGTTTCACTCCTTTATAGTTTGTCTCAAAAACTGAATCTACAGTTTCAAGCTGCTTTTTAATGTAGAAAATTACGTAGTTGAACCAGTAATTAATGTGCCCTATGTTGGACTGGAATCCTGACTGTCCCCTGTCTGGTGCCCTACGCTTCCAATGATAGACTCCACACTAAACGCAACCCTGTACTAGAGCACTGCTTATGGAAGATGGATCCATGGCACCAATAATTATTGTCTCTCATTCAAAGACTTTGATAATTCAGTTGTATATTGAGTTATAAAGAAAGAATGTATTTTCTGAAGTTGTGTGCACATTTTTGAATTGTGCTTCCATATGCCTCCACTTTCTATAACCGCTCATTCAGTAAGTCACACAATAAAAATAGCTTTTCAGTGATGAATCCACTGCATAATAGAGCCTCTTATTCTGTTCTGCTGTTCTGCTCTGTTTGTCAGGGACAAGCACCCTTTCTAGACAAAGGGCTAAGGCTCTGGTTTCACTCTATCTGAGTCTTGGTTATCATAATTGTACTAATTACATTTTGCTAATGTTACATAACATTGCTGTCCAATGAAAAATAGGTGTCTCCAAAAATCCAGTTTTTCAGGAGCGTGAAACAAAACATTGAAACTGCAATTGAAACTCTGAAACTGCTTTACATAATAAATATTTCAATGTTTCAAATGGAATGTTGTCAGCAACAGTGGCTTTCTTATCACGTGCTCCAATGGAGTACAGTTAGAGCCTTGTCGACCAGTTCACTATATTCCAAGAACTCCGTCGTTTATCTACAGCTAGTCTAAATATTTGGACATAATCAGAGCATTGTCTTATCATTTTATCTAGTTATCAACGTTAATTTGTTAAAATCAGCAATATAATGTAATCGATACAAACGACCATGATAAACACAAATGAAAACTATTACAAACATAAATTCTATTCAAACTGGAAGCTTAGGGTGTTACTTTACCTTGGCAGCAGTATCCATCTCAAATGGCAGGGCAAACTTTCATCTAGTTTCAAGTGACAGCTATCAGCTGAGGCAAATTAGTTGATGCTAGGGCTACACAATTAAATGTTTTGAATTGCGAACTTGATTCATACCCATATGTGACCTCATACTAGGGCTGAATCGTGATGGCAATCCTTCGATCTTTTTGTGATCTCATTCTTGCAAAAAGAACTGTATTACACCACGTTACATGAACAGGAAGCATAAAATCAGGTATTATAATGAGCAGACAAGGTTTAAGTTTAGCATTTCTTGCATTTAGAAATGAATTGTTTGTTAAAATCCAGTCTTTCTTTTCTGCAAAGTTTATTTGGCAGTCTCATTTCAGTAAGCATCATATCATAAATGGTGCATAGATGTGGTCATTTTGACCGAAACTGATAACCATACTGACGGTGAAACTTCCTGAGCTTGTATATGTGAATGGACAGATCAGGAATAGAGGACCCAAATGCAGAGACAACAGGTCATCAAAACATTAAACGTGAATGTAAGTCAAGGACAAATGCTAAGCTTGAAATTCCGGGGAGTCTTTCCTGGGGAGTGAAAGGGAGAGGCAGACATTCATGCAGACGTGGGGATATTGGTACAGGCACAAACACTCAGAAGGGGATCGGGACACACAGACTGACCGGGCTATGTTCACCTAGCCACAACTAGTTCACTTTCCCAGAGGGAAATCCGGCAGTCAGGGAAAAGCTGCTCGGTTTTCACACAGCTGTTAGTACTCCAGTGAATGTGAATGGATGAGGGGGCGTGGCAGCAGAGGGATCTATCCTCACAGTAAAAAAACAACAATAAAATAATAATAATAATAATAATAGAGAGCGAAATATATTGCTCAAGAATCTGAAAATTATGGTCTAGATTCTGAGTGAAAAAAGTCGCAATTCGTATTTTACCCAGAATTATGCAGCCCTTGTTCATATTCTTACAAACATGGGGTGGGAGATATGTGGTTTTCATAGACACTTCTGACATCCAATTGAGATTCTAGTTGACTTCATAAAACATCTTTTCATTGGTTAATTAGGTGTCAAATGCTATCAGTAGACAGAGCAGTATACAATAGGTGTATCCCATGTATAGTAAAAATTCACAATTGTCAGTTGTGGACATACACAGTCATTGGACAGCGATGATAAACTTAAGCTTAGAAACGCTGATCTGAACATATCCACTCACCTGCTGGTTTATTTTCTGTGTGCGGCTGAATGTCTCCCCCTAGGATGATCCTGTCCACGTCATGAATGGGGCCAGTGGTGTTCATGACAGGCACACCGTCCACATAGAGTACAGAGGTGGTCCCATCTTTGTAAAGTTGAATAACATGCCAACGAGCCTGGTGCAGCTCAAATTTCACAAAGGTCTCTGTCAGGTGGCTGGACACATTGCCTCTCGAGAGGTAGACAAGCTTCCCATCCTTTATCTGTCCAGTTTTAAAACACAGTTAATCTTGAAAGCATTATAAGTTAATGTTTCATCCTAACTTCATATTGCAAGCAGCTGGAAGGGGGATGAATGGAGAGGTAGATTTGTATGGAAAAGATATAATTGTAAATAAAAAAAACTTGGAAAAAATTCTGTTATATGGCCTGTGTTCATTGTTAATAAGGAACTGGTAAAATTCCAGTAACTTTCAAATATCATGTTAGTATTAAAATTTGAATCTTGTACTGTATTAATGTGGAAATATTACAAATATGTAAGACAGGACAATATTTGACTTGATTTGAGTTCGAATTAGATTGTGCCCATACTCTGCACTTACCCCAAGTACTGCACCTCCTTCTCTTCCCCAGTAGGAGAATAAGACTCCTTCATGCTCAGTAGTTATGAATTTGACCTCCATCTGAGACATGTGGACTGCTATTGCAGAGTTTGCATCGCCTCCCTTCTTCAGCTTTGTAAGATACTGCTCTCTCTTGTAGCTCTCCTTAATAACATACTCAATGTAGGACTGTCCGTTGAGTCTCACTGCATTGTTCTCTGTCAGGGCTAATCGGGAAAAGAGTCAAACAAGGTTACTTGCAATTAGGTTGAGTGAAGGGTATGTTTGAATATTACCAACAAAAAGCCATTTTCAAATACATTTTGAAGCATTCTTTTTTTTAAAATCACTTATCCATAAATTAAATTAGAGAAACTAGCATAAATATTAAAAATGATATATCAGTGAACCTTGTGAGAGTGGCAACTGAAATACAAGTCTGGTAATGGTTAATAGAAGAAACAATTGATACCTTATTTTCAGATACACTGAAGCACCTGGAATCAAGCAAAGATATAAACTTCTTGACAGAGATCAGTGTTACCAAACGGCGCCTAATGTGAGATTTTTAAAGAATATTTCTTATGAGAAAACCCAGTATACTTTTCCCCCTTTCTTCTGAAATGTATTAGTGACTTTAACCATGCAGGTTTAAAAGCAGTTCTCCCTAAATTCCATCAACACATGACTTGTGTTACCAGGGGGAGAAATACATTCAATAAAGTTTACTTAAACATCAAGAATGGGTGCAGGTCAACCAGCCAGCACCAACACACTTAGGTCGATCAGACCACTTATCCATCCTCCTAACCCAAGCATACACTCCCTTGAGGAGACAAGCTCAAACCAGACTGTTAGGACATGCCCTGAAGGAACTTCCTTGCAACTGCAGGATTGCTTTGAAAGGACGAATTGAAACATGGAAAGGACAAATTGGAACATTTTTGAAAATCATGACTTGGAGGGGTACACATCTTCTGTACTCTGCTACATTCAGAATTGTGTTGACAGTTAGGTCAGGTCAGGTCAGGTCAGGCAGCATGCGCTGATATAGCATGTTGCCGCACCCACCACATGACAAAACGCCTCGGGATCCTAGCTGGCAACCCCCCAGGCAAACACATGGTCCTGTCCCACCCTCCGCAGATGGCCATCCACCTGCCGCAGCCAGGTGTTTCGTGGGTGTCCCCTTGGCCTGGTCCAACCACTCAGGTCTTCAGCAATGAGGATCCTGTGAGCTGGATCACCCTCAGGGAAACGTGCCACATGGCCATAGTGCCATAACTGACGCTCCCTCACAATGCAGGTAATGTGTTTCATTTGGGACTCCCCTACCAACTACTCGTCTGACACAAAGTCAAACCAGCGGTACCCGGGGATTCTCCGAAGAGACACAGTACCGAAGGAGTCCAGTCTTCATCTTAGCTCACTGGATAGCGTCCATGTCTCACAGTCATATGGCAAGACAGGAAGCACCAGGACTCTAAAGACTTGGACGTTCGTCCTCTTGCAAAGATATTGGCAGCGCCACACACCCCTTTCCAGCGACCTCATGACCCTCCATGCTCTCCTAATCCATCTGCTGACTTCATGGGAAGAGTCACCAGAGACATGAATGTCGCTGCCGAGGTAGGTGAACCTCTCGACAAGGTCGACACTCTCCCTGCAGACAGACACACTACTGATGGCTGTGCCTAAGAAGTCATTAAAGGCCTGGATCTTGGTTTTTATCCAGGACACTCACAACCCCAGACACTCAGACTCCTCGCTCAGTCTCTTAAGAGCCCCAATCAGAGCCTCCATTGACTCAGCGAAGATCACAGCATCGTCAGCAAACTCAAGATCAGTGAATCTTTCTTCACCAACAGATGCCCCACAACTGCTGGACCCAATGACCCTGCCCAACACCCAGTCCATGCAAGCACTGAACAGAGTATGAGGAAGAATGCAACCCTGGTGAACCCCAGAATCAACTGGGAAAAACGCAGAGGTTCTTCCTCCACTCTGCACAGCACTCACAGTACCAGTGTACAGGCCGACCATGACGTCCAGCAGCCTTGGGGGGGGGTGTCCCACGGGACAACTCAAAGTCAAACGCTTTACAAAAATCAACAAAGGCTGCAAAGAACCTCTGCCGATATTTGCAGTTGCGCTCAATGAGTACCCTCAGTGCCAAGATGCAGTCGATCGTAGACTTCTTAGGCATAAAACCAGACTGCTCTGGTCGCTGGGAAGCGAGCAAGTGGTCACGGACCCTGTTAAAGATGACCCTTGCACGGACCTTACCCGGCACTGAGAGCAGTGTTATCCCCCTGTAAATGCATCCAGGCTGTCTCCCTTCCCTTTCCAGATAGGGACAACAAGTCCCATTTTCCAGTCAGTTGAGATGACGCCTGTCTCCCAAATGGAAGCAAAGATTGTCTGTAATGCCAGCAGGACAGCCTTACCACCAGCCTGGAGAAGTTCACCCTGAATACCACAGATCCCTGCAACCTTCCCTGCCCTCAGCTAATTCACCACCCGTGCAATCTCAGTGAAATTGGGTGGTTCACAGCTGATTGGGGGATCAGCCTCAAGAACTGTAGACCCAGAGATGTCCAACATCCTAGCCGGAGGATCAGCTTTAAACAACTGCTCAAAGTAGCCAGCCCAGCGGATCACAACTGCAGTGTCATCCATAAGGACCTTTCCATCACCTGCCCTGACTGCAAGTCTCCGAGGATCAGACTCAGATGTACGTAATGCTTCGATTCCTCTGTAAGCAGGACTCGGGTTGCTGGACCACAGATGGTGTGTCACTTGCTCACAGATTCGTCTAACAAACGCCTCCTTATCTGCCCTCAGAGCTCTCACAGCCATCCTCCTCAGTTCCCGATACAGACTAGGGTTACCACTAAGTCGTGCACTGCGACTGCTCTCGATAATATCCAGGGTGACCTGTGAGATGAAACATCTCCTTCTGGGAACATCGGCAACACCAATACAACCCTCAGCAACTTTCAGGTTCTTATCATGGAAGGTCTCCCACATTACATTGGAGTCGGCAGTCACACTCAAGTCTGCAAGTTCCTCTCCCAAACTGCATGCAAACTCATCAGAAACAGCTTGATCTTGAAGTCTGGCTAAGTCCAGCCTCCTTCTTGTAATAGGTGGTAGCCTACTGGATCTAAACTGAATCTTCAGAGTAGCAACAACAAGTCTAGGGTCAGAATTCACAAACTGGGCACTTCGGTAGACCCTGCAGTTCTGCAGGAGCCTCCAGCATCTGCCCATGAGGATGTGATTGATCTCCTTCGCCGCACCACCAGTATTGGAATACCAAGTCCAACGATGCAGCTCAGGGTGTTGGAACCAGGATCCAGCGTCAAGCAGTCCCTGACCTTTCGCAAAGGCGAGGAGCATGGAGCCACTTTCACCCTGGTTGCGAGACCCGTGGGGACCGACACAATCCTCATAGTCAGCCCTATCAGTGCCAGTGGTCATATTGAAGTCACCCATGACCAGAGGAGTGTCATCTCGTGGGCAGCCATCAACCACCGAGCAAAGTTGTGAGTAAAATGTCTCCCTCAACGAGACATCATTCACCGCGGTTTTAGCATACACCAAGACAACAGATAAGACGCCCAGGGACTGCCGTAGCCTAAGAGTCTTAATAGGCTTGTTGAAAGGGGTGACATCAGCCACCATCGGGAGGAGCCGATCCACTACAGCAACAGTTACTCCCCGAGTATGGCAGCTATCAGAGCAACCAGACCAAAAGTAGGTGTACCTACCTACAGAGATCTGGCCACTCCCTGGTCTGCATACCTCCAAGAGTGCCGCCACTGAAATGCGGAGTTTATGAAGCTCCCCTGACAGCAGGGGAAGATGGTCATCTTGCCGGAGAGACAAGATGTTCCACGTGCCTACTCGGATGGGCCGCCTCAAGCTGGGACCCAAGTGTTGCCATGCAGCGGGCGATGCCTCAGCACGACACCAGCTCTGATCCCCAACCGGCCTGACCCTCTTAGCTCTCTGACGGTTTCAACTCTTCCAGGGATGAGGCTCCCGAAGGCTTTCCCCCATCCCCTTCATGGTGCGTGCAGCCTTCCTATGGGAGGCTTCAGCAGAGCTAATCCCACGGAGAGCAGAAGGGTATCATGCCTGTTTGAACCGAGCTGTCGTGAGGTGTTTTACGGTGGCTGGAGTGCTAATCCTGCCACCAACCCCTAAAATTTTTTCCCTGCAAGTTGGAGGACCGTTCGCAAGGCTGGATGCAGTTTAATGTCATACCCAGGACATAGTTAACAATGTTAACAATGTCATAGTTAAAAAATACATCCTGGTGTACCCCAATCAGAAGCCTTGGGTGTCAAAATGCTCCTCAAGGAACGTGACACCACCTTCAGGTCTGGAGATCCATATAGTGTTGCTAGAGCTAACCTGAAGAGAGGCATCAAGGAGGCTAAAGCGGCCTACAAGAGGAAGATTGAGGAAACCAATACCATACCATACCAACAACAACCCACGGAGGATGTGGCAGGGCATCCAGCAAATAACTAACTACAAAACCAACAGCCACACGACTGTCCACGGAGACACCTTGCTTGCAGAAGAATGTAATTTTTTCTTTGCTCGCTTTGAGGTGGAAACAATGGAGACAGACCCGACATCTCCACCCCCCAACAGCCACATCCTCACGGTGCAGGAGCATGAAGTGAGCTGGTTCTCAGAGCCGTAAATCCAAGAAAAGCTGCTGGCCTGGATGGTTTGACAGGAAAGGTGCTGAAGGAATGTGCAGACCAGCTCTCTGTGGTCTTCACAATGATCTTCAATGTGTCACTGTCAAAATCCATCATCCCACCTTGCCTGAAGTCTGCCACAATCATTCCACTGCCAAAAATCAATGTCATCAGTGGCCCCAATGACTATCATCCGGTCGCACTTACACTGGTCATAATGAAGTGCTTTGAGAGACTGGTCATGCAGCACATCAAAGTCAGCCTCCCACCCACATTTGACCCATACCAACTTGCCTGCAGAGCAAATAGGTCTACAGAGGATGCCATTGCCACTGCTCTCCACAGTGCACTGAGACACATTGAACACCAGGGAGTTATGTGAGGATGCTTTTCATAGACTACAGTTCTTCTTTCAACAGTCATTCCAGGCAGACTGGTTAATAACTCATGGACCTACTGTAGGACTTTCCCAATCCATCTGCCACTGGATCAAGGACTTTCTGACTAACTGCTTGCAGAATGGCAGACTAGGCTCCCACCTCTCACCTACCATTACACCCAGCACTGGCACCTCACAGGGCTGTGTGCTGAGCCACCCTCTATGCCCTCTACACTCACAACTGCGTCCCCATTCACCCCACCAACACCATCATAAAGTTTGTAGACAACAAGACTGTAGTTGGTCTCATCTTGGGAAGAGATGAGACAGCCTACACAGATGACATCCAAATGATGTCAATGTGGCGTTCAGAAAACAACCTCACCCTGAACTCCTCAAAAATAAAGGAACTCATAATAGACAACCGGAAGAAGAATGCAGTCCCCGACCCACTATACATCAATGGGGACTGTGTGGAAAGGGTCCCTGTCTTCAGATTCCAGGGTGTGAACATCAAAGAAAATCTCTCCTGGACTATACATAGCACTTCAACAGTCAAGAAGGCACAGCAGCGACTCAACTTCCTAAGGATCCTCAGAAAAAACAACCTGCAAAAGAAGCTGTTGGTGTCCTACTACTGCTGTGCCATCGAGAATGTGCTGATGTCCTGCATCTCCGTGTGGTACACCAGCTGTTCAGCAGCAGACAGGAGAGCACTTCAGAGAGTCACCAACACAGTCCAGAAGATCAATGGCTGCCCACTGCCCTCTTTGAAAGACTTATTCAGCCCTCGCTGTCTCAGTAGAGCAGCCAACATGCTGAAGGACCCCTCCCACCCTGGACATCATCTGTTTGACCCACTGCCTTCTGTTAGACATTTGAGGTTTATCACATCACAGACAAACAGACTCACAAGGTAAACAGACTTTTATTGCCAGAGCCATATGACAACTGAGCACTGCCAAACAATGTCACTGTCTGTTTTTGTGACCAGTGTGATAATCAACCCCACAATACTAACAGTTGCGTCTACAGAACTCTGCACTGATTGTCACTTTCATATCTATATCTCCGTTTACATATTCAGATCTATTAATTATATTTATATCTATTTATATCTATGTTTCTATTTGCACTGTAATACATACATCTCCTATTACATCAAAGTTAACCCAGGCTTCATTATGCATATCCTGGAGGGCAATATTTAAGCTGCTATTCCTAATGACAATAATGTATATTCTATTTATATACAATACCACACCAATATACTTGCACATTTTATATAATATATATAATATATTCTTTTTAGTACTTTAAATTAGTTTAATTTGTAGCTCTTTTTCCCCTCCCTGCAGGAGAAACTTCTGTCTTTTCTTGTATTGCACTATATGATAATAACAGCTGAGCTCTTCAGGCAGGGAAGAGTGACTTCTCAGCAAACAATACCAGATATAAAAAAAGCCAAGTGGCACCATAGAGACTAAAAACTTGAATTATAGCCAGGAACCATGCAGGAAAGAATATAATGTCATTTTATATTTTTTTGCGATACCATGGTACAAATAGCACACTATACACATATGGCTGTTAATGGGTCAACCAGGTATAAGTGTGGTGAGCCTGAGCATAAAAAGGTGGAAGCTAGCAGAGGTCTGTGTGAAACAGAAAGATCTCAAACTGATTTTATCCCTGATTATCCCTGTTCAGCAGGCTTCAGCTACTGAATAGAAGTTATTCATCCACAATGGATCTGCTTGTCAAACACATGAAAAGTTTCTCTAAAAAAACAACCTTCTCTACTTAAAAATCTAAAAAGATAGAAGAAAACCACCTGTGGCACAATTGACCCCATCGAAGAATTCACTGCACTGGCAGGAAAGGTGGCTCCAGTGGTCCAGGCACACCCCCCCATTTAGACAGACACCACCGTGACAGAGGGCGGCTGTCGCACGAGGGCAGCTGAAATATAGCATGAAACATGTATGCATTTAATCTTAACTAAACTTTGCTTGCCATAATGCACAAAGACAAGTATAACATTGCGTTGCATGAATGTTTATGTACATCATCAACTCTTACGATGTGATATCATGAATGTAAAAGCTGCCTCTTACCCCTCTAGCACATTGTAAGATGCCAGGGCTTCTGAGGAGTCCAACAACTTGCCATTTATCTTGGCACTTCTCACACATCCCACAAAGTCATGGGTCCTGATTTGAACAGGCTGCAACAAAATGGCCTCGAAGGACTTGATCCCACCAAATGTCATGTTACTTGAACCAACATCGAGGGTCCTGTATGTGCAGAGACTCCTGGTAACAGTACGTACTAGAACAAGGTATGTGGAGCAGTCTGTGCTGGTTTACTTTCATTGGATTGTTTCAGCTTAACGAATTATCTGTTTTCTAAACCATGGGTTCCCCCTCGGTAGATTTCGCTGAGCAGGGGAAGTAGCGATTACAATTACAATGGAATTTTTCTTTCCACATTTTATTAACATACTCAGGAAATCATCCTCCCCACCCCCCCACCACTGTCTTATGACCTCTCTAAACAATACTTACAACCCGTATTCTGAAGTGAGTCTGTGATATTTCTGCATTCTAAGAATACATAATCTGCAGTATAATTATTTTCTGCACTGACTACTGCACTACGTATGAACTTTCGGTAATGCTTTATATAAACTACAAGTTAATAATGCATTCATAATGCATTCATAGATCATTCAGTGCACCTTCAAAATGCAGTTATAATGTGTTCACAGAACATTCATGAGAAGCAACATTCATAAGCAGCAACATTATATGATTACAAAGTTGTAATGCTAGTTAAAATCATATAATGTTTGATATTAATGTATATTAAAGCTATTAAGGTATGTTAGAATGTTAAGGTATAGTTACATGCTGCTTATGAATGTCCTATGAATGCATTATGAAAGTGCCATGAATGTTCTATGGATACATCATAAAGGCATTATGAAAGTGCAGTAAATGTAAACCGTTACCTAGCTTTTTAGTGCAGAATAAAGCATTTCTTATGCTTCATAAAACTTTTGACTTTTAAGGGTACCTTTGTAAATGCTGTCTCACAACAATAATAAAACAGATAAACAACAGACAAAAATTATATACCTTTTACTGCCAATTCCCTCAGTTTGGGAAAAGCAGTATCCAACGGGCCTATCATCAGGGCAGCTGTCCACTTGGAGAGAGGCAGACTGTCAGAAAAATAAGCAGGAGGTTTTAGTGTGAAGGATTGTGCAGAGTGTGCATAATCACTAGGCCAAACCACCAACACTCTCATTGTTCTTAGATGACAGTGGCTCACCTTTCCTGTCCTCTTGGCAGTGATGCTGTGAAACAGCCCATCCGTCAATTTCTTCTGTGTTTTCAACCTCACCACTCCATCACCGAGGTTATAAGAGAGTTGAACTTCCCCACCAATGAGCTCCATAGCCAAAAATTCAGAGCTTGAACTGTCACCATGGTTGTGCAAAAGCAGAGAATTTTCCCGCACAGTAGCCAGCTCGAGGAAGATCACATTATTCCTGGGATCCAGAGGGGGAAATTCCATGTATGACAACTCCTCAAAGCCATAACTCTGTTCCTCACAGTGTTTTCCACTCATACCTGAAAAAACATGAATGGAATAATGCTAAATATCGAAATTTGCCCAAGAAAATAAACATATACAATCACTGACTACTTCATTAGGAACAGGAACGCCTGTTCAACTGCTTGTTAACAGAATCTCCTGGGATTTTTAGGGACAGCATTCTTTAAAGTTGTTTTTTAATTAGACATAAAAAGAGACCACATTTTATGACAAAGAAAGAAATTCAGAATAAGATATAAGATGTACCTGCAAGTGGGTCTATACAAGGACATGCACTGGTAAACAGTGTACTTTCTTACCAAAAGGACAGTCACAAGTATATCCTGTGGGAACATTTATGCAAGTTCCCTGGAGGCAAGGGGATGACACGCAATGGTTGACGACATGCTCACAGAGGTCCCCTGAATAGGTAACATAAGAACATTCAACTCTATTTAATAATTAAAGCTTAAAATTCATCTAAAAGTTAGTATGATTCACTGCAATAGCCCATCCATCCATTTTCCACAACCTGTTGACCATTGCAGGTCACTTTGATGGGAACCTAGTCCTTTACCATCTATGCAATATTAATCAGTGAAAGCATCGATATTAATTGGTCAACCAGGCAAGACTTAAGTATAGACCACAATTACCTTCAAATCCAAATTGGCAGGAGCAGAAAAATGTCCCTGCTGTGTTCAAGCAGCTTCCCCCATTGTGGCAAGGGACACTCTGGCATTCATCAATATCAATGGAACAGTACTTCCCTGTAAAACCCCATATGCACTGACAAGAAAAACCACCGGGGTAATTGATGCAGGTGGCCCCATTTTTGCACGGGTCTTTGTTGCACTCATCAATGTCTGTTTCACACCTTGTGCCAGTAAAACCAGTCAAACAAGAGCAGTTGAATATTTCCACCTGCCTTGGGGAAACCAGTATGACTGCTGGGCTCTCCAAAACTGCAAAGTCCTGGCTGATGTAAATACTTCTACTACAAGTGGCCCCATTTTGACAGGGGCTAGTGAGGCAAGGGTCGCTAGTGATGTGAGAGATTTTCACATGGCTCCGAGCTTCCAGTACTTTCTTCTGAGCAACAGAGAGGCTACTCGCCACTTCCCCACTGAGATACTGTCCATTGTAGCTTTTAAATACAGCCAAAAGAAGAATGGAACCTTCTAAACCCTTGACTCCAAACACGTGGCTTTTAGAAGCCTGGAGGTTAAAGACACCATCTAAAGCTTTTATAAATTTCAGATACTCAGAAGACAAGAAATCATTGAAAGAGGGAGAAGAAACATAAAAAAGCACACAGTTCTTCACTGAGGCATCATTGAACCCTTTATAATTTACATAGATGCTGTTATTAACTGAGGGGTGAATGTAGTCACTCGCTTCAACACTAATATTAATGGTGGCCTCCCCCTCGTATGGAGATGACCACAAGTCACAGTTACCCAAAGGAAAGTTAAACATGTGTTTAGGTCCAGTTTTGATTCTACAGTTGAACACATCCATCTCATCTGGATCATTTGGTTGGACGTTACCAAGGAGTCCTCCTGGGAAAGACTTGCCGTAATACTTGACCTCAATGTAAATGTTTCTCGGAGCAGAAGGGTTGTCATTCTCATCTAAAACCCTGATCTGAACTGTTGCTGTTGATGATAAGGGGGGATCACCAGCATCTCGGACCACCACAGGGAGTGAGTACTTCGGGTTACGTTCGCGATCCATTGGCTGTGTGCTGGACAATATTCCATCAAGTGTCAGTGAGAAACCACTTCCAACGACAGGTTCCACAAGTTGGTATGTAAACGGCCCTTGGTTTGGAGGAATATCAGCATCAAAGGCATTTAAAATTGTAACAATAGTTCCATATGGCTGATTCTCTAGCACAGAAACGTCAGTGGGATACAACATCGGGGCATTGTCGTTAACATCCAGCACCATCACAACAACTTTTGTGCTTCCTGTGGCTGGTGGGGATGCACTGTCAATAGCTGTAACAGTCAGATTGTAGACAGGCCACCTTTCCCTGTCCAAGAAGGCATTTGCAGTGATGTCTCCAGTGACAGGATGAATAGTGAAGGATCTGTTTGTGTTCCCACTCTCAATGCTGTAAAAAAAATGGCGCCACTCTATTTTAGAATCTTGATCCTCAGCTTGTACTTGAGTAACTAACACCCCTAGGGCACAGTCTTCACTTATTTCTGCAGTGTACTGCTCAAAGTAAAATTTAGGAGGATCATTTGCATCCAAGACATTGACCCAGACAAGGGTTTCATCAATGTCAGTTCCATTAATACTACCCCTGTTCTTCGCCAAAATGTGTAAAACCACTGGAGTGTGACTGTGTTTCCGCAAATCACCTGCAATAAATATTTCCCCACTATGTTTGTCAATATTGAACAAAGCCCTTTTGCTTTGGCCAATCAGCAAATAAAATACTTCTCCGTCAGGGCCTAGATCATAGTCTGTGGCTAACACTTTCCCAAGTCGGGTACCTGCAGGCATACTTTCAGAAACAGTGAAGTTATACTGGCCTTTTCTGAATTTTGGAACAAATTCATTAAGCCCTGTGATTTGGATATAGACATGCACCACACTGAAGTGGGCTAATGTTCCAGTGTTGGAGGCCTTCACTGACAGCTCAAAAGCTTGTTGCACTTCAAAATCAAACATATCACCAGTGGTAATGGTCCCATCTTTGGAATCCACAGCAAACAAATCTTTATCTCCTGTCAACAGCGAGTAGATTATTTCTGCATTTGCTCCAGAATCCCTATCGTTAGCTTTTACCTGTATGACTGTTGTTCCCAGTGGTACATTTTCTGGCACCCGTACTCTGTATTCCAAAGCAGAGAAAACTGGAGGGTTGTCGTTCATGTCCTTGACAATGACTGTAACATTAAGTTCTCCTGTTTTTGATATCCAACCTCCATCCTTGGCAGTGACACAAAGGAGATGAACGTCTTTCATTTCATAGTCCAACCCTTTAATAACTGTAATCAGACCAGAAGTTTGTCCAATGGAAAACAACTCATTGTCATTCCCAATTTTAAAAGCATAAGAGAGAAGCCCATTTATTCCATCATCTTTGTCTTCAGCATGAACCCTCCCAATAATGTACCCCACAGGCACATCCTCTGGGGCCAAAAACATGACCTGAGGTTCAGAAAAACGTGGAGAAAAGCGGTTCTCCTCAGTAATGACAAAATTAACACTTGTTTCAGATGAAAGAGGGGGAACACCTTTGTCTTTTGCCATAACAATGAGGGTTAACATGGTGTTCAGGTTTTGCCTTAGGAAATCCTTCAGATGTACCTGTCCACTAGAAATATCCACTTCAAAGAAAACAGATGCATTTCCACCAACAGCTATATACTCTACAGCTGTGGGCCTGGACTGATAATCCTCATCCACAGCTGACAGCTGGATCACTGTAGTTCCCACATCCAAATTATAAGGGATATGTAGTACAGGGCTAAAAGGCAGAAAATTTGGTGCAAAGTAATTGTAAGGCACTATAGTCACAATGACAGTTGTGTTACTTCGATATGGATCATCACCACAGTCTAGTGCTACTACTGTAAAGCTAAGGCTCTGAGATTCTAGTTTGTTGAGCAAGACTGGCTGCTTGGTTGTGATGTCTCCGGTGGATGCATTTACTCCAAATAAGTCATCTGGAGGCTCGATATAGTACAAAATTTGCCCATTTTGTCCGCTGTCAGCATCTGAGGCTTCGACCTGCATTACGAATACACCTTGGTTTTTGGTTTCTGTCATAGTCACAAAATGCTGGGACTGTGAAAAGACAGGACCATTGTCATTGATGTCTGAAATATCTACAGTGACATCTGTACCAATGCTCCAAGCTGAATCGTTAGCAATAACTTTAATTATGTAGCGACTCTGAATCTCTCTGTCTAAAGCCTGCATGATTACTAAGCTCCCACTGGTTTTATCAATAGCAAAAGGAAACCTCACACTTGATGACTCGTTGTTGATGATTGTATAGGAAATAACAGCATTTTCACCAATGTCCTCATCTGTGGAGGTTATCTGAATGACAGTGAATCCAATTGGGGCATCTTCAGAAACCACAGTATGAAAGATCTGTAAAAATCGAGGAGCGTTGTCATTTTTATCTAGCACAGTTACATACACTATTGCAGTGCCTGTGTTCAGAGTATTTTCCTTGTCTACAGCTTGAATTGTTAATTTATAACCTGAATTTTTTTCCCTGTCTAAGCTCCTTAATGTTCGTATAATGCCAGTGTTTGCATCAATTGTGAAATCTCCATCCACGTTCCCGATAACAATGCTGTATTCTACCTCCCCATAAACCCCCAAATCTGCATCAATAGCCAGGACTTCACAAACTACACTTGCTGGTAGATTCTCAAACACTTCACACATGTACACACTCTCAGTAAAAACCGGAGAGTTGTCATTTACATCTCTAACATGTATGAAAACCTCGGCATAAGTGGAAAAAGGAGGAAAGCCTGCATCTCTGGCTTCAATACAAAGCTGGAATTCCTTATAAGATTCATAATCCAATGGGGCTCCTATTGTCAGCTTCCCCATTTCTTGGTCTAGTTGGAACATCAGCTCGGAGTTCCCAGAGGCCAGATAGTATGAGATCGGGCCTTTTCTGGTGGTTTCCGCTGTTACGATACTGATAAGAGTTCCCAATGGATCATCTTCCGATACCCAGTATTCAAAGGCATCCACTGTCAAAAATGGAAAATCCAACGTATTCTGGAACCGGATCGTAACAGTTGTGCTGTCAGACTTTGGATCGCTACCCCCATCTTCGACTCTTACACCAATCGTGATGTCATCTTCTACCTTCAGTTCATCAGAAGTAAAAACTGTCCCAGTAAATGGATTGATGGAGAACCAATCAGAATGTTGGCCAAATATGGAAAAGGTGAGCTGAGCATTTACTCCAGTGTCCTCATCAGTTGCACTTATAGCACAAACAATTGAACCTGTTAAAATAAAAATAAACACATAAAAATACACTGAAATATAAACATGTTCCCACATACCAAGTACAATTACTGATCAATATACAAAAAATAAAGTGGTGTAACAGAGTAGGACAGTGTGTCCCAACCCAGTGTTATTGTATATACAACCCAGAGTATATACCCCCAGTCCATATTTTTGTTCTCTACCAGCTCCCAACACACCCATGTCAGGTATTTGTAGTAAATAGCTGGTGTGCTTTAGTATATTTGTCAGTCATACCTCTGTCCAGTGTGGTGGGAATATTAGCCACATACGGACCATTGAGAAACCTGGGCCAGTGATCATTGACATCGCTCACTTGCACAGACACCGTGACTGAGCTGTTTAGGGGATGGGTAGGATGCATGTCCCTGCCTACCACAGTCAGACTGTAGCTATTCACGGCCTCTCTGTCTAAGGCAGCTGTGGCGATCATATGTCCCCAGTCATCAATGCTGAAAGGTACATTCTCATTTTCTATAAAGTACCTGAAACACAGTTTAAACATATGGTACATTATAGAAAAAATAAAATCATGCATCTCATTAAGGTTAGCAAAGATAGAAATTATTCAATGATTAGTTTAGCTGGTCTATGAAAAACAATATAGTTAAATATATATGTTTAACAATTTGATGAAATTTTGTATCCGTGTTTTACTACCTTATTTGACTATTGATACCATCATCAAGGTCAGACGCATGTATCATTGAGAATGTACTTCCTGTAGGGATGTCTTCTCTCACAATAGCAGTAATTAAGTTTTCAACAAATATCGGTGGGTTATCATTGACATCATCCACTATAATCTGTATGGTGCCAGTTCCTGTTAAAGGTGGTGCGCCTGAAGAATGAAATGACATATTAAGAAATGCATTGTACACATTTATCACATAGCAGTTAATAACACTTGTTTTCCAGACTGCCGATGTTGTCAGTTCAATGCATATGGTAAGTTAGCAATTTGCATGAGAAAACGGGTAGCCCACTGGTTTGAAAACTCCAGGAACGGCAGTCATACAATGTTCAGTGATGCATTCAGTGACGGAACAATGACAAACAATTCAGTGATGATCCATAAAATCAGGTTCAGCAATTGCATGAATAGAAATACAGGAGACAAGACATACTATTAATAAATAATAATAGTAAGCTCATATATTTTTGGAGAGGAAACTGAGGCAGCTTGGCGCCGTCTGAGGACAGCAGCTGGGTATAAAAGCCGCTGATTTATTTACTTTTTTGTAACGTCTGATCTGAGTTCCCATGGGAAAGAGGAGGGAAGGAGGCAGAGGTGTATGAAATGGAGCTTAAAATCTACGATCAGTGGGATTACCATGCACTGTCAGCTAGCCCAACTGAAACCAATAAAGTAACCAAAAGGAAGTGGTTGAAACAAGTTTGTGATTGACATCACACAATAATATTACCCATCATGCACTTCATTTCTCCCAACACAGAAAAAGGCTTCAAGAATCACCCGTCATTGGACTGAAGTAAAGCGGTCACATGGGGTGAGTGTGCAAATTGCTGAAATTGTGTATAATCTTCTAGCACAAATGTACTCCCTGAAATATATATTACCAAATCACTAATTACATTTGAATCCCTCAATACACTGCACTACATTTGGTAATGCTATAATAATAAAATGAAAGTACAACCCGAATTCCAGAAAAGTTGGGACATTTTTTAAATTTGAATAAAATGAAAACTAAAAGACTTTTAAATCACATGAGCCAATATTTCATTCACAACAGAACATAACAAATTTCATGCACAAAATGAGCTCATTTCAAATTTGATGCTTGCTACAGGCCCCAAAGCAGTTGGGACAGGGGCATGTTTACCATGGCGTAGCATCTCCTCTTCTTTTCAAAACAGTTTGAAGATGTCTGGGCATCAAGGTTATGAGTTTCTGGAGTTTTGGTGTTGGAATTTGGTCCCATTCTTGCCTGATATAGGTTTCCAGCTGCTAAAGAGTTCATGGTCGTCTTTGACGCAATTTTCGTTGATGCGCCAAATGTTCCCTATAGGTGAAAGATCTGGACTGCAGGCAGGCCAATTCAGCACCTGTTCTCTCCCCCGACGAAGCCATGCTGTTGTAATAGCTGCAGTATGTGGTTTTGCGTTGTCCTGCTGGAATACACAAGGCCTTCCCTGAAATAGACGTCGTCTGGGGGCAGTAAATGTTGCTCTGAAACCTTTATATACTTTTCAGCGTTCATAGTTCCTTCCAAAACATGCAAGCTGCACTTACGCACCCCCATACCATCAGAGATGCTGGCTTTTGAACTGAACGCTGACAACACGCTGGAAGGTCTCCCTCCTCTTTAGCCCGAAGGACACGGTGTCCGTGATTACCAACAAGAATGTCAAATTTGGACTCGTCTGACCATAGAACACTTTCCCACTTTGAAATACTCCATTTCCAATGAGTCTTGGCCCACAGGACACGACGGCGCTTCAGGACCATGTTCAAATATGGATTCCTTTTTGCATGATAGGGTTTTAGTTGGCATCTGCAGATGGCACGGCGGATTGTGTTTACCGACAATGGTTTCTGGAAGTATTCCTGGGCCCATTTAGTAATGTAATTGACACAATCATGCCAATGAGTGATGCAGTGTCGTCTGAGGGCCCAAAGACCACAGGCATCCAATAAAGGTCTTCTGCTTTGTCCCTTATACACAGAGATATCTCCAGTTTCTCTGAAGCTTTTGATGATGTTATGCACTGTAGATGATGAGATTTGCAAAGCCTTTGCAATTTGACGTTGAGGAACATTGTTTTTAAAGTATCTTTTTACACATTCTTTCACAGATTGGAGAGACTCTGCCTTTCTAAGACATCCCTTTTATAGCTAATCATGTTACAGGCCTAATATCAATTAACTTAATTAGTTGCCAGATGTTCTCCCAGTGGAATCTTTTTAAACTTTCTTGCTTTTACAGCCACTTGTTGCCCCTGTCCCAACTGTTTTGGGACCTGTAGCAAGCATCAAATTTTAAATGAGCTCATTTTGTGCATGAAATTGTAAAATTTCCCAGTTTAAACATTTGTTATGTTCTGTTGTGAATGAAATATTGGCTCATGTGATTTGAAAGTCTTTTAGTTTTCATTTTATTCAAATTTAAAAAACGTCCCAACTTTTCTGGAATTCGGGTTGTAATTAAATTCTATCATACAGTGGAACTTACCAAAATTGCAAATCTGAAATATAGGAATAAGTGAGCCCATTGCATCAATCTGGAACTATGTTGTCTTTCAGTATAATACTAAATACTGTTACTTTACAAATTATTTTGCTAGTGACAACACGGTTTGTCTGTAAGAAGATACTACTGATAATAAAGGTCATTATACCCAGTCTCAAAGCTTTAATACTGTCGTGCTGTTATTAGTCTGGTTGATCTGAAGTCTCACATTCCTAACATTCTTAACTCTCTGTCTTGACTTGGCATCTGTTTAAGTACATTCTTACTGTCAACACTGACAGCACTGTACAGTGAGGGGACAAATTGTGGCCCTTGACAAGGTACTCCATGTCGGAAAGTCCGCGGGGCTCTCTCTCAGTAGCTTATAATTGTAGTCCAGTGAAACATACATTTGAGGCAGACACTGCTTACGATCTATAATTCACAACAAACTGGCAGTTGTTCCATGTTGTTGATCTCTTGACCTCCTCTCCTGAGTTGTTTCTCTGGCCTACAGGTGCTGTACATGCTGGAAATGTTTTATTGCATGTAGGATTGTAGATTTGTAGGTTGAGTGACTTATTAAAGAGAGAAGTTCTTTGGTGACACTGCATATGTCTTTTTCCATGCTTACAGCACTGCCTCCACATACTCTTACTTTCAGTCTGTACAATACACTACACTAGAAGAGTTGAAAAAAGAATCATATAATTAGCAATGTGAAACGGTATACTTCATTTGCACAAATATTTAATCCCTATGCTATGAAAAAACAAAAATTTTGTCAATATTACCATGAGCTAACTTGAAAGATTTCTGTCTGCATGTAATAATGGCAGATCGGGTGATTTCAGAATGGATACACAATTCCTGTCAGTCCTCCAGTTGAGCGGGAAAAACTGAGTACTCAAACTGAGTACTGAGTACAATTAATGCTAATTGCAGACCACATTAAGACACAAAGCTGCAGCGTATTAAACAGCAAGCTCCACTGGTCAAAATCATGAAAAACAACAAGCTATATCAAAACATTTACAGCTGCTTGTACCTTACATTGTAAAAATGTTTTTGCATTTGCTTATGTACGCTTCTTACAAAAATGGTACATGGCTTTCCATGTTATTTTTCTTGCTTTTTTGCGGAGGCACATTAACTTAACTTGCTCTGGTTTCCTTTCTGTTGCTTGTTCAGCTGCTCAGCTCAAAGTGGATGTACTCAGAAAAAGGTATATATATACAGAGTCATCACTTCAGGAATCCAACATGAAAAAATCTCCTATTGGCAATGGTTGTGTATTAAAACATGTTGGCAAGTACTTAAATACAATATTGATTTTAGCTTGGGGCACAAAGACAATTGTTCCTATTGAAAACACCATTATGTTGTACTGTATTACATTAACTTTTAAATCCAATTTCAGTTTCTTATATTTTCATCTTCTATCACTGCTTAATTGTTGTCACATACAATATTGTAATAGAAAGCAAAATGAATTTTGAAGTGTAACAAATTTAATTAGAGTGGCTTGCAACATCAAATAAAATAGCACTATAGGAGCTGTCTTGTAACAATTTGAAATATAGATGTCAAATTCATTCCGAAACTCTGTCTATCAGAGAAACTGAAATACTGATGCAGCCAACAAAAGCTAGTTTGAATTCTGTTTCAGGACCACATTTATGTATAGGTACGCTCAGGAGGTAAACTTCTGTCAACAGTAGTTAACTCCATCTTTGAGTAAGGATTTGTTCAGCAAATAATGTTTTACAATAACTGTATAATGGAGACAGAAGGAAGTCAAAAGCAAGTCAAGTCAGAAACAAACAAATTAGCTGTCTAGCTTTGAATAAAATAGAGATTAATTTTTATTACATATCAGATATGAAAACATTACCTGAGTCAACAGCAATTATTTGTAACGTATACTGGTTTCTCTGCTCTCTATCCAAACTTTGAAGCGTTTGAAGTATGCCATTGGGAGACAGTGAGAAGAGGTTATCCTCATTACCCATATGAATGAAAAACAACAGCTGGCTGTTCACAGAGAGATCTTCATCAACAGCTGATACCTTGACAATTTAACACAAAAAAATACAGTTTAGTTATTGGCCTATGCTAATTTTGCACAAGAAAAATTGTACAAAGGAAGCCATTTTATTTTGATGAGGTCCCCTGTTACCTGATAAATAATTTGAGGATAGTCTTCATTCTCCAATACATGGAGTGTCACAGATGGTGGAGATATGAGAGGAACACAGTCATTGACGTCAGTGACGGTGACCTGGACAATGGCTGTAGCAGACCTCTTATCAACTCCCTGGTCTACAGCAGTAACAGTAAATATGTGTATAGGGAGCCTTTCACGATCTAATCCGTCTTTCAGAGACAAAACCCCACACACTGAATCCAATAGGAACGGCGAGTCCTGGGATAGACGATACTGCACCAGTCCATTGGGGCCTGCATCAGCGTCATAAGCATGGATCTGGAGCAGACTGCTCCCCCTTGGTAGATCTTCACTTACTGTTACATTGTAGAAGCTCCTGGAGAAGGCTGGGTCATTGTCATTCACATCCTCAACAAAAACTGTTAGGTTCATTGAAGTGTACAGCTGGGGAAATCCTTCATCCCGTGCCATTAGACAAACCACAAAAACATTAACTAATTCCCTGTCCAGAGGTTCTTCTAGATAAACTACACCACTTGTGGAATTAATTCTGAATCTACTTCCGGACCAATTCTGCAGTTCGTAGAAGACACGACCATTTAATCCAGAGTCCAGATCAACCGCTTGAACGACTATGATTTCCATGTGGAGTGGAGTGTCTTCCGGGATATGAATCATGCTAGCAGACTTGAAGGATGGCGCATTGTCATTCACATCCTGGACAAGTATAGTAACACGTGCCGTGCTGGTAAGCCGTGAGCTCAAAGGCTGGCTGCAGTCACTCACCTGGATTGTCAGAATATATAAAGACATTGTCTCTCTGTCAAGCTCCTTCAGCAGACAAATAGCACCACTGTGACTCACTGCAAATCTGCCATGTTCATTTCCTGCAACCACTGTCCAGTTCAGTTCTGCATTCACGCCTGTTGAACAGAAGGGCAAATCAACATATACAGCAGGCTCTCTCAAGAGAGCACAAAGAATTTAGTTTTTATATGCAGCTGCAGAATAAAATCAAGCGTTTACAATGAAAATGAAAAGTCATGGAAACTGACACTTTTTTACTGTAATGTGTATTTAAATTTTTACTGCCTATTTATGCAAATTTTGTGTAGTATTGTAATAATCAGATAGTATCAATATTTAACAAAGATAAATGTAGTCAAAATGTCAATGCAATTTGGAATGCAGGGTGACTATTTACTAAGGATACTTTTTGGCTCAGGTTTAAAGATTAAACAGTGAATTTTGTGACAGTTTTAAATCTAAATAAAACATAAAAAAATACAAATTGAATCACAATAACTTTAGTTTTTAAACATGCTTTTTTGAGGGGGGGTGTTGTGCTTATAGTTGGAAGGGAGTATTTGGCAGCTATACCCATGTAAATAAAAGTCAAACACTAGTGTGAGAGATCCACTGAGCTGTAAGAATAACAATACCTGATCACAGCTTTGTGTCATTGCTGTTGACAATCAGCTGCTCAAACCTACTGAATTTGTCTTTTGTCATGTTAGCAGAAGAATATCACAAGTAATTGGCTCATAGACAGACAGACACTGTTAACAACAGTAACAAGGGCAACAAGGAAGATACTTTTAATTGACACCACCCTGTTGTTCAGCTCAGGCTTTTATCAAAGGCAAATACATCTTTGCATATTTATACAACAGATATTTCACTTGGCAATTAAGCAGAACTATACTTGCCACCTAACATTAGCCTCTTTTTACCTTCAAGTTAGTACTGTTCATACTGACCATTGTCTGCATCCGTGGCATTAAGAATGATAAAGCAGGTGTCCACAGAGGCGTCCTCCGCCACGGCAGCCGAGTAGCTGTCCAGGCTGAAAACGGGCGGGTTATCATTGACATCGATAACGTTGAAATAGACCCTTAATCTGACTGCCTGAGCAGCACGGCTGCGCGATCCCACTGTGAGGATGTAGTGCTGCTCAGACTCGTAGTCCAAGGCACGGGTTAAGGTGAACTCGCCGGAGAGTGGATTCAGCAGAAACAGCCCACCCCCGTCATCCTCCAGCACGGCGTATGCGAAAGGCTGACCCCTTTCAATCAACCCCACCACTGCTCCTGTTAAATGTAAGAATTACATTTTCAAAGGAGTTTCTTTATGCCATCTCTGTTCATGTCTACTTGTGTTTAATATTTAATCACTATACAGTATGTGCAAAATTTATTTTTACAGATATATATATATGTGTGTGTGTGTACACATATACATATATATATAATCATATGTATTTTAGAGAGCTTATAAGAGGATGTCATTAACTAGTATTGTACTGTATTAAATTGTAATAATCTGTTTAGAGCAGGGGGCAAGAGTAGGAGTGGTAGCATTACTCACAAATTAGGTGGGGAAAAAGACTAAATATAATTTATAATTTCAAGATGACGGACATTAGGAGATGTTCCCAACCACATGTCTATACAGTAGTCTAGTCCTGACATAATGAACAGATACATTACAGCCCCTGCTGACTTGCCAGGAAAATTTACTGTCAGAAGGACTACATTTTATTTTGAGATATAAAAACATACCAATGGATAAATAATTTCAGTGTTTTTTTCTGAGTAAAGGCAAACTGCCCAATCTGCATTACTGATCATGAATTGGAGGTAAGACACTTTCATACTCCTTCTGTCCAAAGGTGAATTAGACCAGCAGAACAGGCCTCACATTCACACTCAATTTTATAATAGCAGGCAGTGATAGAGTAGGAAACAGACTTATAACCTGTAGGATTCCAGGTCAATTCTCAGAAGGTGTCCTGCTGATGTGCCCATACAGGTACTTACCCAGACTTAACATTACTTAAGTAAAAATATCAAGCTAAGTCAATGAATAAATATGGGTAGCTGTAAATCACTTTGGATCAAAGTGTCAGCTCTGAAACAAAAATAATGTTAAAGAACCGAGGACACACTGAAAGAGGAAGCAAAGCAAGAACTTTCTTTATTACGACTGTATTCACCTGGGGGCGTATCTTCTCTTACTTCAAAAGAGTACACAGATTTGGAGAAAGCCAGCAGGGCTGAGCGCTTAATTCGGCGGTTTCCACTAAAGCCACTTGCACTCAACTTGTCTCCAAAGGCATTTTGGTGCAGAGGATCCACCGCAAGTGAGTTTTGCTCACCAAAACTATAATTCCAATCCTTGAAACGATGGCCATCAGTCATATCCAGAAAGGCAATATAAGCAACAAGGATGTTCAAAACCTGAGGAAGTGATCAAGGGGGCAGCAATTTCAGTGCAAAAAACCTTCAAGTTGTTATTTGAAGATAAATATGTGATACATCAAAATCCTCACAGAGATTGTCACAGCAACAGTCCATCACCATGTAATGCACATGAAAGTTTCTTTTTGTACCCCTGTCCCTGAGCAAAATAAACATATAATTAAAAACATGTTCCCCCTCTAAACCTATGATAAACAAACAAATATTTAACAGGATAAGAATACAAACCTTTGTAAATGTATACCAGTCATTCAGTCTACCACAACCACGAAGGACCGTTTTAAGCACCACTACCATACACCAAGCAGAGAAAGGCCACTATGTCTGACCCTGTTCTCAGTGTAGCAACACTATACTGTCAGTTGAGACACTTATCTTTCTAACTGTACTAGCTTCCCCAAGACCCCTTTCAGTGCCTCCCCATTAAACGTCACTATGTTTCATTATTCTCCTCCCTGGGGACTCCCTGTTGTTGGGCATTACAATGACTGCTTGTCCTTCTATCACCCTGAAAAAAACCTTTCACAGAAAAATAGTCTTCATCCTCCACTCAGTTATTTAAAGTTAATATCTTTAGTTATTTAATTTTGTTTACTCGTTATTCAGCAGTCATGATATGAATTCAGGGGACCTCACGAATACCTCTTCTCGAATGGAAAGTTACCGCTATAAACAGGCAGTTGTTCTGTAGGTAAATCTGTGTTCAAAGAGATTTAAACTCGGCTTTTCCAACTTCATTTAAAGGGAATTAGTTTGTTTCCTGCCATAGCAGCACATGTGTACCATAACAACAAGCTTCTGGGCACATCATAGCAATTCAATAAAACCGCAGAAACAACGTTAAATGTAGTCATTGCTTTAAAACGTGATCATATTTCTGATCATAATAATAAGACGTGAACCTGGCAAACACCTGTCATTAGTCATTTTGGAAATAAAAGCGTGAATTTGACCTGGGTAAAAAACCCAGTAACCTATCTGTGCACATTTAAACAGTTACTACTTACCACCCAATGGATCACAACCATGACGATCAGTATCCTTAATCCTTACAGTAGTTTCTTTTAGACCTCCTTCACGTTTGGTCCACGTTCATTTAAATTCGTATAAAGCGCTACCGAAAGTTTATTTTCCTGACTATTCCGTATTGCTGACATTTGCTTTTAGTGAACCTGCCTTGCTAAACATCCCCATTCAGCGATGCTAACTCAGTTAGCGGGGGCTGGGGGTGGATTTGATTTCGGCTGGTTTGGTTTGGGGCGGGGGCCGCCTAACCTGACAGTGTACACTTACTGCAGTAGTAGTAGTAGTGATCATAATAATAATAATAATAA